>CM076578.1:1504999030-1505599030 GCA_034641835.2 Pinus albicaulis | reverse complement strand
TCTTATTCTCTCTAATTTGGAATATCGAGCACTGTTAAACGTTTATCTCAAATCTCTATTTACTATATAGTTTCTCTTGAAATTTATTTTGCACTCTTCAGTAATATGTGTCGCCAAAATTTTAATTCTCTTTTGTACATATACAAGGCTAACTTCTGCGAGTAATATAGTACTATAAATCTATCTTTAAAACACCATATTCCATCACACGTAAAACTCTTCATTTTCCATAGTATACGTTGTACCATTAGATCATCATTCATGGTATTTTCAGTATCATAACACCGAAAGAAAAAGAATAACTTAAACAGCTACGCCTAAGGTAAATGTTTGAATAATGCAATATAGATACCTTTCTATGTGACTCAACACTGAACAAATTAATGCACTTATCTAGAAAATAAACTTGCTGCTGATGATTTTCCTCCCAACCTCCAAGAATAGGTGATTACGTCCTCTCCTTGCCCCCGTGCTCGAATCCTGGATGGTACAGGTTAGCAGTGGACTTTCTGCTTGACCTCAGGACACCCAGTCCAATCAATACCAGAAATAATTCTCAGGAACGTTTAGTGTATTTTCACTGTTCACTACCAGCTTTGGAAAATTCCACACTCTTCCATTTTCACTAAGAACAGAACCCCAACTCCTCGCTGGGATAATTCTTTTATCCTCAGAGGAGCAGGTAACTGTTTCCAACTGTCCCCAACCACTTTCCAGTCATGGAAAACATTTTACCATCATTTTTTTTCACTTTTCTTAAAATTATCTTAACTAATTTATTTTTTCATAACTTATTACCAAAAAAAAAGAAAAAAAGAAAAAACCTTAATTCCAGTATTTTTCTTGAAACCATAATTAAAAAAAACGTCTTTTAACTAGTTATGCACTAGTTATATTTAATGCAATTGTCGCAACTTCCCCACCTGGAAGTAACATTGTCCTCAGTGTTTTTACTCTAACTCTGTAAAGATTTTTAGGTAAAATTCCCGCATAAATTTTTCATCCTCACAAGTAGCCTCATCCGGGCTTAAGGGCTTCCATTGCACTTTAACCAAGGTGATGGCTCACTTTCAGATCATGATTTCCCTTTGGTGGTCCAGACACCTCATTGTTAAGTCTTCTACCAGGATCTCACCGTCTGGTTCTACCTGAAAACAACAAGGTTCCATATCAATTCCTCATAAATAATATATATCTCAAGTTAGGATTTTTATTTTTTATTCTACCTATATATTTTTCCAATGTATTACATGCTTTGAATCATGCACGTAATGCTTCAACAGGGACACATGAAACAAATTGTGTACTTGAATGTGACTAGGTAAAGCTAGTCGATAAGCTACATGTTCTACCCTTTCCAGAACTTCGAAAGGGCCACAAAGCTTGTGAGCCAATTTGGCACAAGAGGTCCACCGTAAGGTACTCCTCTTCAGTTTGATCCTCACGTACACATGGTCCCCCACTTCAAATTCCTGATAAGACCTATTTTTATCTGCATAGATCTTCTACCGATCTTATGCAACCTTTAGATTTTGGCTTATTTTCTTTACTTATAGTTCCATTTCAGCAAGCATCTCGGGTCCCAACATTAATTTTGTCTCAGGTTTTCTCCAGCTTATAAGTGTGCAACATTGCCTCCCATACAAGGCCTCGAAAAGACTTATCTTCAAGGACTCCTGATAGCCATTGTTGTAAGGTGTATATAGTTTTTCCATTTAGTTGTTGTTGCATCACGTACATGCGTAGCATATCTTCCGATACTTGGTTTACTCGTTCCTTTTGACCATTGGTATAGTGAAGATTAGTTGTGCTAAAGTTTATCTAAGTTCGTAGTCCCGTAAACAAGGTCTTCCACAATGCAGAAGTAAACTTAACATCCTAGTCTAAGCTAACTGTCTTTGGAATTCCATGCAACCTGAAAATTTCCTTCATGAATATGTCGACTATATGTACAGTATTTAAGTAGACTACACAGCTATAAAATGAGAATATTTACTCAATCTGTCCACTACTACCACGATGGAGTCATTTTTCATTTTTTTTCATGGTAAGCCTATAATGAAGTCTAGCGATATAACCTCCCACTTCCATTCAAGTATTGGTATGGGCTGCAACAATCTTGCGAGATGTTGATGCTCCATGTGAATGTATTTTTTCCTCAAACTTCAAGATTTAGCTCACGGAGGAACTGTGTTCAGGATTTATCATTTCGTACAGGTAAAGATCCTAAACCCATATCTTGTTTTTACATTATCTGCTAGAAAAGCAATGGCTTCACCCTTTTCTTTACTTTTTTGATTCCATGGGTACTTTCCTTCACCAGATAGAACACCTCCATCCATTCCGGTCAAGTTTTTCATTCTAATGGAACATTGGTCCTTTCAGGTATTCCGAGAACTTCACCTATCTACCCATTACAATCTTGTCACGGGACTTTCATGATAGCGGAATCCATTTGTTGTTTTTGCTTCTAATTTTGAGCTTGAGAGGTTCGGTAATACCTTAAGAAGTTTTCTTTTCAGGTTGGATTGTTGTAAAAGGGGCTTTTCATTAATATTTCTAAGTGAAGCACATTAGTGCTAAACTTCTAGTGAATTGTGTAATTCTCTCTCTCGCCTTTAAACCCAGGGTTTTACCGTAATTTATTTTGTAATGTCACAAAACCTTTATTTGAATTACTAGCAGAGTTACTGCCAGTGGTATCTCATATCAGACCTTCTGTCCTTTTTATAAAGATTACTTCGAGTACTTTCTGTCACTTCTATACCATTTCATTTGTTCAGATTAATTTAGCTTAAATATTTGCGTGGTTTACTGTAATATTATATGAATCCCGTTCATCAGTTAAACCCTTGGTCGGGTCTTGGAACTCATATCTGTTATTTACTATATTATGTATAGAGAATCATTTTTTCATGTTTATTGCTTTCTTTAACAACAATTCACTATGTGAATAAAGTCTGTAAATATGTATTATGAAACATTTTATGCTACTTAGTATTTTCTAAAATCATTTCCATTCTCTTTCTCTTTGGTTCAGCATTGGTATTGAATTTTGTGGTAGAAGACTTAACAATGAGGTGTCTGGACCACCAACTTGTTCTTCATCCGTGTATAGAGGGTTTTAAGGAAGCGGCCGAGTCTGCGTTGGGCTTCTATCCTAAGCTTAGGTCCAACAAATTTCTTATTCAAGCTTTAATAGCTTCCCGAATGTTTTTCTATTTACTGGTTGGTATCTAAATAAAATCACAGTTCAAACATAACTTCGATAATTTTCTTTCTGAGTGAAATTAAGTCTCTGCTAGATATTCAGAATATTTACATTCTTTTCTGTAATGAATAACTGATTTAGGTTAATTTAAGGTCGTTTTAAAAGAAATATTCTCTATACTCTCTCTAATTTGGAATACCGAGCACAGTTAAATGTTTATCTCAAATCTTTGTTTACTATACAATTTCTCTTGACATTTTTTTTGCACTCTTCAGTAATATGTGTCGCCAAACATTTAATTCCATTTTGTACATATACAAGGCTAACTTCTGCAAGTATTACATTACCATAAATTTATCTTTAAAACACAATACTCCATCACACGTAAAACTATTCATTTTCCATAGTATAATATGTACCATTAGATCATCATTCATGGTATTTTCAGTATCATAACACCAAAAAAAAAGAATAACTTAAACAGCTCTGCCTAAGGTAAATTTTTGAATAATGCAGTACAAATACGTTTCTATGTGACTCAACACTGAACAGATTAATGTACTTATCTAGAAGATAAACTTGTTTTTGATGATTTTCCTCCCAACCTCCAAGAAAAGGTGATTACATCCTCTCCTTTCCCCCATGCTCCAGTCCTAGATGGTACAGGTTAATAGTGGACTTTTCTGCTTGACCTTAGGTCACCCAGTCCAGTCATTACCAGAAACAATTTTGAGGAACTTTGAGTGTATTTCCACTGGTCACTACCATATCTGAAAAATTCCTCACTCTTCCCTTTTGTCCAAGAATAGACCCCCTACTCGTCACTAGTATAAGTCTTTTATCCTCAGAGGAGCAGGTAACTGTTTCCAACTATCCCCAACCACTTTCCAGTTCATGGAAAAAATTTTACCATCAAATTTTTTTCTACTTTTCTTAAAATTCTCTTAACTAATTTATTTATTCATAACTTATTACCAAAAAAAAAAAAAACAAATAACCTTAATTCCAATATTTTTCCTGAAACCATAATTAAAAAAAATGTCTTCTAATTAGTTAACCACTAGTTATGTTTAATGCAATTGTCACATTATTAATAAGTTTTAGTTTAATTATCACTAAATATTAGGTGGATGGTAAGGATTTAACCTCTATGAAATATTCTAGAATATTCTTTGAAATATAAATTGAAAATGATTTACAAAGTAGTTATGATTTTTTTTCTATTTTAGTTAAATTGATTAATTATCAAAAACTATTAAGTGAACAAGTATCGTATGAAATGAGTTATAGTTTTTTTTGGATATGTGGTGTTGATAACCCATGGTATTGTGACAGAAAATAGTTACACATTAAAAATATCCATGGTAAACTAAAGGTAAATCTCCATAGATAAAAATGTTGTTCGTTGTTTTTTCAATTGGTTATAATAATAACAACAACAACAACAAAAACAACAACAACAACAACAATAATAATAATAACTATTATTCAGTTAGTTTCATGACATTTATAATTTTAATTTTAAGAACATGAGATATATTATGAATTGACTGATTTAATGATTAGTATGGATTGCTACACATCAATATTTACTTTTCATTTAATTTATATCACTAAATTATCTATTAAAAATATGAGTATCCTTTAAGTGCGACTTTTGGAGCTTTCTACAAAATTCTAGCCTGAATTCGGCCAAAACAATTGTCACCACATCTTGATTTTTGTTGTGTACACTGATTTTTTACTGCATATATCTATTTATCACCCTCAAGAACCCATGGGGAACTTCAACTATAATTTAACATTTCAAACTTATGGTTTCAATGAATCCCTCTCTGATTCTAATCAAATTATATCAGAAAGTAAACCTGAAAATTTTCCAAAAAGTAGCACTTGAAAACTACTTGTTAAAAATAACACTAGTCATAAAAAATTGTGCCTTTTTGTCTTCGATCTAAGTAAAATTTATAGTTAAGAAACAAATCCCTTATATTTTAAACACCGATAGATATGTAAATTGAAATAATTAATTTAACAATAAATTTTTGGGTTTTAAAATTTTTTTAATAACAAATAATTGTAATAATATTGAATTTTACATAAAATATTAACCTAAAAAAAATTAAATGACTTATTTTCCATTTAATATTGACATGAATTAATTTGAATTTATTAATTTAAAAAAAATCATGTAACAAATTTTCCTATGAAATGAGTTATGGATTTTGGTACTGATAAGCCATGGTACTAACCCATGATATTATAACAAAGCCAAGATATAAAATTAGTAATTTCCTTGATAAAGTGAAGGTGAATCTCCATAGGAATATTGTTACATGTTTTTCTTAAATATCCAAACGTTTTGATTTGTATATTAACTATTTTTAATAACAATAATAATAATAAAATAAAAAATAAAAAGAAATTGTTCCAGGGGAAACTCAATTGGTCACAAAAGTAATGTGAAAACTATGAAAAATCATATATATGAGGTTCAAATCTCCCTTGTTTTGACATGTTTTAGGGAGAGGAGGACATTTCATAGAGGAGGATAGGTCATACACCCCCAAAGTTTTATTAGTAATTATGTGTGGTTCAGTCTATCGGGTTCCTCTAGGATAACAAAAAAACAATAATATTTTTTTTATGATTTTGTTAATTCTAACGATGCATGAGATATATTAGAAATATGTTTTGATATTGCTCATGGGTTGATCCTTATTGATCTTTACCAACCATTTAATATCTATAATTATCTATAAATATGTAATTATTATTATATTTAAATTTTTGAAATTAACATTTATTAATTCAAAAAAATATTCCAAAAAAATTAATTATAATAGCTAACCATAAAATTTAAAAGGAATATTATTATAATATTTCAATATTTTTTAAATAATGTACCCAAACAATTGTAAACATCATACCTAACCATAAAATTTAGAAAATCAAAAACATTAATATTTTAAATATAAAACCATTATATAAGATTTCTGCTGACTTCATGTACGTCGTAGAGTCTTTGTCGCATACTCATTTTTTGCTCATGATGTTCCTACTTTTGGTTAGGTCCTATGGGCCTAATGGAATGTATTAAATTTCATCTTGGTTAGATATGGTGTTGCATCAATATTATGCACTAATGTTAATAATGTTGCGTTGATTAATTCCTCCGAAGATGTTGCAGAAATAGCTAGCATTATTAGGCTGCTTGGGGTTGCGGTCTCACACATAGAAGACAACCTCACATACTTGGGCTTCAGATTGAAACCATAAAAATACATAATTTTGGACTACAATTGGTTATTAGAGAAGTTTTAGAAATTCCTATCTTGATGGTCACATCATTGGTTATCACTAGGAGGTAGATATACTATTATTCAATTTATTTTACAACATATCTTGGTGTATTTGATGCATATGTTCTTGCTGGATGTGGAAATAATCTATATGATTAAGGTTATTATGGAACATTTACTTTGGTATGGAGCCAAGGGAGGGAATAAATACAACCTGGTTTAGTTTCTTGCCATTACTAAACGGAAGGATTTTGGACGATGGGGAATTCTATACTTGAAGATAAAGGTTTTTGGCAGGATGTTATATATATAAAATAATTAATGTGAAGGTTACTATTGGAATGGTTTAGGCGAGGTGAGATTGGAAGGACAAAAGGATCCTAGATTTGATAAATCTTTTACGATGTTAAAAGATATTTCCTAGATAATCTCTTTTGGCATTAAGGTAAGGGAGACAAGATCTTGATGAGGATTGAGAATATTCAGGAGGTTAAGAATGCACACAAATTACATGTCGATTTTATTGATTTTTTACATTGAAAAGGTTTATTTTTTATTTACCAAACTATTAAACACTATAATGACTCATATACCTATCTGGTTTGGAAGGATGCTATGGAGGTTGGATTGTGTGGTTCATATGAAAACATCTGGAAGAATTTCATTGTTAATTTTATGTTGGATGGACTTGTTAGGAAGGCTTGCGGTGATGTTCTAGTCTGGAACAGAGCTCTTAATAATGGTTTTGTCATCTTCTCAAACATATATAAAAATATTTCAAGTATGATATCTCCCTTGTATGAAAAATTTTGGTTTAGCAAGATTTGGAATTGGGACGTGCCTCTAAAAATTATAACTTTTTTTTTGTTGGCATGGTATAATTGAATTGTAACCTAGGATAATGTATGTAAAAATGGCTTCATTGGCAAAGGTAGGACTCTTTTTGTAATATGTATTAGGAGAATGTCCTCTATATTTTCTTACAATGTCTCTTTTCTCTGGAAATGAGGAAAGAGTCTCAAGTGTTTTTCAACTTCCCTCCTTTCGATCATTTTCCTGGCTTGAATGATGTTACTTTTAGTGGGCCAATAAAGGATGGAAGTATAAATATATTATAATTTTTATATCCTAGGATATCTGGCGAGCCGAGAAATCTATGATGTTTGAAGATAAGACCTTGAATTTTTTCAGGATTTGCACTAATATACAAGCTTGGTTAGTGGATGGGAGGAGACATAAACTAGTTGACAACTTTCCAAGGTTGTTGAAAAATTACATGTAGATTGAGTTTCCTACTAGTTTTTTTATGGTGTAGATAAATCAGATAAATTTGGATGTGCAACTATGTTGAGGATCAACCCACATGTTCAATTGCTTCTTTTCTAGTATGGTGGGGATGGCACAAAAACCATACCATAGATCTTGGCCTTCTAGGGACTATTATGTTTTGATAGGAGGTAGCACTTGGGGAATATTATAGTTTATGGGGACTCCAAGTCCACCATTGATGAGGTCATTGGGAGATCAATATCTTAGCCTTCCTATCTAATCAACTGGTTGGAACATGTAAAGTTGTTGAGACAATCTTTTATGACAATATATTTCATTCATGTATGCAAAGAATTGAACATCTTGATGGATGGTTTATCAAGGAAAGGCATACTGGAAACTCCTAGTATTAGGAATTTTAGGCTAATGTATAGGGATTTTATGCTAGAGGAGCGTGACATTTTCCTATGTTTAGTTTTATCACAACTATGAGAGTTTTTCCTTTTTCTTAATACTTTCTTGTTACATATTATCTCATATTTGTTTTCTATTTTGTTTGAAGATGGTAGAAAGTTTCAATATTTTTTTGGATATTTGAGTCCTATATATCTTGTTTGATGGAGATGGGTATATTATGACACTATATTTTATTATGGATAGTCTAGATTATATGTACTAATTTTCTCTTAGTATTAATAGTATCCCAAGATTTTTCCCTTTAAAAAAATTTAGTCCCAATTTTACTATAAACAAGTGTACAAATAATACTATTAAGGAGGCATTTATATCCAAATTATGTTTTCAAGTTCTAAAAGAATATATTACTCCTAAAAGCATATACTACTCTTTGATGTTAAAGACACTTTAGTTTTAAATGAGTTTATATATATATATATATATATATATAATTTTTCAAAAACAATTATTGAGTTAAGAGATATATTTTATAATTTATATGAGATATTCATGCTTAATTTGAAGTTGAAATATGTATGTTTTGAAATAAAAGAAAATATTCACAATGATGTTATAATCAAAATAAAAAATAAAGATACATATTTTGGTAGTTTTAATTATTTTGTTAGTCGTTTTTTCAAATTATTGTGTTCAATAGATTTGTTGATTTCTTTGTGCATTCTACAATTTCTGTTGTTCTCAACTTTTAATTGATTCTTGTGTTTTTCAAAATAAAATAAAAAATAATATGTTCACTAAACAGAAAACCAATATTGGTGATAAAAAATAATTTTATTTTATTTTATAAACCATCAATAATCTCATTATGTTTATGTTTTACAATGCATTGGTTATATTACAATCAGTATGAGTGATATACTATTAATATCATATCTCTATTGGTAATTGATATTACAGCCCCATATGAAGGAGTTTTGATTCCTTCCCTTAGCATATAGTTGGTACTTGGTCTTCTAAAAGAAAATATTAATAACAAAAAAATATTTCACTCTTAAACATAAACAAAAAAATATGGATGGTTATACATTATGTAACATAATTTGATATCTAGGGGTGATAGGAGGGGTAGGGTTTATATTTAATCCTAAAAGGAAATTATTCATTACATACTCTTGGGGTTGGGAGGAAGGAAAAAAACCATGAGGAAATGTATGATCTATTATTAGGAATAATATTGACTCAAAATATGGGAATCTATAATATTATAGTCTTGGGGATATTTTATTATTATATAACACCTTAGAAACAACTCATATCCTAAAGAAAACCACCTCAAGCTACTCCTTCAAAGAATTAAATGGTCTATAGCACCTTCTTTAGAAATATTTCTTTCATATTCTTAAAGGTCAAATTATAGAAGTATACCCTGAAGCTAATCTAGTGTGCCTCGTCAATTTGCACCAGACATAAATAAATGGCTCTAAGTGTTGGAGAACTATATTGGGTATAAATTTGCTACATAAAAACATAATTCCAACCAAACCAAATCTCATTAAGGGTGGAAATGTAATGGGAAAAATAAGGTTTAATGATCATATGAAATTGTATTTGTTGATTCATGTCATGGCCAAAGATGAGAAAGAGGACCATGCATGTGAGTCTACCCATTCACTAGTAAATTTGGCCCAATTTCCGATGGCCAATTCATCGCTATTCTAACACATAGTCATCACAAGAGCGACAGTTCGAGGATAGGAAAAGCGTGGTTTTCCATCCCGTCACAATTCCGACGCATTTACAAAGTGTCGCACTACCGACACTTTTTCCGTAGCTTCCAAACAAGCATCTCTCTTTCAACGTTTCCCAAACGTTGTGCTTCTAATGTTTGTAAAATGTCGCACTTCCGACGAAATGTGGTCCGATGTTTTGAATGTCACTCTTCCGACATTTCTAAATTGTTGCCATTCCGATGAAATGTGGTCCGACGTTTTGAACGTCACTCTTCTAACGTTTGTAAACTGTCACAATTCCGACGCAATGTGGTCCGACGTTTTCGACGTCACTCTTCCGACATTTGTAAACTGTCATAATTCTGACGAAATGTGGTCCTACGTTTTGAACGTCGCTCTTCCAATGTTTGTAGATTGTCGAAATTTTGACAAAATGTGGTTCGACATTTTGAACGTCGCTCGTCCGACATTTTTATACTGTCGCTCTTCCGACATTTTTAAGCTGTCACAATTCCGACACTTACAAGGCATCAGTATACCAACGGCGGGTTCAATTTAAAAAAAAAAATGAAACTTTAAAAAAGGACAATAAATCTCCAATATTTGTTATGAATTGTGGGCGTTCCAATGACCGTGAAACATTAATATAATAAAACACCCCATAGTGCTTTGACTATAAAAAATCATTTTTTTTCAGAAGAGAAAAAACGTTGTTTTGAATATATTATATGAAATAAAACAGTCGATGAAGTCATTAAATATTCACATCTGAAGATTGGAACCCAAATATCCATCTAGAAAAGTGGAAGTCCCACCCGAGATAATGATAGAAAAATACCCCATGTCACATAGAGGGACATGATATAAAACCCAGTAACGGTCCACATGGAGATTATCGACAATCTGAGAAAGCATCCAAATCTCAGTGGCATCACTGAAAGTGAAAACTGTTAGCCGTCATGGCAGAAACCAGGAAAATGGCAGATGAGTTCTTCTGAAGCTTAACAATAAATTAAGAACAAAATCTCACTAGCATGGAAACTACGCTAATCATATCAGAAACGTGATTGTCAAAATATAAAATACCCAACAGTGTGCTATCAATAAATAAATATCCATATAGTTTTGAAGACAGTAAACCGTAAATGTTTTTTAAGAAAAAACTGTTATTTTTGAAACCTGCTGCATGAAGGCAAAACAGTCAAGAAGCCTTTGACTCATGCAGACCTGAAACCGAAAATATCGCTCAGCAGTGAGTCTACTACACAATGATGAAAAATGCTCATATGGTGTGACTATGAACTACAATCGATGTCCTGGATATTCGTGTCTGAAGCAACAAATGCTGGGGCATGCTGGAAGGTGACATGGTATTAACAAGAATAAATAAAATAACGAGATGAGCTGAAACATCCATTGTTCCAAATACAAATTAAAGTACCCAAAAACCTTGAACAGAGAAAAATGCTAATCATGTGAGGAGTGTGATATGTCCAAAATATAAAAATACCATCAGACCATATCAATAAACCATCATCACTAGTTTTGAAGGTAGAGTGATAACCTGTCAACACATAAAATAGTATCATAAAGCGGATACAGGAAATGTGTAGAGACATCTACTGTTGATATACGCCTCACACAAAAAGCATCCATGATAGAGAAAAAATATGTATAAACCCAGGGCCGATTTTATGTTCTGGCTCACTTGTTCCCGGAAATAAAAAACATCTGCAGAAACCTAGGCTCGCTTGTAAGATCAGGCTCGCTTGATTCCAAAATTGGAAACCATCTGTTGCATCCGAGATGTGAGGTTCAGGCTCGCTTGTTTCCATTAGTAGCTTGCTACAGCATCCACCCTGTTCATAGAAAAAAGGTTCCTGTAGATATACAGAGAAAGAGTATAATACGTAGACCATATAAACATGGCTCTGTATTTCAAAAAACAAGTTTAAAATAGAAACAAGGCAACATTTTTTTTTCCAATTTTTATCAACATAATTCGACCATGAAATATTAATATAATAAACCACCCTGCAGCGCTTCGACTATAAACAATCATATAAAAATGGCTCTGTATTTTAAAAAATAGGTTTAAAATAGAAACAGGGCAAAAAAATTTTTCTAAGTTAATCTATTAACAGTGGGAATAAAATTACACCGAAGTCAAAAACATTGCCCAGACTGATGGAAAATTTTTCATCAAAAAATCAAAAAAGAAGACTGCCCTCATACGGGGAAACTAGTCTTGAATGTTTACAGAATTCAAAAATATTACAGAGGTCCATCACAGTAATATAATCTAAAATCAGCGCAATTAAGTGGGCCACGAAGCAAGAAAAGCAAATTAACCAAAATACTCCTCCAGTGGTTCCTCGATGATTCAGCACCATCCTTCGAAAGGTCTAGGATCACCAGGTGCTATCTCCACATTCATGCCACCGCTCCCCTCCTGAAGGCCCGAATGCTAGCCGGCTTTTTCTGAGCTCAGACCCGCTAGATGGGCGCATTGTTCTTCCATTTGGGCCTCCTCATGGAAAACTACAGTAATTGAAGGTGTGATTCGTGGGCAGTTTAGAGGGAAATTAAAGGAAAAAAGCATAGTGCGCGTCGTGGGAGAAGGTGAAGTGGTGGGGAAATGAGGAGCAGGGGAGCCCATATGGTGGCCAGATCCTAGAACCCAACCCCGCCCACTTCTAGTATCTGGATAGCGACCTGTGTGATAATCATTGGACTGGGAAGACGACTTAGTTGAGGGGCAAGAGGGAGCGCGCAAGAGTTGTCCTTTAGTGCTCCCCCTGTGGCAATGCATCCTTTGACACAGGTGAGGCATGGGTGCAGTCTCAGCAGTGGGCACAAGACGAGACAGAGAATCAGAATTCCAAGAAATAGAGGAAGAAAAACACAGACCAGACCGAGAGAAATGCAGATATGTAGCAAGGTCTAAGCAGCAGTTCAGCTGGCCACTTCTCCTTCTTGTCACAGTGAGCAGGCAGTGTAACCCAACAACCAGCTCGTCTGAAAAACCATAGCGAAACACCATTTTATCGACCCGACTGCAATGCAATCGAAGGACGCCCGTCATAATTAATCTTTGATCATTAATGAGAGTCGAAGGCCGGATCATATTGGAGCATGTGGAATCACTAACAGGAGTAGAGGTATGATCTTGAACAGTGTTAAAGCTTAATGTGATTTGATGTGAAAACCTTGGAACTTAATTGAACAACGTTAAGACTTAATGTGATTGATATGAAATCGCCACATCCATGTCCCATCACCTTAAACGCCATCGAATGCACCCACATATGGGAACAGGGCAACATTTTATTGAGGACACATGGAAGAGATCGATTGGAGCGGATCTTTGTTTTGGCCGATCGCGTAGTGGAAATCCAGACCCGAAAAAAATTAGACTGAATTTGATAAGAAATTTGCATCAGAACTCTCCATCCTTATGCCAGCCCAACTTCGGACTCGAAAACGATTAGGGCAAAATTTAATTTGTTTTCACATCACAAAATTGGCCGATGTCAGCAGGCTATTTTTGAACACAAATTTGGTTTGAATTATGGTTTATCGTCGTTTGATGTCCAGCAGGCTCGACTGAAGAACAATTTTGTTTGATCCCATCTTATAAAATTTGTGTTGGTTTCCTAATGACCTTTGCCATTACATGGTAATCCATGCCAGGAATACCACATGACTATTATTTTAGGCAGTGCATATAAATTGCAAAGGCAATCTAACATAGAAATATCCAAAATGTGCTGGAAATAAATTGATGTTGGTTCATATTGTTTTAAAGGAAGCAGTGAAGTTCGAGCCTCAAAGGATGCAAGCTATTACGAAATGACCTATTCCTAAGAAAATCAAGGTTATTAGAAGATTTTTTAGACTTACATGATATTATTGATAATTTGTTAAGAATTATGCATGCATTTCAACTCCACTCACATATCTCTTGAAGAAAATATCATTTATGTGGAATGATGAGGCTACTTTGGCATTCTCTCTTTTAATGGATGACATGTCTTCTACACCAACATCGGTTGCACCTACTTTTGGTAAAACATTCATAGTAGAGTGTGAGGCACTAGGAAAATGAATTTACGTAACATTAACACAATAAGGGATATCATTGGATTTTAAAAGCAAGGAATTCAAAGAAAATATTTGGTGAAATTTATGTATGAAAAATAAATGGACGCAATATTACATGCAATAAAAAATGGGGATAGTATATCATTGGAAGGTACTTTAAATTCAAGATATACCATGATAGCACAAAGTATTTTTTGAAGCTATGATTTTCATTAGAAGATTAACAAAAATGAGGAGAAAAAATGCAAAGTTTTAATTTTGAGATAATCTGCAAAAAGGGTAAGGAAAATTTAGTACATGATGCTCTTTCTAAAGAGGCCTCAAATTTATATCCAATTACATTTTCTATTCCTAGGTGGCTAGAAGAAGCTTTCCATAATGGAAAAATGACAATAGTACTAAACAAAAACTAAAATTTATAAAGGATGGGATGAACTCTATGCAGCATTGGGAGTGAAAGAGAGATATACATTGGTGCAAATGTAGAATATTTTTATGCACGCAAAAATATTTGAATAAAGAAATATTAAGGGATTCCGATGTCTCTCTGATGGTAGGACGCAGGGTTCCTTAAAACATCTCAAAGGATCAAAAAATATATTTTTGGAAGGAATGAAGAAAGATATTCAAAATTTTGTAAGAGAAGGTCAGGTTTGCATAATAAATAGAAGAGAGATAGTAAAATCTCTAGGGTTACTTCAACCATTCCACATACATATTCAAAGACTAGAATATATATCAATAGAATTTATTACAGGGTTACTGAAATATAAAGGTAAGTATTACATTTTTGTGGTCATTTATATAGACAAATTTTGTAGATATTTTTTGTAGAGCTCAAAGTACATAAACAACAAGCCAAGTGGCAGAAGTGTCCGTGAAATAAATTCATAGTCTTCATGGTTTTCCTAAAGTAATAGTAACAAGAAACTTTTGGAAATAATTATTTAATATGAGTGGAGAAACACTAGCTGCCATGAGTTCTACATATCAAACACAATCAAATGGTCAAACAAAATAGTTAACAAATGTTTTTAAGGTTATCTACAATGTTACTCTTTAGAAAATAAATCTTAATGGATGAAGTGGGTTCCTCAAGGAAGAATGGTAATATGATACTATCATACTACCTATCACACATCTACTAAAATTTCCCCATTTAAGGCCCTTTATGGATATCCAAATCCTAGTATCTCATACTTTTTGCAAGATAAGTCCAAAGTATAGGAAACCGAGTCACATATGGAAAATACTAAAGAAACTTTGAAAATTATTATGGAAAACCTTCAAATGACATGAAACATGATAAAACAACAAGGGGAACAACATTTAAGTGAAAGATAATTTGAGGAGGGTAATTGGGTATTTTTTAGATTATAGCATTATAAGCAATCTTCATTCAAGAAAAAGAAGAATAAGGAATTAGCTCAAAAATGTTATGGCCCTAAATAATTATTCATAGGATTGCACAAGTGGTATAGAAGTTATATTTTCCTTCTTCTTGCATTGATAAGGTTTTTCATGTATCTTGCCTAAAAAAGGTTTTGGGAAAAAATATGCCAATGTAAATAGAACTTCCAAAATTAGACGAAGAATGAAAGTTGATTCTTGAACCACAAAAAGTTATAGATAAACATTCTATATCTCTTTGAAATATAACCATTATGAAGTACCTAATCAAGTGGAATAATATTCCTTTAGAAGAAGGTACATGGTAAAATGATCAATTTGTGATGAAATACCCACGGCTAAAGGGTTCGTTTGATGTTTTGACAAAGGTTTTGTTATATGTTTTATATAACGTGTGGCGGAATAATTTATTGTTTGTTAAGGTCCCACACAGTGATCAAATTTCAAGGGCAGGTCCGAATTTCAATTAGAAGGGAATATATCTATGTCGCCCTTCCATAATGAAAAGCTTTAAAAAAAAACTTTTCAATTGACCACAGTAAATTAATTTTACATTTCATTTTCAGAAAGACAAAACCATCAATATTTATATTAATAAAAGACTGTTACATATACAACAATGAAGAAGGCTCCATATTTCATTTCTTAAATATCTCATTGGCAATGTCAACATAAGTCTTGAAGACACTATTATAAGAATTTGGATACATACCACTAGGATATAGGAGATTCTTATGTGTCAGATTGTGTAATGCAATTTTGACTTTGTCTCACAAGGAGCAGCAACATGGAGGTCTGGATTTTTCTTATAGAACTTTTTTATTATTATTTGAAACGTTGTTTATAGATATGAATACAACAATGAAATTATGAGCATGGTGGACAATTATTCAAGCTCATGATGACAAACCATGATGATGTAAGTTTGGAATTTAACATTTTTACATGTTAAAGACAAATAGTCAAAATCACTGACAACTTAGTATGCCATAATTAATAATCATTCCCTGTTCACTTTTGTTAATAGGTTTATGTCATACGATGATCTCTCTTCTTTGGCATTTACTTGTATTGAAGATCACTATTCTAGGAATAAGGAGTTATTTTCTCCAAAAATAACCCTAGCCAAACATTGACAATGCATCAAGGATATCTTTATATGCTTCATAAGTACATATGTTCTACTTCTAAATCATGTCTTGGAAGTGGTTGTTTAGCTGGAAGTTATTCACCAGTTGGTTTCATACCAAAGTATTTTTCTCATTTTCAGCATCCCATACATGAAAAAGATAATGGTTTAAAACAACATAAATATTTGAAATTTTGCAAGAATTGTCTGGCACACTTTGAATATGAATTTTGAATTCAAGTGCATGATGTTGTATAGGATCAAGTGTCATTTTGAATACCAAATGTTTCACAAGAAAATTCTCAACATGCTACCCTGTAGTAAGGATTAAATGACAATATTGCATCAACTATTTCCATAATAAAAGTGCACCTCGGCCATAAGACTAAACAACTACAAATGTTGTAGATCTAAAAAGACCACACAATCAAATGTATTCCACAAGGAAAATACTGTATGAAAAATGAAAAGGAGTTTGCAACCAAAAATACCTTAGGCAACTAATTCAATTAGATACACCAAACCATCAGCAAAAAGGAAAACCAACCTACTCAAAAGGAAAGAGTTTACCTCCTTTGAAGAAATTTTGAGTTCCGAAACAAGGGCCTTTATTGTCTTGTCAATGCCCCTAGTAATTTGAACGGGGTTTGCACCTGCTGCAACAACCTGAACAAAAATGTTTAATTTCAAATTATTTTCCACAAATTTAAGATACAACCATTGTCAGCTTTGTATTTCCTAACAAGCTCATAAATTTAGACAAAAGAACCAAAATGTTTTAATACCTGATAGAAATTTTTTCACTCAAAAACTATCTTAGACTCAATAATCCCAACCCAAAACTAAAAAACCAAACACCATAAGACCCTACAAAAATGAATATATTATCTTAATCTAGTACTATCGACAAAAAGTTACCTTTACACCCTCACTTATTAAACCCTTTGTTGTTGAATTTTAACTTCAACTACTACAGCAGAAGGATGGATGCAGCAGCAACATTTTTTTTTGGAGGTTGCTTGCACGCCATCTAGAAATTTAATTCAGCATTTAAAATTCTTGCAAGTTTTTTTTGTAGACGGTCGCAATCATATTTCTGTACAGGATTTTATTTAAACACAACAACCAGCATTAACGCAATTCACCAACCAGAAATTAAACAAATAGAAATTTACCCCCCAGTTTTGTAAATTCAAAAGGAGGACACGTGGAGCATTAATATTGGATCGCATGAAATTGAAGGGAATCTGAAAACCTGAAAACTGGACCCGAATTTTTTATAAGGCACATTGGATTTAGAATTCGTGTTACAAATTAGGCAGACGTCAGCATCCCATTTTGGAACATGAATTTGGTTTGAAATTCAATCTATTCAAACTTTTGAAGTTCGACGGAAGGGGTTCTTTAATGTTTTTATAGTTTAGTTTTATTTATGCTTTAATATATACATATGTTTTAAACATATGTTATATATATATCATATGCGAAATGAAAGGTGGGCCATAGAATTTAGTTTTAATTTTAGTTTTTTAAAAAGAGCATTTATTATAATATGTTTTATATGTTACGGCATATAAAAATAGAAAGGACAAAATATCTTGGTAGTTTTTTTTATAGACAGTACATAAATTTTTTATTACACAGCAGTGTGTAAAAAGTGAAAGACTGAGTGTAAATTTTTAAGTGTGTATGCACAGTAGTGCGAAAGTGAAAAGCACAGTAGAGTGTTTTATAGATAGAGTATGTTTGTTTTGAACAGACAGTGAGTTGGTTTTATGCACTGCGTTTTGTAGCAGTCATAATTTTGTAATCCCTCTCAGTGAGGAAGAAGTGTAATAGTTTTTTTTTGAGTTATTTAATGGAATAGAAGTTTGTTTTCAAAGTATTGAAACTCTGTCTCCTGTCAAAGAAATTTTTATTTTCTCTGTGTTAGAGGAAGGGAGATTTATCCTCCATTCATTGTTCTGGAATTTTTCAATATTCCAACATGTGCAAGAACAACAGATGTTGCGGTTCCATCCCCAGCTAAATCATGTGTCTTTGCCGCAGCTTTCCTTACCAACTTGGCCCCAATATTTTCAATCGGGTCCTCTAATTCAACCAATAAAAAGGCCAAAACCATAGCATTGAGATACATTTCATTACACTGCCAATAAAAATAAAATTTGACTCAGCCATAACCCTTTCCTTTTATTGTTGTGAAAAGCTTTATGCATTACTCTAATGAGGCTAGTCCATAGGCCAAGTAGAACACTGTGTAACAAATATGTTTCCTTTCACCTTTGAGTTTTCAAATTATGCCTACCAAATCTAAGACATTTAAGAGGGGGAACTAATACAACGTTAAAAAGAAAACTAGAGAACACATCTACAAATTACCTCCGTAGCTACTGTCACACCATCATTAACAATTTTAGGAGAACCATGCTTTCTCTCCAAGACAACATTTTTCCCTTCGCCCCAAGGGTGACTCCAACAATATCAGCAAGTTTGTTCACACCACCTGCAAGACAAATTGACAATGCTTTCAGTAAGTGTGGAATTGAATGCCAGACCATATGCCAAAACAACCCTCCATGAAAAATTAAAATAACACATTAAAATGGAATATAAGTGGACAAGGAAAGATCCACCGCAGTGAAGTTTCACGTGCAGGTGACCTTCCTTTAAACATAATTTTTTCTCTGACCTGTAATTTTTTTGTCACTGAGCCATCCTTGTTAAAGTATAACTCCTTTTCCATAGGTCTTGTATTAACTACCTTCTCTCTGTCGCATAATCTCAGAGTCCCTCTTATGCTTGAGAGATTAAAGGAAATGGGTGAAAAAACTGAAAGAGAAGACAATTGTCTGCCATAATTATCAAACATTGCACCCAACTTCTTCCCCTTTCCATTGTTACCCAATGAGGTGGATGTGGCAAATGTTGTCATAATTCCCAAAGCAGAGGCCATCTTCTCTTATCCTGAATATAGAATTACAAGATCTTCATATTAGTATGAAACTTGAAAAACATGACTCCCACTGCTAAAAACCACTTTTAAGTTGTAACAGGCAAACTAAACAACTATCGCAACTTTTGGAAACTTCTGGAGAATTAAGAGAGAAACAACGAAAGAGAAATACAACCACAATCCTCATTTTAATTAGACTGGACTATATATTTTCATTAAGATAATAGAAAGAAATCACGACTATATTAAGGCTAGCATAAAAAAATCTTTAACCAGTGTCTCTCGCGGCCTTCAGGTTGCCATGCTAGAGGTTGCATATTTTTAATTTCAATTATTGACCTCTCGTGCCCATCTTTGAATGCATCCAATGGGATATCTACATCAAATTCTCCTTTATATCCCCAAAAACAAATTCCCTACTACAAGAGCACTAGTATTGATGGATCACCCCAGACCATCCCACCCACTAGAAACAGTGAAAAAGAAAACCCGAGAAAAATTTTGAAATATCTCAAGATGACTATATGGGTGGTTCTTATGAATCAACCAACCATTTAGAACATGCTCATCAATACAAACCATGAGTATTATGTGAAGATATTCAAGCAAGCACTGAATCGGATTTCTGAAGCTATGTTAGAGAAACCATAAACTCTCACTGAAAATAGGTGAAATGTGGCACCACTCAGAGATTGACATGTGCCAATTGGTACAAGTGGTAGAAAATTGGCATGCTCAAACAACGAGATGATGCAGGAATGACATAAGGGAGAAAATATCCAGAAAAGCCCCAAATCTGGAGAACTAAAGCTCATCACCATCCTGAGATTGACAACTTTACATGATGTAACCTATGAAATCGTAAATGGAGAAATCATAGTAACAATAAAGTAACCTATGTAACAATAAATTCAAATTCATCCCGGGAGTGGTAATGGGAGAAATCATAGTGAACAATAGGAAACATGCAGAGTTGATTACAATCAAATAGATGAAAAGAAACATACAAAAAACCTGGATAATAATCATGAACAAGCTTAATATTGAATTATGAACTGTAAAGGAACTTACAAAATGTGACATTACGAACTTGGTCAAGCGCACAAGAAAAAATATCCTGGACATGACCTTGGTTGACAAGTTGTATTGCTCATGATGCAAGAGGATTTGTACCTGCACTGCCAAGTTAATCAAAATCCATCATTATCTATACAATAAATACAAGTAATTGATGTAGTATTTTTTACTCTAAGATGCATTCTTATGATAATGTTAGAACATATGTTGAAAATGTCAAAACATACCCGAATAAGCTCCTCTTCATTTCAAGAACAATTTATTGGAGTCGCATGAACTTGGAACAAGCCTCCCACGATCTGAAAGAGTAGCAACTAAGTCAACAGTGACTTTTTTGTTGCTACGCTGGATTGAGGGAGGTTTGCTCCAAGATTAAATCGCTCCAATAAATTATTCTCTGCTAAACAGGGCCAACCACGTGAAGGTGGAAGCTCTTATGGCCCCTCCCCCACCCTCCCCCCTCACATCACTCTCAATTCCCCAATACCCAATCTATATTTCATTTTTTACTTTCATGAGCATAAAAAAAAATATTCAATAACTAATAAAAAAACAATTCAACAAAAAGTGCGCAAGGAAACATTGCAATTAATGCTTGACATAAAAATAGTATGATAAATGAGTTTTTTATATAACGCAAAAAACGTTCCAAGTATGGTAACGTTTGTCTTATAATAATACAATATTTTACATTATCGAATTTTCTTTTTCTTCTTCCTATTTTTAAAGTTCCTAATTACATCATCAATATCATCATGATCTACTCCTATTTCGTGCCTTCCGACCCGCACTGCTGACCTAGTTGCGTAGTCACGATGTCTGGTCTCATCCAATGACGGGGCATCGCCTACAAAAACAGATAATATTAAATTTTAATTGTTAGTTTTTAAATATCATTGAACTAGTTCGGTAATATTAATAAAAAAAATTGCAATGAGATTATTCACCTGGTGCACCAATTGTCACCGCTGACCTAGTTGCATAGTCATGATGTCTGGTCTCATCCAGTGACAGGTCATTGCCTACAAAAACAGATAATATTAAATTTTAATTGTCATTTTTTAAATATCATTGAACTAGTTTGGTAATATTAATAAAAAATTGCAATGAGATTATTTACCTGGTGCACCAGTTGTCGTCATTGAGACTGTTGCCCTGTCTTCCTCTCTGGTGGTAAGATCCTCAAGGGAAACATTCTCTGTCATTTAGACAAAAAAATTTATAAGGAAAATCATCAAGGTATAATTAGAAAAAATTTTAAGTGGAAATTAATTACCGTCACGGCCCTCACTGGTACTAGCATTGTCGCCCTGGTCCCCACTACAATGATCAGGTTGCACGTGAGGATCATCTACATCTGGCTCTAAAACTGGGTTATTTGCCTCGTCGGTAGTGTTTCTCCCTTGATTTGAACAAAGTTGTTAGACATTAAATTTATGGACAAAAACAAACATATTGAAAGGTTAATGTTTTACCTTATCAGGCATTCTGGATCTTGGGACTTGCCCCAAGCTTCTGCGACGTTCAACTACGGCTTGATAGCCGAAATGGAAAGCGATATTTTTATCTTCCTCTATAGTTTTTGTTCCGAAGTTATCACCTACATTACATATGATTGTGTATTTTTAAGAATATTTGATAGGATTGCAAAAACATTGGAAGGCAATACAATTAATTATAAGGTGTTTAGCTACTTAATTACAATCTTGTAGCTAATTTCAAGTAGTCGCCCTGGCCTAGCTTGTGATGGCTCTTTTTTTCAATCCTAGCTTTGGTTTCCTTTGAGGTGTCAGACAACCTAGCATCAAAAGATTGAAGTCAGATATGACGTAGCACACTTTTATTTTAGACATAGAGAAAATTAAAGCTATTGAATTAAAGTTGTAATTTACCTTGTGGGTCCGGTTGGAATTTTTCCTTCTTTCTTTCCCCTTTTCTCTTTTCTGTTATGGATGAGTGCTCTCCACTCACTCTCTGGAACTGTGAGAGGACGCTCGTATCTAGGGTTAAATTGAAATTTCATCCTATAGGTGTCCCTGGTATATTTCAAATATTAGCCAGCTACCCGAGCCACCATTGTTCTGTCAAATGTGCCAACCCCAAGAAGGGCTTCTAGATAATCTAGAAGTTCTTTTTTCAGGTTGGAATTCTGGGAATTCCACCCTGTGCGTATGGTTGGGCCAAAAATTACCAACGCATGGCTCTCCAAAAACCTGCAGAACTCATTGTTTCCTAGATAGGAAAAAAAGATATTATCATTAATTTAAAAATAAAAATCGTGATAAATATGTTTAAGATAGAGTACATGAAATAGTTAAAATATTAAAATTTACCTAGGAGTTGTACGTGCTTTATAGGGACACCTTCGTCGTTCACCAACAACATGCCATTAATGGTCCCTATGGAGCTGACACGTGTAGCTCCAGGAAAAGCAATAATGTAGTTGGCCATATGAGCCTCATCACTACCAACACGTTCAACGGTTGGTTGGGTGTCTGCTTGGGCAGGATGTGTTTCTTGGCTGGCACCTAAAGGAGTAGAAGGTGTACGAGAGGGTTTCTGGGCAATCTCTTTCCCTTTTTTCCCATTACCACCAACACCGGGTTCAGCAAGTGCCAGAAAACGCTACATACAAAAGAACCTTTTGTTAGTTTAGTCAATGTAAAAATTAAAAATCAAACTATCAAAATTCATCTCATGCAGAACAAAAAAAATATCCTTTTCACTTTTTATTATTACCTGATATGTTTCTAGCTGGCTCATAAGTTGTTTTATCCTCTCTTCTGTTTCAGGTGTTTGAGTCACCTCTATCAAAGTATTAAATTATGACCTTACATCTCATGCCTTTTTTCGCAACAAGAGCACTGGAGATAGGGTTGAAGAAAGCTCTTCCTCAAAGAGGGAATCATCAGGCGTACCATGGCTTGGTGACCGCATATTTGAACAAAATTAATATTATTTCAATTATGTAAATAATTAAAATACCTGAAGATAGAGAAATTCTGGCACTTTACATGTTCTTCCGCTGGCCTCTTTCCACGATCATCCCATCTCAGGGTTGTTCCTGTACTGCCCTGATCAGTCTGCCACATTGCAATAAAATTATAAATGTAAAAACTTGAAAACAATATCTAACTTGAAAACACGAAATGAAAACTGAAATAATTTCTAATAAGACACCGGAAGACAGAGTTAGAGTTTGAAATATTCCTTGCATTGAATTCAGTCCCTGAAACATGTCATTGCACATTAAGGCACCCAAACAAGAGACGAGTTCACAATGAAGACCTTATTGAATATATTGTTGGAGCAACTTCTAGTAAACTTGTTGTGAAGACCTTGTGGGCATTTTTGGAGCAACATTGTTGAAGCTGATGGTATAGCATTGTTGGAGACGATCTTGAAGGGCCTTGAAGTGAAGCTTTTGGAGCAACTATTGAAAAATCTTTAGAGCATTTAAGTAAGGCACTTTCTATCTTCCATCACATTTTTCATTTCAATATCCTTTAAATTAATTTGTTGATATTTAATGTTTGAAATCATGTTATAATTCCTTGATTATATGTGTTTGGGGACTTTCCCTTTGAAATTACCCAAAAATACCCTGGCAATTTTATCTTTAGGATGCATGTATGACCCTATTGTTCAATTTTTTGATTGATTGTAGTAAAAATAGAGAGTTAGGGGGCTCTTGACTTGGTTTGGTTGGGCCATTAGATCCCTAACATCTACTAGGGAGAACCCTCCTTGAGTTGGAGGAGAGCTAGCCCGAAGTGAAAAGAGGTTGGTGAGGTGACAATGGGGCTATTGAAATACACATGGTATCACAATGTAGCTTTAGGACTTTATCTTGAGAAGTGTGAGATTTTTTTATATCAATTCTCAAATTTTTTACAACACTATTGCTAAGAACTAATAAGAAGTGATGTTGAGGGGTTTTTGGGTATAAGAAACAATACCATTTAAAAACTAGGGTTCTCAGTCCTTGGCATTCCTTCACCTGGGCCTAGGGGCACACTAGAATAATTTCACACTAAACCATGCAAACTTAAAAGTAACTTAACAGATCCATAAAGTAATAATAATAATAATTCCTAATTTCCTATTGTACGATATGATGAAAATTATTCAAACATGAAGCAATGAAGACATGCAATGTCTGAATTTCAAGATTGATAAACCAATACAAGAAGTTAGAAACTACAACTTTGATTCAATACTCTGTGTCCTAACTCCAGGAAGGAATCTAGTTTGTAGTACAGAACATGCATCGTGTACTATAAATTCTTAATTGACAACAACTAAAGGTCATCTACCTCATCAATTCCTTCCCATTTTCTGTTTTTATGTTATATTCCTTAGAAAAATGTCAAATTTCTCTCGAAGTAAGCAGGGAGAAATAATGGCTGCCAAATTAATAAGTGTTTCTTTGGGAAAAATTTAAATTTTGTATTGGGTGATGAAGATAATAGAGGGTATTGAATCTTGATTCTTGACATTTTGTTTAACTTGAATAACTCAAATGATTATAAATATCAGTGGATGAGTTCTTTTTTTCAGGTATGTCACTTAAAACTCTTATGTCAAAGCATTGTATGATGGCTAGCATTTGCTTGTTTTCCTCTCTTTAGTTCAATGTAAAAAGTATATTAATATATTGGAGCATGAATGATAACTACAAGTGTTTGCTCTGCAGTATATCCAACCCCAATATTATGAAAAGTTTTCTCAAGTGGAGGTATTGGTTATTGATGAAGCAGCTGCAATTCCATTTCCTGTTGTAAAGGCTCTGCTCGGGCCATATTTAGTGTTTCTGTGCTCTACTGTCAATGGGTAATAATTATAAATGAGCCAACCACAATCACAGATTTTGTAACCATTCGGTTTCAATGGATAGTGATGATGATATTAACCATATATATTAGTTACCTATATCTATATGAGAATGATCTCAACATTGAACTTGATATGGTTGTATGGATGTGACCTTCGGTATGTCATCAGAAAATCCCCAAATTTGGAGAACTAAATCTCATCACTTTCGATTTGGAGTACTACCCTTGTGATAAAGTTGATGACTTTCGATCTCCCATTCTCTACCACTTTTCACTTCACCTTCAATATAGATCAGACCAAGGGCAATTCGTTACTGGGTGTTGAGATGGATGAGTTTGTTGAACTAAAATCCATAGCTTAAAATTTATGAAATTGGTGGAGTCAAATTCATGCAAGCACAAACACATATTACACATCCTCTTTGAAACTCCTCTGAAATAACATTGGAAGACATCTAGAGAGAACCCTACAGCCTAACACAATCCAAAGGAATTGACCAAAAAAACCCAAAGAGAGTCAACCCTACTATAGGAGGAAGGGCCTGCAATAAGAACTTACCATTTTGCAAGAGCTGAGGGCGAACGCTATTCTGCAAGAGCTGAGGGCGAATGTTGTTCTACAAGAGCTGAGGGAGAACGCTCAGGGCGAATGCTGTTTTGCAAGAGCTGAGGGCGAATGCTGAGGGCGAATGCTATTTTGCAAGAGCTCAGGGCGAATGCTGAGGGAGAATGTTGTTATGCAAGAGTTGAGGGAAAATTTTGAGGGGGAATGCTGTTCTGCAAGAGCTGAGGGCGAATGCTGAGGGTGAATGTTGTTCTGCAAGAGATGAGGGCGAATGATGAGGGAAAATGTTGTTCTGCAAGAGCTGAGAGCGAATGCTGTTCTGCAAGAGCTGAGGGCGAATGCGCGTGTGATATCAGACGTTAATTTAGATTTTAATAAAATCATTTTTATGTAGCACACATATAAGTTTCATATTTTTATGTGGCGCGCATATAAGTGTCATTATACCAACGGCGGACAAAGCGTCGCTATTGCGACGGATGCCTCCAAACGTCGCAATTGCGACACTTAGACATTTTGCCGCACTTGCGACGTTTGGAGGCAGCCGTCGCAATAGCGACGCTTTGGGGCATAGTGTCGTAATTACGACGTCTTCCTCCAAAAGTCGCAATTGCGACACTTTGTCTAAGTGTCGGTATTGCGACAATTTTCTCTAAACCTCAGTATAGCGACGGTTTCGAGTGGGATTGAAAAAATTTGGGGAAATTTCCGACATTTGGTCAAAAGCATCGGAACCAAGTGTCGGAATTTCCCCCAAATGTACTAGTGATTTAACCCACGTGCTCAAACCTCAACGTTTGGATGGAACCGCCTAATTCAAACTAGCTAGGAACTTCACATTCTAATTAATTCTAAGATGTTGGGCATCATGAATATTAATAGAAATTCGATCATCTTTCCATGTGAGGCCAATGGATCTTGTATTAGTTACATGTGCTATGTTTGGCTCCTTCACATTTATGCTAGGGTGCAATTAAATTCGGTGCATCCTCCCTATCACTCCCAATCACATTTTGTGTCAATTCATCCTAAAAACATTGACCCGTTCGCCACTCCTAGTGACAGTGTGTTCTCGAATTGGCTATTTGTAAGTATATGTTCTGTCTATGTTAGTAGGTTATTTAATTGGAAACCCCATAAAAATTGTGCAATATTATCACAAGGGTTCAAGAGATTTCCTAAACATTGTAGAGAAGCAATTGTTTTTAGGCTTGTGGCTACCTCAAAAGTTTGGACATCGATGATAGTCGGTGAAATTCATATGTCATATTTTCCTAAACTATGATATTATTTAATTTCCTTTATTCCCTCGAGAGAAATAATTAGTTCCCCGGGCGCCTCATCACCAATGGTTGTTTGTTACCCTGTTTTGGAATTTCTCTATGCTCTCGGCTTTCTCAATTTACCCATGCTAGCCCTATAAATCTTCATGAATAATTGAGGTCAGGTTGGCCTCCCTTGTAACTTCCCCTCCGGTTTGTGTAATTACCTCCATATTTATTCCTTCCATTATCTCACTCACCCCCATTTAATTCTCTAACACCTCTCGTACGAACTCTGTGAGCCCATCGTACCCTGTCACCTGCCCACCCCTTCTTCATTTTCAACCATGCTAACATGGAAAGGACACTCAGCTTCTGTTGGGGGACCAATTCCTATAACGTCTAAAACTAATAAATTGAGTATCCTTAGATGGTGACTGGATATTAAATGGAAACTTCACCAACAAGGCAATTCTCTTATGTTTCTCACTAAGTAAATTCAGTCACTAAACGACAAGCTCTTTGTTAGGATGGCGCACTTGATAGTTTATGGAAACAATTGGAGGACTTGAGGAAAATTATAAAAGCTCCAGAAAACCAACGCACTACTTCAAGCCACCCCCATGGGACATTGGCATTTATATCTCAACACGCCTCGAGAGGAGGCTTTACTTTTCCTTTTTTAATGGTTTCATATTGTAAATGTGTCGTACTACTAGAAATTTTTTTATAGGATCTATGAATGTCGATTCATTGTTAAAGTATGGTTCCATAATAATATTTTTGGTACATGATACCGTCCCTCCTTGAAGGATTGTATGAAATAAGATGTAATGTATTGTATCTCCTATTAAGCACAAATTTTAATATAATCACTATTCATTTGTGTTTAAAAAAAAACATAATTCTATATTAGTTTTTTTTTTATCAAGACAAAGTAACTATATATATATACTTATTTTACTTTTTAAAAATATTTTAATGTTGATTTAGATAAATTGTCTTAATATCCACATTAATTAATAAATGTGAATATCAACATAAAAGTTCAAAATTTTATATTTTAATATTCACTGCAAATAAGCATTTCAATTCCAACCATCAATAAAATAATTGTATATGAATATTATATTAGAGGCAAAATAATTTAAAAATTAAAATTAAAAATCCTAATAAGACTAAGATTTTTGCTTCACCAAATTTTCAATATGAAATTGTTATAACATTTAATATATATTATTAATATAACATATTTAAATAGCTATCATAAATCAATTATTTCAATATCTAAATAGAATATCTCAATTCCAACTATCTATATCAATGCCCAAATAAAATATCTCAATGTCAACTATGTATATATTTAATAATAAAAATCAATATAAATGTATCTCAATCCCTAACCTATCCAGCACAAAGAACTTGCAAAGAGGGTTTTGCAAAGAGAGTTTAAACTTATTGCAATGCAAACCGTTTTTAAAGAGAAAATTTTGAAGAAGATAGATCTTTGATATTACAACCGAGCATGAAAATGTGAAACATGTGCCATTAAAAAACAAATATCAATAACAAAAAGAATTTTTTTCTTTGTTAAATAATATATTCTAATGACTATATTAACTAAATTTATATCAACATGATACAAAGATATCAAGTAAAGGGATATTTTATTTTCACTTCGAAGTGTGATGTGAAATTATTTTACTTTTTAATAGTATTTCAATGTAATCCTTCAATAAATTATTTTAAAATCTATGTTAATTAATATATTTCAAAGTGAAAAAAATATTTTAATGTTAACTATAAATAAAACATTTCAATGTCATATTAAATTATATATATGTGTGTGTGTATTAAATTACTTAGAAATAAGATATAGATGTGTAATAGATTCAATTCATAATGACATGTGGCATTTAGAACATATTAACAATAAGAATAATTTCAATGTGGATCATAATTAAAATATTTCAATATTCACTATTAATTATAATATTTCAATATCATATATTTTTATATATAGAGGGGTTTTCATATGAGGAAGATGTGTATTTAAAAATATATTAATAACAAGAAAAAACAAAGTTGATAATGAGAGTAATAAATAAACTATTTCAATGCCAACTATTAATGCTCATATTGAGTAAAATATTTCAAGATCAACTATGTATATATTATAAAAATAAATTTAATATTATTATTTATTTTTTATCTTTTTCATTTATTTTTATGATTAGAAAATTGGCCTACTCTAACTATTTTAAGTTTGGGCCCCTTTCCAAGTTATATCTGTTGGCCAAATTTGTTAGAAATACAACAATTATTTGTTGGAATTGCACATTTAAGATATGTACTCTACACAATCTTAGTGTCCAAAGGGACTTTCAAGGCAATATATCTATTTATGTTTTCAAAAGTGTAAGTTAAAATTTTAAAACTCACAACCTCATGAAAAATTGTATCATTGGAACATTTTATTGGTGTGTTGGTCAAAGTGAAAGAGCTACGAAACTCCTTCCATGGTTTATTTATATATATATACCCAACGGGGACGATATTCACAATTACTGAAGGGTAGGGTGGGGCATTAACTTCCCTTTCCATTCAACAAGTGAATTAATGAGGCATGTCAAAGGATGTTTCTTATTGGAAGAAGGAGGTGATGGTTCTAAAGAGATTTAGAGGTATAACATTTACATGTGATCTCGTATAATTTTTTTGGTAGTGTGTGGCAATGGGAGGTAAGGAGGCAGAGGGAACCAATTCTCTGGGTGTGCAAAACGACATTCTATCTTCACCATCCCTAGCCGTCCAAGTTACAAGAAAAAGGAAAGGAGTTTCATATGGTTTTTAGAGGCTCTGTCTTTTCATCTATATTGTTTCAACATAAAAGGATCTTGGAGGCTTGCATAGTCATTGGGATAGGTATTTTTGATTTGAGGGAAAATACTATGATTGGGCCTAAAAGCGAAGCTAACAATGCTAAATTTCACAAAAAAATTCCAACCCTTTGGTACAACTCTCACTCATAGTTTTAAGCTAGCCTCAAGTTCTTTCCACTTGTTTCTTTTCTAGTATTTATGTTGGGGCAATAGTGTGGCTCCTTGAAATTGAGGTTGATTTTGTAGATTGTAACTATAGAAGTCCGATCGAAAGAGAGAAACAACCCCTCCACACATTGGTGTCTTGTGTCATGGTCAAGAGTACTAGGTCAAATTATGACCTTCTTAGGGTCATGTATTGTTCAATACTTCAGAGCTACTGTCGTAGGGATCTCTTATTTATATTCATCCATTTTATTTATAAATTATTCCTCTTCTGTTGGAGTAAAATTTGAGTGGAAATTTGGGGAGGGGCTATGGGGGTGAGTTTATCTCTATGTTAAACCTCCCCTCGTTGAGTCTTCGAGTACTATGGAGCTCAATGGGGTTGTGAGTAGGCCTATCCTACTATTGTACTACATTCTTGGTGTGGGTGGAAGTATTTATACATCTGGAAGGCTGGTTGATGGGGGTTGAGTCATAACTAGTTGGTCTCTTTGTGGATCTCATTTCTCTATTCACATTGAAATAGAAAATGTGATAAAAGTTTGGGATTTCAGAGGAACTGTCACATATCATGTTTGGATTTAGTTTGGTGGTGTAAATTTTATATTATAGGGCCCATACACCACCAGCATGGTCTCACCCATAGGGGTCTAGGGCCATCGGACCATGGAGTATAACATTGTGCAGAGATTCATGATTTTGGGGAAGAATTATACCAGCAACCTATTCATTCACTCAGAAGAATAGAATTTCCCCCTTTGTTCGATTCTCTAGAAATTTGACTTCATCAAGTCACCTTTCTTTGGGAGAAACTCCCATGTGATGAATAAGAGGACAAGAATGAAATCATTTGTTTTATGAATGACCTTGAACACAATTAATGGAACATGATGTACCAGTTGGTATATTTATATCATTGCCAAAAATGGCTTAATAAGAGGTTGGACCATCTTTAAGGCAGGATGGAACATATGGAAGGGCATGTTAATGATGCCTTTTTTCTCCTTTTTCACCAGTAGATGGACCTAAAAACCCACATCTCATAAACTTTTTAGATAAGGGATGAAATTAAGATGTATTTTAGTTCATGGGATCTTCCGGTATTTTTTGGCTATCTATATGTGGTCTCTTAGTTTACTTCTGCTACTCACAATGTTCTTTTTCTATTATCTTCTTACTAATAAGTGTAATAGGAATGAGGCCAAAAGACTTTTGTTTCCAAGATGTTCATGATGTATATTTAATATGAATTGATAGAAATTCTAGATGTAATATATATATATATATATATATATATATATATATATATATATATATAGAGAGAGAGAGAGAGAGAGAGAGAGAGAGAGAGAGAGAGAGGTTTGTTTCTCAAAATGAAGGAGAACTACAATTCCTTCCATGCTTAGCATGGACTTGAAATATGGTGTATATATATAAATAGCTAGCATAGGTCCATATGAATGCAAAATATATTAATAAATGAGAGGAATCAAATCCATGTAGTTGAAAACTTTGTTTAGTGTGAAAAACATGAAAAAAAGTTTGTAGCTCAAGATATTTAATACCTCTTGATGCTAAAAAGATCTGAGTTAAGATGCATATACAATAGTAACTTATAATATTAATTTCTTCATATACTTATGAGGATAAACCATAATTAGTCTCATATGTATTGGTATACCCTATTTTCAACTCCATTATAGTGAGAGATACCCAGGTTCAACTTACCTCATTTGCTGGGTAGAATGCATCCCCTTTCACCTCTTCTTTTACTTATGTGAAATTTATTCCATGTTAAAAGGTTGGACTTACATGATTGATTTATTTATCATAATTATTTTGTGATAAATTCATAATTATGAGACAATAATTATTTCTTAATTGAGATAATTGAGAAAAAACTCATAATTGTCAAAATTGTTTCTAGAGTTTGTCATTCCCAAGGAGATCAACTTGACCCACTTGTGTATGAGTTTTATAGGGGTCTAGTATTTTATAAGTTTCCTAACTTCTCAAGTCCCTAGGTGTCTATATACATTCTCTCGGTGGATATAATCAACCTATATAATTTCCCAAGAGGAAAGGGAATAAGACCTAGTATCTATATTATAGTGCTAGACATCTACTATATTTGCAGGAGGATACCATGTTACAAGCATGAGGAGAGGAGATAATTTGTTTATGGTATACTTTTGCGTTCATTTATTTAACGATTAATAGAAGTGAATGTTCCTTCATATCATATATGAATGATTAATGTATTATTCATGTTTATGTTCAACTATTTAAGCTCACAGCCCTCTGTGGAAGGCCATTTGTGCTCCTTTTTTGGTTGTGTTTATGTCCAACTCATGGATCTATTAAAGATATCAATTGAAGATGATGGGATCTCTTGGTTGGAATTACAATATTTTGATCAAACCATACATCCGCTGCAATTTTACGAGGGTTTAAGTTTCAACTCAAACCTTAGACGTGAATTTGCTTGTACTTTATATGTTCACTTCTTTCCATATACTCCTTTTCTATCTCGTACTCTTGTTAGTTTCATAAGGCTATGGAGCAATATATCATTTTGTTCATGTATAATTTTCCATAATAGAATTGGCAACTATGCTGGGGAGTATTCCCTATTTGTTTTGAGATCTCTTCTCTTTCGCTTTTGATTAGGTTTTTGTGGTCGTCAATTGATTTTTATGTAGTTGTATAAATTCATTTCGATATCCCATAGTTTTCTTTTCCTAATATCTAGGTTGATCTTGGATATTTTTTTTGTTTTTGTTTTTTATATCAGATAATAACATATCTAGGAATAAAAATTGAATTATATACTTTTCTATATGTAATTTGATTGAATTAACACCATATTGAATTCCTCTCGAAGTTTCATCCAAAAAAAAAAACATTGAAAAAAGACTCCAAGTGAGGAATTTATGGATGATTAAATATTATCTAGTCATATTTCCTCCTCGATTGTACCCATAGAATGGGTTACAATGTGACTATCTGTTCAGAGTTACCGAGTTTCCCATTGTATGATAGTGGTTGGAGCCACACTATTTTGGGTTATATCTCTGCGATTATGCATGAAACCTTAGATACCCTCAGTGGTCCTTCAAGGCTCTGATTTTATCTTCAACCTTCATTTTTTCCTCTTCTTTTAACCTAGATCTACTACATATTTGAGTCACTTGTGATTTTTTGGGTTGAAATGGTGTTGATTTCGATTTCTTATTTGGTTTAGTTTGAATTTGGTTTCAATCTAATTTCATTTATCTCTGAGCTAATTAAAACTTTATTATATCTATAGTTACTATCATTATTAGTTGTCAAACACTTTATATCTGAATCTACTATATTTGGCTCATATTAGTTTCTTCTTGTCTTGTCTCGTTAGGGTTCTACTTCAAAAGTTAACATGTTTTTTTTTGAGGTTATTGTCCTTGACTTTGGATCCAATTATTCATATTTATTTAGTTGGTAGATTGGTAGATAAGATATACTCTTCATCCCAAAATTGAAACAATTTTTTGGCTTATTTTTCCTATTGTCACTTTTGTTTGGGTGATTCTATTTGGTCTTGTGTGCTTGTTTTTGTTCACAAGAGATGATGTTTTTGTTTTCAATTGGTTGTGGTTGTGAAAGTTTGAACTTAAAATGTTTATTTAATATTTTCTTAACAAGTTCTTATTCTTCCTTCATCTTTGACACTCCAATTTGATATTTTCTAGTCCTTCCTATTTCTAGGGTTTAATTTTGACTGTGTAGGAAATTATATCACATTGAAACAATGTGATTTGAGAAGCCCTTCTGACACCAGGGTCAATCACGAGATCACACTTGGGCTAGGTGAGCTGACATTCCCCATTTTTCTTAGTTTCGGGTGGTGCAAATTACGAAATTTGCACATGTAACAAATGGGGTTACTAACATTTTTTTATTTCCCTTGGGGGCCACTTGGGAGGATTACACCCCGATTTGAGGGATCTTTCAACGGGGTTTCAATTTTATTTTTTCCTTCCCTTGTGTGTGAATTTTTCAAATTATTATCACCCACGGGACGTTTTATTGTTATTGGTGACCTTAGTGGGAATATTTTTAGGGATCATACATATGTGTTGGGAAGGGATGATCTTCTTTGTACCTAGGATGGGTATTAGTCATACTCTATGAGTCCTCTTAGGGGATACCGAATGGTTAATAAGGGTACTTAGTCGAATTTTGTAGCTACAATGGTTGGGAATGATGTTGCTAGTATAATTGTCACATTGCGAGCTTATTCATCTTTGGTTTTCATGTGAATACATTTTAGGGATTTTCTAGTGTGTGTTGTTTGGTATGAGTGAGTAGTTGGGCATTACGTGTGTTTGTACCAACCACGAGGAATTAACTTGGGGAGAAAAATAATACCATATGGGTTCATATTTGGGGATATACATTGGGGAAAAAATAACATAATATATTGAGCATATATTAGGGGGTAAAGGATTTTTATATTTCTAGGTATAAAAAATGGAGCTCAAAGTTAATCGAAAAATATAAAGGAGTATAAAAATGTTAATGAAAAATTGGGTACCTATAATATCTAGTGAACTTAGGGGTATTTTAAACTAGGAAGGTGTATTTGGTTTGTATTGGTAGGGGGTTAAATAAAGTGATTTTTAAATGTATGTCTCAATATATAGTCAAATTAGGGGCATTGTTTAGTATTCCAGGAACACACGTGATATCTCAATGGTTCATTGAGTGAAGCCAATATGGTACTAACTTTATTTGGTTAAAATACACTTATTCACCCTGCTTGAGCCCAATCACCATAAATCACATAGAATTCATGGTTTATCCCATGAACGAGGTGAACTTTTGACTCGTCCTCATAGAGTGTGTGGCAGTTATCAAGTCCTAGACTAACCTATAGTTTGGATTCTAGTCTTGGTTATTTTGGTAGTGAATTGATCGTTATCAAGACACTTGAATATTATTATGACTCTCTCATCAATAGAACATTGAGTGACCCATTACTACTAGATTTACTGTGGATGTACCTTGAAACTTCCACCCCTACCTAAACATAATTTCCTTTTCTTTCACTACCAATGGACAATGTTATTTATTTTCTACCCTTTGCATACTACATATGCAGTTGTTGTTGTTATGAAATCAATATTTCCATTGAACATGGTAGGACCTACTCCTCCTTCTACACCTATCACGTTCTCTTAGGGCATACCACATGTCTCTTCTATTACTCCTGCAAATTTCCATAGTTTATTCATTCCCATTCCTTCATATATTTTTTCTATGGGTATGAACCCTAGCCAATCTATAGGATTGAGGATCTTCAATACTAGTTTTTCTTAGCCTTTTGTTTTTGTTCCTTATATGGGTATGGTAACTTCTGGAAATGTGTGGGGAGGACCATCTGCTGCTCCTATCAAACCTAGAGGAATTATTTCTTTGAATATTTCTCAAACATATAATAGTTCATTGTTTGGAGGGACATATTCCTCTAGTACGTTTCCTGGAGGGGCTAGTTTACTTCAGGGTAATCCTATCATTAGCACCATGACTCCTATCAATTATCCTCCTTATATTGGTGTTGCTTCACAAGCAAATCCTTCTTTTCCTATCATACCCTACTATTAGTCATGCTCATGTGGGCCCTCGTCTGTCTAGGGGAACTCACCTTGGAGGGGAGATCCTTACACCAGTTATGCTAGCTCACATCATTTATATGTTGTGATGAATTATCACCATGTTCCATAAACTATTCCTTAGAACCAAAATATGGGTGGAACTCATGGTTGGTTAGGAGGGTCTTCCTCCTATGACCATTTCATTCAACTTCATAATCCTTTTCTATCATCTCTTTATCTTCTGGATTTGGGTAAGTTGACGAATGGCACCATCCATCAGGTTCCTTGGTGTTATGAACTTGACTTGCGAAAATAACAAAAATCCACAAATACGAAACCATATTTCCATAAACAAAAAAATATTAGTTGAATTGACACAAGATTCAAAGGTATTTTATTATTTAGAAGAAAAATACAATGTTCTCTTTCCTCTTTGAGGGGGAAATGTCCAATAGAGTAGAGCCCAATCACAATAAAAATCATTGATTCTTCCCTTTATATTTAAAACTATTTATAGATTTATGACATACAAAACCCTAACTACTAGTTTGTCCTTGCATAATACAAGCTAAATAGTTTATTTAGTAACCATGGCCGATTTATAACTAAATTTTGTCCCTTTTCTATAATGCAGGTAAACCAATTACAATTACTATTAATGCAAATAACTGATTATGGCTTTTATTAACTAAACGAACTAACTAAATAAAGGGGTCAGGGTTAGACCACAACATGATCTACCCCATCAAAAGAAACATTGTCCTCAACACTCAAGCTCTAGAAACTAATGAAGAATAATTATTTGTTCCCAAGTTGCATATTTTGGAGAGGTGTCTTTTTACTTGATAAGAACTTAATTGATTTTGTGGATGGATAGATTTCATTTGTGAGTATTAAGGACCGATTCCAGTTGGAGACAATGTGAGCCTTCCTCATCCAATTCTGGAAGACATGTTTGACCCCTAGAATTGTTCCCCACACCTTTCATGGGGCAGGATACATGGAAGACTGGGTGGATTTTTCAAGTAGTCGATAAAGATAGTTTGTAAGAGACTGCTTCTATACACTGAGGAACCTGATAAGGTCCACAGATTTTTTGTGCCAGTTTCTGGAAGCCCTTTTCTTTAAGAGACTTCTTCTTATAATGTTCTAGTCATAAAAACACTTCATCACCTACTTAAACTGACCTCTCTAAATGTTTTTGATCATCCTATTAGTTCATTCTATTACAAGGTTGATGTAGATTAGCCTTTATATGAGTGATCATGGTGACATAATTTTGTAGGAGATGATCAACTCACTGTGCATTGGAAGATCCTGGAATATAATAAGTTGGTGAAGGTGGTAGTTGGACATACACTACCTCATATGGAATCATCTTAGTGGCTTCATTATAGGTATTACTATACCACCATTAAAATAAAGGAAACCAATGTACCCATTGATGTTTCTTGTCTGAGGTGAAGAATTGTGAATATACCTGTAAACATTTGTTGATTTATTATATTTCAGCATTGGCTTTGGAATGATAATTTGTACTCAATTAGAGTTTCCTATCCTATAGCTTGAAAATATCCTTCCAAAATTTGTTGGTGAAAGTGGGGTCTCAATAAAAAACAATGGAAGTTGACATGCCATGCAGTTTTAATATATGGTCCATGAAAACTTGAAGCACCAATGTTGGGATAAATGGGTGTTGTAGAGCACAAAAATTATCATATTTGGAAAATCTGTTAACAACCAATATGATAATTGATTGTTTTCCTGACTTTGGGAGACCTGTAACGAAATACATTGAAACATTTGTCCAAATAGAAGTAGGGACTGCCAATTGTTTCAAGGTTCTCGGTATATTGATCATTTCGCCTTTCTTTCTCTAACATATGTTGCATTTAGGTACAAAATTAAGAATTTTTTTCTTCATGTTGATCCAAAGAAAGAGTGACATGCTTGTGCCTAAGTGTTGTGAAATATTGAATGTCCTGTAACTGAAGAGGGGTGTAGCTCTCCCAAGATGCAGGATTTGAGGGTGGAAGCCAAGGATAGAACTACCCAATCCTTATAGAAAAGAACCTCATCCTTCCAAGAGTATTCTTGTGAGTAATTGGGATCTTCTCGTAATATATTAATGAGTTGGGATACAAAGGTGTGGGAAAGCCATTCATTATGGGATTCTTTAATCCAATCTATTATATGTAGAGAGAGGGATAAAAGGGTGTCCTCATCCTCAAATTGGCACGATAAGGCATCGACCACTACATTTTCATCCCCCTTCTTGTAGTTTATCTCATAATCATATCCCAACATTGTTGTGACCCCATGTTGGAAATATTGGCATTGATGGAAAAGTAGCACAAAGGAGCATCACCTTAACTATCACTAACGAAAAAGAGCAGAGAAGAACTAGAAATAAGTTGAAAGAGTAGATCAGTAAATAATGTAGTAAGAAATCATAAAAGAGAGGTAGAGGAGCATAAAAAAGGCAAGGAGCAACATTAGAATTACATCAGAGGCAGATGAGGCAGCAAAGGCAACGTAGAAGCAGCAGAAGTAGAGAGGCAGTGAATGAAACTAAGTAGAAAATGCAAGGAGCAACAAAATCAAAGAGGCAATGAATGCAGCTAAGCAACAGAGGAAGAGAAGCATCGAAATCATAGAGGAAGCGAATGTAGAGAGGGAGGGAATATAGCAGAGGAAGTAAATGTAGCTAAGAACGAAACAAAGGCAACAAAGGAAGCAGAAAGAATCAGAGGCAGCAGAGAAGTAGTTAAGGAAAAAAAGGAGCAAAGGCAGCGAAACAAGCTCAGGAGATATCGATGCATTTAAGGCATGCAACAAGAGAATCAATCCCAATTAATAATGAATAGCGAATAGAAGAACAAGATCAGGATAGATCAACGTACTTAGAAACTGAAGGAAGCTCAGGGAGGTGCAACGTGGAGGAACCGGTGTTGTAGAGTGGCGAGAGTATAAAGTTCAGGAGAGAATCGTGTTGAAGAATACAGAACAAGATCAGGAGGAGTAGTGTGGAGGAAATGGTGTCACAAAGTAGGACAATGTAAACAAATGGAAATATACTAAGGCCAAGAAGTCTTTGAATAATTCTAAGTGAGGTGAATAGACGGTCATGATTAGATCGCAACACTAAAGGCATGAGATGGATGACTGAGATCAAAGCAGGAAGAAGAGGTGAAGAAGAGCAACGCAAAGGCGAGTGGATGGTCAGGATTAGATAAAAAACAAAGGCAATAAATTTACAGATATGATTCATCTTAATATAAGTGGGTAAGAAATAAAATCGAATTGCAAGCAGCAACGAGGACCGTAGATCTGGGAATATCAATGATGATGATCACATCGACTGAGATCAAAAGTGCAAATTACAAACTATAGTGGGTAAGTTTTAAGGCATCACAATGTAAGTTAAATAATTTTTGATGCAAAGTGAAGAAGGGAAAAACAACGGCACATCGAAATATTGCACATCGCAAGAAATATAGTATAACCACAAAGTCAATCTTATAAAGTGTGAAGTGCGATCAGATGAGGACCGTTAGATCTAGGGGTAGAATCACAGTGGACAGTGAACCACATACCACACATCATAGCACTTAAAGGATAGCGATAAGGTGACCAAAAGTTAAGTTAAATATTCTGCGATGCGAAATGGAGGGACACATGTCGACAATGTGCAACATCACATACCTCAAGAAATAGGATGTAACTTCAAATATATCACAAGGAATATTATGTTGGTTGCAATGCAGTAAGTTTTATGCAATGTGATGCGAGGAAGGGAATCCACATTGTAGCACTGCGCATGAGCTCAGATCAAAGATCACAAGGCTTAAGCTTTATCACTAATGGTAGAGTGGGAAACCTGGTGGCAATTATTTGTGATGAGATATGATTGGTCAAGCACTTTGTGACCCAATAGCCTTTTTCTTCATGTATGTTATATGCGCCATAATGTAAATTTTATGTTTTTGACCACTAATTGTATGTATGCTTAAATATATATGTGTTTTTAATTGTTTAAACGTATGTATGTTGATTAAAGCCTAGATTTGTAATGCCCCATGGGTATAAAGGGAGTTGTATGTGGGCCATATCCCATAGGTCACAAAGGAAAATTCTAAACACAATTCAAAGGATGAGGAACATGGGCAGAATAGTGGTGTGGTAGCATGGGTAGATGAAAAGGATTAACGCAAAAGAAAAGTCACAGGTAATAAAAGAAAAGGGCAGTTATACAACAAAGGTGGAATATAATGGAAAAAACAGAAAATACACAAGGCAGCAAGTAGAAAAGGACAAACGCACAGCAAAGTGAAGAAGTTGAAAGGGCTGAGTAAATATGTGATAGTAACTGTAAATGTATTATTAATTTTATATTTTTTGTGATGCCAAGGCAAGTCTCCGTAGGAAAAGAAAAACTCGAATTTGATACTTTAATGATTGTACATATTTTTGTAACATTCAGAATATGCTGAGTAAGGAAATGAGTGGGTGAAAGGCAAGATTCATGCCTATTCGATTCATATTCCCTATAGAATGTAGACAAACATGAAGTTATCTGTATAAAATAGGTAATACCCATATGAAGAAGGTTACCAAAATATAGAGAGAGAGAGCAAGAGCAGGAGAATTGAAGAGAGTTGAAGATTGTTAGAAAGCTGCAGAATGGAAGAGAGCAGAAGGATATAATAAAGATGTAGATGGTTAGAGAGTGGAAGAATAAGAAAGAGAAGATAGAGAAGCTGTGAATATCCAGATATGATATAAAGAAAATTTGAAGGCTGTAAGGACAATAGTGAAGAAGGAGAAGAACAGAGTTGATATCTAGCTAAATCAGCATATGATTTCATTGTAGTGGGAGGAATTTGGTGCTTCCATATCAAGTTGTAGCTTGATATATTTGCAGTTGTAGCTAGTTGAGGTAGGATCCTCCTTTGGGTTGTAGCCTGAACAAAATAGATGGGAGTTCGAGCTTCCTCGCAAGTTGTACCTTGCAGAATTAAGGTAGTAGCCTCTTGTAGGTTGGAGCCTATAGAGAATCAGTGGTGAGAGGGGGTTGGACCTTACCTTTGCATCATAACAATAATAATATGTGGTTTTCTCCCCTATGGGTTTCCACTTATATATGTTGTCCATGTGTATGATCATTATGTTTTGATGTTCTGTATTTAATCTGCTTAATACTTGTTTCTCACTTATTAAGATTGTGGTTTCATTATATAATAGGTTGACCATGAAATGAAGGTGTAAATAAGTTTAAAGGAAAGTTTTAAAAGTCCATGAATGTATTAAACTGATTCACCTCCCCCCTCTCAGTTTAACTAAGGGTTCAACATTTGGTATCAAAGCCAAGTTCCTTTAGCGTAAGCCTAACAGCTTGAAGGAGATCTAGATGAGTCATGGATGATCGAAGTGTACCCATTTTGAGTAAAACAAACTTTCATGAATGGAGAGATAACACTAAAACAAATTTAATGGCTTATGAACCTAAGATGTGGAAGCTTGTATGTTATGGTTATTGCAGAAAATATCCCTGTTTGGGAGAACAACAATGGAATGTGAAGAAAAAATGTGTGATATATAACAATCTCCATAACAAGGATCTTGATTTAATAATAGATCTAACCTTTGAAAAATAAATCTTGGATAGATTACATTTCATGCATTAGATAGACACTAGGAGATTGCATTGTCTAGAAGGAGAAGAGAAACAAGAAGAATAAAAATTCCCATGAAAATAAAAACATTCAATCAAATTAATTACCTGCTAGTGTGAATCTAAGTAAGTGCCATGAAGAAATTATAGTGAAAGAACAGACAATACTTGACATTGTTTTGACTGAAATAGGAATATTGAAGAATGAAAGAAAAGACCTGAAGAAATTGGCGCAAATATTTGATGAGAGAGGACATTAACATAAAAAAAAAATTGACTTGAAGGCTCATCTTGAATAAGTAAGGAAAATAGAAGGGACGATGAATAACCAATTAAAATAGAAATAAATACAATATGGAAGACTAGAATCCAAGATTAGTACAACTCGAATAATAATAGAAGAAAGGAGGAGGATGTGTAAGAAGCTCGTTGATGAGATTACCTCCATGAAGAACTCAGATAAGGCAAACATTGAAAGGAAATATGAAGTAGCTCAAAAGGGCCCCACATAAGAATAAATGAACAAGAACCAACATCAACGTCAAGAGACAAATAATGAGGAGAAGAAGCAAGAAATTGCAAAAATCTCAATTGTTCCTGAAGAGGAATCGAACAAGTTTGGAAGATCAGAAAGGAGGTTCTTTACTCCTGTGAAAAATATTACATGTTTTTCTTTCCATAAACCTGGACAACTAGCAGCCCAATGTAAGATAAAAAAAAAAGAAAATAACTAGCAAAATATGTACCAAATGAGAAGACCTCCTCAAGCAAGAAAATGGAAAAGACAATCTTTCACTAGGTACACTAATTGATTCCATGGCTGCTATTTTTCATGCAATGAATTTAGACATAAATCTATTGAATGTAAATTGTGTTAAAAAAGGGGGAAAAATGCCATACCTCAACTCAACCTTACTTAGTTCAAATAATATGTTATTCATGCCACAAGCTTCGCCACTATGAAAAATAATATAAGCTTCCATATACATTAAACAACTCTAGACAGATAAAGTAATCCAATCAAATTAGAAAAAAATGTGAATAAAAAATAAGTGCAGAGATTATGAAGAACCCCAATAAAAAAAGAGAAAGGGGGGCCTATTACCTCAATAAGATAATGAATACATCATAGTTTGAGGGGAAGTTACTCTAGGAAGCAACGCAGATATACAGTCAGTGATAGAAAAGAAGAAACATCCTAGGGGGAGAGAAGTTCATAAAAGGTCCCCAAAAGAGCTGCCAAATAAGATATGCTTGGAATAAAAACAAACTAAAGTTCAGGAAGGAAAAGGACAATTCCTCTAGCAGAGAATTATAGAGGAAGAAGGACACCTAAAGCTTTCAACAACCAACAGGTTGATGGAAGAAGAGAAAGCATCAAGCAACCATGGTGGTAAAGCGAACATTAGTCAGTAACTTGGAAACTATGAGGATGATTACAATGTGTGTCTCACTGCAAGTGTTGATAATGAAACAAAGTTATTTTAATAAGGATGAATAAGAAAAATGTTATAATCATTATATCATTACAAATATCCATCCCAAGTGTTATTATTAGAGCAATGGTATGATACAGATCCTGAGGATTGAAATATCATGGTATGCATCATGGTAGTGGTATGGTAGAAATACATCAAGGAAGTAGTCCCAGCGTTATCAGCATTATAATATGTGTGGATTAAGTTCTGGTTGCTTTGATTAGTGCAAAGTATCTTCTAGTTGCAAATGTTGTAGAATGTCGAGTTGGATTATCAAAGCATGGAAAGGTCAATAAATTATCAAATCATCATTATCTTATGTTCGTTGATGTATTATATTAAGCATTGAAGAATCATATAGTATTGAATATGAATCTCCACCTTTTAAAGTTAGTATTGATACACTTTCAAGGCCTCTTTTTAAGTCATCTATAAGCTTGTTGTATTCTGTCTAATGAAATTTCAAGTAGACAAATTGAATATTTTTTCCTAAAAAACATGTTGATAGAATAGTTGAAGTGTCTAAAGGATGATGGAGAGGTGATCATTCAACTACACACCCCCTTGTATCATAAATGAAAGCATATAGTTGATAGTGAGAGTGTCCAATGAATGGAATGTATAAAGCCTTGAGGGTTTTATCTTCAAACATGTAACTATTTAGTATTAAAGTCATTGGGCCTTTTATATTGAAAGGTATTGTCTAATCTTACAATAAAGTGTAAGCTCTATTTCAACTCAGTGTTCACATCAGCATCAAGAGACTTTGACTTGTAGTGATTACATCTTCATTAGAAGTCTAGCCCATATCACTATCATCAAGCAGCAAGGGACAAAAGAAGAAAAATTCTATGGTGATATGCCTTCCAGCATTCTCATGAGTTGTGATAGCATCATTTTATTGTGTATATTCATTTAATAACAAAAGAAATCAATGAAGGATGCTTATATTGAACTCAAAGAGGAGCTGCTCTAGGAAGCACCTAATCATTATTATTGGAGCCGCATTTTTATTGGAGCAAGCATTACTGAAGTGCTGAGATGGAATTGAAATTGAGCATGTTTTTGTTTTGGAGGTAAGCAAATAAATGAATGATAAAACCGTGAATAGTCTGTCTTTGAGACTTCAATTAAATAAATTTAAAATTTCTTCCTGAAATGCATTGTGATAAAACAATTGATCAATCCTGCATCTCCACCAGTACAAAAGGTTAATGATGCCAGAATTAGATTCTGTATATTTTTTATTGTTCTTGAGAATAGTGGATAGCTCAATGAAAATAACTGAGTATGAAGGGTAACGTGAATATGGCTGTCTGTGCGAGCCGAAGTGAAAATTACCACATGGATTATCAATGGGTATCATACTATCTTTTGGCCTTGGATGCATAGAAACTTTTGGCATAAGTGTATACTATAGAGATCAAATATATCAAGCTCTGACCATTAGTCTTCCTTAAGTAGGTGTTATACCTAAAAGTTATGTAACAATCATATGTGGGTGAATTTGAGACTCCCTTATAAGAAAGTATGAGCACCTAGCCTATGAACCAAGTTCTCTGCATCCTTGAATATGAAATGAAATCACTGTGTAATCTGGTAGTAAAGATGAACCGTGGCTGAAAAAGATATATTGGCATCATATTTGAACATATATGTACTACAAATGTGTATTGCAGAAGAAGAAATATTCCATCGACAATCTTCTTCAACAAATATGTATCTCAAATGAAGATCATAAGATGGACTGAACTATGTTTGGAGAAGACTTTATAAGTCGTATGGATGATTCTTAGTATTTTAGTATTGTTCCAATGATGCATTTATGATTATATAGGTCTGATGATATAATTTTGTTTTATGAAATGTCCTTATCATCACTTTCATCTTCATACAAGGGCAAGGAGTCTGAGCTTTGGGATGGTATGAGCTTACATACAAATTCAATGATTCTCAAAGTATTCTCCCAACAACTATTGCACACAAGTTTGGAGAAACATGGTACAAAGTCAGAATAAGTAGTCCTAAACACAACTCAGAGAGAGGAAATGAAAAGATAGAAACTACATTGGGAAATGTGCAACCCTTTTCCATTGATGTCAAAGGGCGAGGAAAAGCAAGCAGAAGTAGAAAGGCTCTTCTAAAAATAAAGCAGAGGAAGACAAGACACTTCTTAGAATGAGAAGGGGGAGGAAGTCCTAGAGGAAGTATAGGAGTATTGAAATCAATGCAAAAGGGGGAGACTGTGGGAAATATTTTCATCGATGGAAAAGGAGCACAAAGGAGCATCACCTGAATTATCACTAGGGCAAACGAGCAGGTCATGCAATAATGCAATAAGAAAGAATAAAAGAGAGGTAGAGGAGAAGCATAAAGGCAAGGAGTAGCATTAGACTATCAGCAAAGGCAACGAAGAATTGAATGCAACTAAGAATAAAGGTAGAAAAGGAGTTGAAGAAACTAAGGTAGCAAAGGAAATAGAGAAGAAACTAAAGCAGAGAGGCAGTGAATGCAGCTAAGAAACAAAGGAAGAGGAAAGGAAGAGGAGTAGCAAAAGTAGAGAGGCAGCAAATTAAGCTAAGTATCAAAGGAAGAGAAGAAGCAAAAGCAAAGAGGTAGTGAATGTATAGAGGCAATGAATGTATCTAAGAAGGAACTAGAGGCAACAAAGGCAGCATAAAGAAGTAGAGGAGACAGAGAAGAAATTAAGGCTGAAAAGGAGAAAATGCAGCAAAACAAGCTCAAGAGAGATCGACGCGTTTAGGTTGTGCAACAGGTGAAATAATCCCAAGTCAGAGTGAATAGCGAATAAAAGAACAAGCTTAGGAGAGATCAATGCACTTAGAAACTAAATAAAGCTCGGGGAGGAGCAACATGGAGGAACCAGTGTTGCAGAGTGGCGACAATATAAACCTCAAGAGAGAATCACATTGAAGAATATAGAACAAGCTCAGGAGGAGTAGCGTGGAGGAACCGTTGTCACAGAGTGGGACAACATAAGAAAATGAAAAATAGACTAAGGCATAGATGTCTTTGAATAATTCCAAGTTAGGTGAATGGACGATCATGATTAGATTGTAACAGCAAAGGAAAGAGATGGACGACTGATATCAAAGTAGGCAGAAGAGGCAAAGAAGAGCCACGCGAAGGTGAGTGGACGGTTGGGATTATATCACAAACAAAGGAAAGAAATGGATGGTTATGATTCATCGTAAGATAATCAAGGCAGAAATACAACCGAATTGCAAGTAGCAATGAGGATCGTACATCTGGGAAGATCAGCGGTGATGATCGCATCGACAGAGATCAAAAGTGAAAACCACAAATTATAGCAGGTAAGTGTTAAGGCATGGCAAGGTAAGTTAAATCAGTTGCAATGTGAAGTGAATAACAGACACATGGTGGCACAACGAAATATCACACATCACAAGAAATAGAGTATAACCACAAAGTAAATCTTATAAAGGGCGAATTGTGATCAGATGAGGACTACTAGATCTGGGGGCAGATCAACGACGAATAGGGAACCACATATCACACATCGCAACACTTGAAGGAAAGAAATAAGGAAACATAAAGTTAAGTTAAATATTCTGCGATGCGAAACAGAGGGACACGTGTTGACCTTGCGCAACATCGGATACCACAAGAAATAGGAGGTAAATTCAATGATATCACAAGTCATGTTATATTGGTTGTGATGTGGTAAGGTTTATGCGATGCGATGAAGGGAATCCACATGGAGGCACCGCGCATGAGCACAGATCGCACATCACAAGGTTTAAGGTTTATCACTAACGATAGAGTGGGAAACCTATAGGTAAGGATTTGTGATTAGATACGATTGGTCAAGAACTGTGGGAGCCAATAGCCTTTGTTCTGTGTATGTAATATGCACCATATTTTAAATTTTATGCTATCGACTACTCATTGTATGTATGTTTAAATATATATGCGTTGTTGATTTAAATATATATGCGTTGTTGATCGTTTAAATGCATGTATCTTGATTAAAGCCTGTATTTGTAATCTGTTGTGGGTATAAAGGGAGTTGTATGTGGGCCATATGCCATAGTCACAAAGGGATAATATTAATGCAATTCAAAGGACGAGTAACATGGGAAGAACAGTGGTGCGGTAGCAGAAGTAGATGAAAAGTTTGAACACAAAATAAAATTCACAAGTAATAAAAGAAAAGGGCATTTATACAGCAAAGGTGGAATATAATGGTAGAAACATAAAAGGCACAAGACAACAAACAGAAAAGGAAAAACATACAGAAAAACGAAGAAGTTGAAAGGGCTGAGTAAATATGTGATAGTAATTGTAAATTTATTATTAATTTTATATTTTTTGTGATACTGTAATGAGTAGGAAAACAAAACTTAAAATTTGATATTGTAATGAGTAGGCAAAGAAAAACTCCAATTTGATATTGTAATGATTCTATATATTGTTGTAACATTCGAAATATGCTGAGTGAGGAAATGAGTGGGTGAAAGGCAAGAGTAGTGCCTATTCACTTCATTTTCCATGTAGAATGAAAACAACCATGAAGTTATTTGTATAAAATAGGTAATATCCATGTGCAGAAGGTTACGAAAACAAAGAGAGAGAGATAGAGAGAGAGTGTGTGAAGAAGAATTTAAGAGAGTTGAATATTGTTAGGAAGTTTCAAAATGGAAGAGAGTGGAAGAAGATAAGAAATTTGTAGACGGTTAGAGAGTGGAAGAATAATAAACAATAGATAGAAAAGCTATGAATATCCAGCGATGATATAAATAAAATTTGAAGGCTGGAAGGACAACAGTGAATAAGGAGAAAAAGAGAGCTAATATCTAGGTAGATAAGCATATGATTTCATTGTAATGGGAGGAAGTTGGTACTTTCATATCAAGTTGTAGCTTGATAGATGTCCAGTTGTAGTTGGTTGAGGTAGGAGCCTCCTGTGGGTTGTAGCCTGCAAAAAATATATATGAGTTGGAGCTTCCTTGCAAGTTGTAGCTTGCAAAATTGAGGTAGTAGCCTCTTATAGATTGGAGCCTATAGAAATTAAGTGGTGAGAGGGAGTTGGAGATTGCCTTTGCATCAAAAAAATAATAAGATATGGTTTTCTCCCTTATGTGTTTCAACTATATCTGTTGTACATGTGTATGTTGAATATGTGTTGATGTTTTGTATTTAATCTTCTTAATACTTGTTTCTCACTTATTAAGATTGTGGTTTCATTATATAATAATTTGATCATTAAATGAAGGTGTAAATAAGTTTAAAGGAAATTTTTAAAAGTCCATGAATTTATTAAAATGATTCACCGCCCCCCCCCCCCGGGCCCCCTCTTAGTTTAACTAGTGGTTGAACACATTTATTTTGATGTGGCAACAATAGACATTGCTCAAGAAAAAATATTAGGCTATGATGGTCAGTGAAGATTTTGATATGATGCCCTAATAAGTATGGTCGCCAATTTTCTACCTCATGTAACATGGCCATCATTTATTTCTGATATGTACATTAACCCAAATTATTTCCATGGATTTCTTGACTCGTCAAAGCTAATGGTCTATCTTCCTGCATTAATATTCTTCCAATGCCTGTACCTAAAGCATCACATTCAATCAAAAAATGTGTTTTAAAGTTTGCTTAGGCCAATATTGGAGTGGAGCACATGGCCTTTTCGAGAGCCAATAAGACATGTTGGGTTATGTTAGTATAGACAAATGAATTTTTCTTTAGAATATTAATGACAGGCCCAAAAATGCATGCATAATTGTGGAGAAATTTGTGATAGTAGTCCATGAGGCACAAGAACCCCCTCAAACTGTTCACGGTTTTTTGTTGCAGCTAATCTTGCATTTATTGAATCATTTTCGGATCAAACCTCACTCCTTCATGACCCACAATGTGTCCCAAAGACTCTACTTCTTCCATGCCAAAGGAACATTTAAATAATTTGGAAAATAGTTTAGGATCTTGGAGCAGTTGCAATATCTGGTCAACATTTTGAAGGTGAATGTCCCATGTTATTTTGTAGATGAGAATGTCATAAAAAAATACTAAGACGTTTTTTTTGAGATATGGTTTCATAAGGTGGTTCACGAGGCTGTAAAAAGTGGATGGGGCATTCCAAAGATCAAATGGAATGATGAGAAATTCATAATGGCCTTCATGATTTTGGAATATTGTCTTCTGAATGTCAAAATCCTTCATCCATGTTTGGTGATAGCCAAAGTGGGGGTCAAACTTAGTAAAAAATTAGCACCATGAATTTCCTGAAGCAGATCATCAACTACTGGTATAACAAATTTGTCCTTGATAGTGAGCTTGTTAAGGGCCCCAATGTCTGGACACATGTGCCATTCACCGTATTTATTTAGAACCATGACCACTAGAGATGAATAAGGGCTAGTGTTGGGATGAATAACACTAAATTAGAGGATTTCCTTGATTATTTTTTCAATTTATTTCTTTTGTGAAAAATGATATCGATAGGGGTGGACATTTGGTGACTGGGTACTTAGAATTAAAGGGATGTTATGAACATGTTCACCCCTAGAGGCTAGGAGCTCCTTAGGTTTGTGAAAGACTCGCTGGTGCCGATATAATACTTGTTGAATATGGGAATGAATCTGAGGAGGTGTGGATTAAATGCCATGGATATAATTAAATTATGTTATTACCCATGATGGCCCTTTTTCAAGCTTCTCCATTCAATACCAGTTCATGATAGTAGAAGCACCTTCCTAGAGTCCCCGAAGTGTATGAGAGTGGTCATTATGCTTAAAGCTCATCTATATCTCCTGGAAGTCCATTTTGATAGGGCCCAATGTGCAGAGACATTCAACACCAATGAAAATGTCACTATTGCCCATTTTAATGGAAAACATGTGGGTTTTGAGGTGATAATACCCTATTTCAATCTTAGTATTTTTGCAATGTCCTTCACATTTCATGGTCCCCCCATCATCGACACAGACTTGGAAATTAGATATGACCCTGAAGAAACAATGAACGACTTTTACTAGTATCATATTGATAAATTTATGTGTGATGCCACTATCAATCAACACCACTACAGGTAGATGTTTTAGAAAAACTCAAATTTTCAGATTTTTTGGAGAAGAAATGTGAGCCAAGAATGGAGTGAGATAACTAGATCACTAGGCATATTTGTAGTATCAATGTCTGATGGTATTATGGGTTCACACTCTTCCTCCTCAGGTACATCAGTGGAGGGAGATTCATCGATAGAGATGTTTTCATTCACGTCGATTTGAAATATTTTTTTCCTTTTTTTTTATTCCAAAAGGATTTTTACTCCTAGCTAGTCAATATTGCGATGTCTCAAATCCACAATTCTTGATACTTCCAAATATCCTAGAAAAATAGGGGCTATATGGTAGTAGCAAAAACCCCAAGGTCTTCAAATTTATAAATGTGCTATAACAATCTAATCTAGACTATGGAGGCCAAAAACCTCATAGCATAAGGAATCATATCTACGTTGTGAAAACCCCATCCACTAAATCTGATTAGTACGGCTATGATAGAGCCCCAACTGTTGGATATGATTTGCACATTGATGACCGAACACCAACTATTGGTTTTGAGCTAGACGAAAAGGTAGGGGATGATCTTGAGATAGTTGAGGGAAAGATGGTGACAAAGGAGTGTCAAGTGCTACAAAACGTGATATATGAAGGGGTCCAATAGTAGTACTTATCCCAATATTTAAAAATGATAACTAAGGAGTATTAACCATACCATTATTCATACTACAGAGTACCCTATTATATGTGTGATTAATATTCCCAAGTGTTCTTTTCAGTTTACTATAGCAGCACAATGACTGAAAATTTATTTAAGGTTAGGTTTGGGTTACCCTACGGGGGGATTCTAAGATACCCAAGGTTACATGGAAGTGAAATATGCATGTAGTTATATCTAATTCACTACTACTCGAAGGCGTACCCACAAGTTTTAAAACAAATCCCAACAATGCAACCATCTATTATAGTTCATGCATGCATGCCTCCCGAAATATGTAATTTTATGCACTGAATGAAAAATCTTGTGGTTTAAAGATGTTAGAATGGGTCTCTACACTAAAATATTTTTTGTCAAAAATGGAGGTACAAGTAGCCCTAGAATGTGTTGTGGTACCACTTGTGATGCACTTGACCTGCGAAAATAACAAAATTCCAAAAATGTGAAACAATATTTCCAAAAAGATAGAAATATCACATGAATTGAGACAAGCTACAAATTTATTTTATTATCAAAAAGAATAATGCGATGTTCCCTTTCCTCTTTAATGGGTTAACCTCCAATAGGGTAGATCTCAATCACAATAAAACTTGATGATTATTCCCTTACTATCTAAGACTATTTATAGCATTATGACATCCAAAACCCTAACTACTAGAGGTACCCTTTCATAATACAAGTTAACCATGTTATTTATTAACTATTTCCCATTTATAACTAATTGTTGTTGCTTGTCTATAATTTGGTTCAACCACTTAAAATTATTATTAATTTGGATAACTGCTCACGGGATTTATTGACTCAAATAACTAACTATGGCTCTGACTAGGCCCCTTGGGCTTATTACATAAACAAAGGGGTTAGGGTTGGACCCTAGAACTTGGTGACCACCCATGCCTATAATGTTTCCATTTGATATCCCTAATTTTTAGTGGAAACCTAGAGAAAATCAATAACCACATATCACCACCCTACCATATTTGGTGTCATCAAACTCCTTGGTGGATGACTCAAGTAAACTATGTCTATTCCAACATACCTTGACTCGAGATGGTGCTAAATGGTATATTGAAATAAATATGACATCTTACAATGGATTTTATTCTATGGCCCAAACATTTTGGACTCATTTTCAATTTCCCATAGGATACAACATTGATTCTTACCTCTTGTCCAATTTTAAGCAAGATAAGTTCACTTTAATCTTTGATCATATTCATGACTGGAGATGGGGTAATGATATTTTGAACCAATATTCATGATGAGATTCTTTGGAAATGGTTCATTCAATCCTTGTTACCTCCTACAACCAAGGATGCATCTATGTTCAAGGTTTTTATGTGAAATTATGTATTATGGATAAAACATAATCCCTAAATGTGGTGCTATGAATTTAGAACAACATATTAAAGAATTTGCAGACACTTTCTCTAAGAGTAAGTAGACACACAAAAAGATAGATGAACTTACTTATGATCCAAGCGCTTCCTATTCTCCTTCTGTTACACTTGTTGTAGCTTCCAATACAACTTTGATCGCCATACTAGTTACTACAAGTAAAAACACTAAAAAACATAGAGATTTCAATATACAGATGGCTATTTATCTTAATTAGTTAAATCGATAAAACATGAAACATAAATATCAGTTAAGAATCCATGATATGAACGATAGAAGCATAACTAGATACATATATGGGAAAATGAATAGAAATATTTATTAATGGATAGAAGGGGGAGGTTACAACCAGTGATTGATTTAATGTCACCAGCTCCAACATTCATCCAGCCTCATCACAATAAACATCTCACCAGAAAAATATCACTCTCATCACACTCAATTGAGAATCCAACAACACTTCTTTACCAAATTTATTTCTTCCCTAGCACTAGGATCTATGCTCAATTTATAGTGCAACTGAAGGTATTTTCTCAATCAATTAATTTATAATAATAGGAAATACATGTTCCCAAGATCATAGGTGTTATATGGACACATGTATTTGAAGTTTGATACATATGGACTCTTCTAGAAGGCACTCACCATGTGGATATTCCAGAACAATGAGAATTTCCCTCCCATTTGACCAACACACACTTAAATTTCGGGAAGTGCTTTGCAAAGCACCCTTGAATGGAGGTAACAACATATGAAAATAATTTAGTCCCTTGAGAGACTATGTTGGTGAGCCCATAACTAATATAATATGTACTTCAAATCTTGGAAACCTTACAATGGAGGTCATGTATGATTTGTCCTTGTTCTTGTCTTAGGGCATGTAGCGAATCAAATGATAGGGGATAATATACCCTATGCCTTTGGTTCTAGGGATGATCTATAGTTTAACCAGGTCATTGGGAATGATGCCCAAATTAACCCATAATAGTTGCCCCCTAGATCGTGAAATCAGAATAATAACAATATTTTTTGAATGAGATGCTTTACATTGTGATGGGCTGGAACTGTAGTGGTGTGGGGACCTGTATCAATGTTACAATACATTACATCATGATATATCCAGTTGATCATGAATTTCTGATGGAAGGAATTCCCATACTCATCACATAAATAGCTAATAACATGTACATAGTGTGTAAAGTCGTTTACCTTGGAATGTTACCCAATACAAACATGCCTACAGATATAGGCCCATGTTCAGATGATGATCTGTATGTAAGATAATCGTACATATGATGTGTACAAGAATCCCAAAATCACAGCCTGGATGGCTGACACTAGATCTAGGGCTTTCTTATATTGTTTACTCTATCGTCGGGTACAAGTCTAGCCATGAAAATATATGATTTGTAGTCGAACATAATAAGACATCGTTTGATTACCAGCCAATGATGTGAGTTGTTAACAAACACAAGAGAACCACCATTGATGTTAATGGCCCTCAAGGTATTACATTATGTTTTGTAAGGCATGAATAGATGATTTGATGTTGAACGCCAAAAAAAATATTTCGTTCAATATTCTGGAAGCGAGGATCTTATCGATGCTATAAAAAGCCTCATGGTACTGGCAGATGATGTTTCTAAGTAAAATTATTGCATGATGATTTGACATTGACAGGAAGTCTGTTTATTGTGAAACAAGAGTTACTGAGTTTAGAGGAAAAATATGACTTGATATAGCAATGCTCAGGGATGACTGTCATGTGAATGAAGGTTTATGAGTATTGAAGAATTATGAGTATTCACTCGATGACTTCTATTGAACATATCAGCGACACTGAGATGATTTGGAAGCATTGACCCAAAACTGAGGTGAAGGTATGATTAACCATAGGTATGAATGAACCTTCAAGAATATTACCCAACCCAAAGAGTCATGATGATGGAGTGAAGTTTCATGTTCAAGACCGACCTTCTACCGTAAAAGTTCCGTTCACTTTCCCAAATTTTTCCTGGTCATTTTTCGAACAATACCTCTTTATTTTTTAACAAGCTTGAGGAGGATGAAATATTCTTGATCTATAATTCAACCCTTTGGGAGAATAATGTATCACCATTTAATAATTTAATGATTCTAGCGATGAATGAAACTCGATTATTGCAATGATTGACAGGCCCATCGCTATTTTATGTTTAACGAGGCTAACGACATTGAGAGCCCGATCCTTTTTCATATTTAGAGAGTTTGAAAAAGAGGATGAAAGAAAACTCCAGAAGTAATTTTTCATAAATTTGTCACTCAAATCTGAAAAGGTGTAAAATGATATCTGAGAGAACCTCCTAGCCATGTTCGACTAAGACATTCATTTTTCGTAAATAATATATCTCAGTCCAGAAAAGGGTTAAACTTATACTAAGTAGATATCAATTCATTTACTTTTACGAGCTTCAAAAGACAAGTGCTCGGCAATATTTTCACATTATCAGAGTCTGAAAAGAGCTAAAAGAAGACTCTGGGGTTCCTTTTTTTCTGTTATCAAAGCTCAAAAAAGAGATAAATGTGCGCTTCAAGTCCTTTTTCATTTTTATCATAGCTCGAAAAATAATGGTAAATGTATGCTTTATGGTCAAATCATTCTTGAGATAAATATGCATGACTAATCTACTCATTAGTTGCAATCCTGTTCAGAACAACATCAAATGGATTAAAAATACATGTTTCATGATAAAAATTGAATAAAACCATAGTCACAACAATAAATATGAATTTAAAATAATCAAATGACTAATTAAAGGAGATTTACTATTCATTTTTATCATTTTAAAGTTACCATTTCCATTTTGGAGCTCTGAACCTATTTTTTCCCCCTTCAAATTCAGTTGTTGATTCTGATCGATTATGTGGATGGTTCTCATCATCGTTTGATATAGGTTGGTGCCATAAACTCTCTTTTTCTTTCAGTAGTCATTTCATTAGATTTCACTAATTTTTTTTATGTATTTGGGCCCCTTAAGGTAAATTATTTTTCCAAAGAGGGAAAAAAACTCTTGAGCATAGAAAAATACATTGCAAAGCACCTAAAATGAAGCTTAGGTGCATATGAAATGCATTTTATACTGATAAAAAATACATTGGGCACAATTCACCTTCTTTCTTCTTGCATTGTGCCCAAAATTTTCCTAATTTGTTTCATGAAAATGAGTCTATTGAGTATTATGGTTATGTTTCAGGGATTCATCGGACTAGAATGATGATTACTTGGAGAGAAAGAGAGCATGAAGAAGAGAATATGATTTCCCTTAATGATCTGGGTACTGTAAGAGCCCTAAGAGATTGTGGGTTATTAAAGTACTTCTGCTTGTTAGGCATGAGGCAAAAAATAGAACTTTTGGATTTCTTTGTTCATGCATGGGATTTAGAAATTGAGGCATTTCACATTAGGAACAAAGTGGTTCCTATTACAGTGGAGGACATATATTTTCTAACAGGCTTGTCGAGGAGATGCTTACTCATTTCTCTCTCAGGGTCTGCACTGGGAGGGGAGACAATGAGAGAGTACGTTTTGCAGTATTTCTATCCACGGGTAGCACCAAGAAAGTATGAGAAAATAAACATCTGTTACATTTGTGATTTGCCTTTGAGAACCATTATTTTCATGATTGCAAAGCTTGCTGGCACTGTTACACTACATGTAGTGAATACATCTTATATGCAGTATGCACTAGAGTGCATGGAGCCAACAGTTTTCAACTGATATGAAGCTTTAAATTCTCAAATAAAAGAAATATTGAAAAAGAAAAAGGGAGGAAGGAAGAAAAAAATTAGTTATGGTTCGATCCTCATTTATTTTCCCTTAGAGTGGATTCCACTGATTCAGCCTCACCATGTGACATTGGGTGTGTCGAACACTAGAGATCCGAGGATGCAGAGATTGGTAGAACTAATGGCTAGACATGCAAGCCAATATTCCATCGTGTTCTTGAATGTGTTCTTTTCCTAGTTCAGCCAAGAGGTTATCGCCATCGATGAGTATGCATACGCAGGCATCGATTTCAGAGGAGATCCAGACTTAGTTTTGCCAGAAGTCGATTAGTGGGGTGCAATCAGTAAGAATGTTTTGACCATGTTTTTTTTTCCTAAGGTTTATACAATGTTTTTTTATTTTAATTTTTTCCCAAGGAAAAACTAAATTTTTAATGTAATGCAGATGTTCGTCGAGTTCAACCAGTGGAGGAAATAGAGCATGGAGAATATGAGCCAGCATAGAGGACTATCGGGAGAGTAATCTTCAGGATTTAGACATGGTTGAGACTCCTACGAAGCTTTGGCAGCCTGTAGAGGGGTTGACCTTCAAGATTCTGGATTTTTGGATCGAAGAGTTACCCATTCAACTACAATGCCACACTATTAGTGTTCCTAACCACTGGATGTGATTATTGCGTACGATAGCTAGATCTATAGCATGTTACCATGAGCATCACTAGTTTACTTTTGTTATGTTGCATACATTTTGAGGTCAGACGACCAATGTGTCTTGGACACAAATTTTTGTAAGAACCTATAACTATATATCTATTTGATTTCAGTGTTTTCCTATGTTTATTACGCAATCCTATCCAACTATGTGAATGCATCTTTACATGTGTTGCAAACTTCTATCTATAACATGATTAGATAAAGGATCAGTCAATGTCTTCAAGTTTCTGGAAATGTGTTTATATTGAATAAAATGAAAGTGTCTTTCAAAAAGTTGAACTCTTAGGAAAAAATGATGTAGTGTTGGATTTCTAACAGTATAAAGACTAGTAAGTTGTAATACCATGAGTTGTGAGTCTAACCTTGTGATGATGTGGTTAATACTAAATGAAATGGCATTAGGGATAAGTTCGATCAACGTGTTATAATCAGAGATATTATTTGTCAATCGACTAATACAAATCCCTTGAAAACTCACTAACTCATCGTTCGGGTGAAAATGGCCTACACTACAGACGATAGATTATGCGTACTGCGACTAGAACCATAAACATACCCAAAAAATGGTTCTAAAGGTTTGGACATATGTGATGAAATGTAAAGTGGATTACTAATGTCAAGAAAAATCTAAAAAACAAACTATGACGGTGAATGAAAATGAACAACATACATATAAAATATAATACAAAAAACTACTATGCTCATGATTAAGCATAGTAATGTTCTAGATACAACACATTTTGGGGTTGCGCCAATGGAATTCCATCGTAATACACTAACTCGTAGGCACCCTTTGCAAGAAATCTTTTGATAATATAGGGGCCATGCCATAATGGTTCAAATTCCCCTGTACCTATTACATCAGCTTTTTGATCATAAAGAAGGACCAAGTCACCCCTGAGAAAATGCAAGCCTAGACATTTTTGTCGTATTGTGCCTTTATATGTATCTTATGTGCTTCTTTGACCAATTGGGCTTCACAATGAATTTCATCAAGATATATGAGGTTAAAAACATGCGCTTCTTCATCTAAGGTGTCAGGTAACAAGTCGATTGCAAGTTTCAACGACGATATTTCACATTGGATTGGTAGGATAGCTTCCAGACCATACACCAATTGAAAGGGAGTAAATCTGGTTGCGTTTCTCACCAAGGTTCGGTACACCTACAAAGTTGATTACAGAATCAAATTCCAATTTCGTTTAAAAAATCCTATCATTCATGAATCATATGTTTAAGAATCTTGTTGATAGCTCCAACTTGCCCTTTTCATTATGGATAATAAGGAGTATAATTATGATGTGACAATCCTAACTTGGTAGTCAATTCAGTCATCATATGGTTGTGAAAATGCTTCCCATGATCTATGACTATAGCATGTGAGACCCCAAACTGTGCAATGACATGATTAAAGAAAAACATTGTAGTTGTTTGTCCTTTGTTGTTGAATGTAGGCATCGCTTCAGCCCACTTGGTAAAGTAGTTTACTGCAACAATAATATAACAATGCCCCTAGGAATAATGAGGGTTACAGGTCATGAATTCAATGCCCCATTTCGAAAATGGTCCCACAGAGACAACAGGATGCACTGGCATTGCCAGTTTGCGCATTTTACCATCAAATATCTGGCATGCATGAAAACTTCTGACTACAATAATGTAGTCACAAAATATTGTATTCCAAAAGTAATTAGTGCAGAGTATCTTATGTGCAGTAGCGTATCTAGACAAGTGTCCACCCCAAGCCCCAGCATTGCAATAATTTAAATGCTTTTCAACCTCCTCATGAGTGAGGCACCTTCTTAAAATTGTATCGACACCATGATGATAAAGTGTACTGCCGATGATCAGATAATATTTAGCCTGGTATCAAATACGTTGTAGGTTAGAGCGAGAGGGATCAGGTCAAAAAAAAAATTTCTAGAGATAAATGATAAAATATACATACCAAGGATCATATGATCCCATAAAAAATAGAGACTCGTCAGGAATATATGGTTCCAATGTATTTGGTCATAGAGAAGTTCAGAAAAAACTAAAGACTTTTTTTACTTTGATTTGACGAATTCCAAATCAAATTCCTGCAAAATGGCAATCCATTTTGAATACTTTCCCCCCACCAATTGACGTGATAAAATATAAGTCATGGAGTTGCAATCCGAAATGACAGTGATCTTCCAGAACTGGATATAGTGGCGAAATCTTTGGACAACTTGAACAACTGCCAAGGCAACCTTTTCTACGTACAAATACTTCACTTTCGTATCATTGAGATTACGACTCAAATAATAGATTGGATGTTCTATCCCATTTTCTACTTGGACCAATACCATAGAAATGGTCGTATCGGCCGCAGTGATATATACGAAATAATTACTATGATAATTGGGGGAATACATTAATGACACCCGGACAAGAGTATCCTTGACAGCATCAAAAGAAGCTTGAACAACTTGGTCCCAATGGAAGAGAATCCCCTTTCTCAAGATCCAAGTAAATCCTTTAGCCATTTTGGCATAGTTGGGTATGAACCTCCTTAGGAAGTAATCCTTTCCCTGAAGTTTCTATAACTGAAGTAAATTTGATGGCACAGGAAAATCAAGAATGGCCTGGACCTTCAATGGGTCTGTCCAAATTCCTTATTTTGAGACAACGAATCCAAGAGAATGAACAAAACCAACAAAAAACACATATTTATGTGGATTTAGGCATATTTTGTAGTGTCGACAGCGTAAAAATATAGCTCTCAAATGAATCGGATGATTAGTCTGATTTCGTGAATGCGCGGGTAAATAATCTAGATAGGGTTGAACAATGTGCTTGATGTCATTGAAAGCATAATCCATTACTCTCTAAAAAGTTGCCCCAACATTATTTAAACCAAATGGATTTTCCTATAAGTGAATGTGCCCCAGGGATAGATGAATGTTGTATTATATTGATCCTCTGTGTGGATATTAATTTGATTGTAGCTGGAAAATCCATCCATGAATGAAAATATTTCACATCAAACACAATCATCAATAATCTGGTCGATAAAGGGAGTAGGATAGTTGTCTTTTGGAAAAGAAATATTGAAATCCCAATAATCGATGAACACTCTGATGGTTCCTTGTCTTTTCATAACAGGAATGATGTTGGAAACCCACTCAGTTAGCAAAACAGGGTAAATGCAACTAGCATGAAATTTATTTTCAACTTCTTATTTAATGGTAGTGGCCTTCTTCGGATGAACAGGATGAAGATGTTGACATATCTGCTTGATATCAAGGTACATATTAAGAATGTGTTCAAGGATACTAGTATCCACACCTGGCATTTCCTCATAAGGCCAAGCAAACACATCATGGAATTCACAAAAGAGAGAGTGATACGTTTCAAGTTCTGATAGAGAACAAGACATACTGACATGAATATTTTCTACCACTCCAGGTTTGGTCGAAATATCAATTGAGATGGTTTCTTCAATATTTGACAGATTTCTCTTGAAATCGATTGCATTAATAGGAAAAGAATTTGAAAATAAATTTTTGATCGATGGGTGATATATTTCACTAATATTATTTTATTCATAATCAAGAATATGGGAACGATGATGATAATATTCCCATGGTTCTCCTTCTGACATCATGGTTTCCAAAATATAATGAACGATCAACCCAAACAACCAGCGACGATGATTTTAGATTCACTTCCCAGGCCATATAGATTGATTTATATGCCAACTTAATAGGGCTGGGTGGCAGAAACGCATCCAACGTAATAACTTAAGAATCACCCATACTCTTCCTTAAACCAAATGGAGTGGAAGAGACCATGTAGCAAGTTTCTATACTTGCAATTTTTGTTGACGTCAGAGGTGGCGATAATGTAAAGGTTCCCATGAGAGTGGAATCCTTTAAGATTCCTACACCAATGTTTTGATGTGGGAATTGGGGTATGTGAACTAATGGAACACGTCCAGTTACCTGGGAACTGGAGGAAAAGAAGGATAGCTCATTGATGACTGTGATAACACCTTGATGTGGAAAGGCGATCATTCTAAAATATGTAGAAAAAATTGCAGTCATAGTGTATACCCATGGCCTTCCAAGTAGAATATTGTAGTCAAGGGGTCCATGAACGACCTCAAATTCAACATTCAATGTCTTTCCCCCCAGTTCAACATCCAGGTTATTGATAATACCACAACGCTTATATGTACGTCTGTCAAAAGCCCTCAACATCATTGATAATTGAGACAAGCGTGGTGAGCCAAGTGACTTCCAACAGTTTAGAGACATAATTCATGTAGGTTATCCCTCATCAATAATAGTATGATGAACAAGGTTTTTGAGAACATTTACTTGGATGGAGAATGCAAATTCTACTAGTAATTGCAGGACATAGCCCGTATGGTTAAAGACTATGACATTAGAATCAGTCGGATCATTTCCACCAATTGATGATAGCAAATCCTGTTTCTAGGAGGGAATATTTTATAACACCTCAAGCACTGATATAGCTGAAGGGGATTGAGAGAAATCTTCAACTATATTATAATTTTTGAGCAGCTCTTGCTTGAGGATTATATGTTGATTTATAAATGACTCCCTTTGGTAGCTTGATTGTCAATTCAAGAACAAAAGGTGATGGTATTGATTCCGTAGATGGATTCATGGTTGAGGTAGTATGTTGATTAGTAGACATACTAGTGCAATATTTATTACACATTGACAACAAAAAATCTTTCGATGGCTTTATGATAGATAGCATAAGCACTTGGGAACTAGAAGTTGGATCCGTCGCAACCAAATTGGTGTCCGGATTCGGAAACGGATCTGTCAACACAGCTGACGCATGTGAGGTCTTAACCATTTTTGAGATTTTAGAACGGTGAGGAAAATCCTAAAAATAGTGTTCCTCACTACAGATAATTCAAGGGTAATGAGGCTTTAAATTTCCAGATGATTGATCAGATGATATTTCCTGTAGGGTAGAATTTTTCTTTTTCTTTTATTTCCCTTTATTCTTACTTCCTGGTTTCTTATCACTTTCTCCTCTGTCAAATGACATGGCATTGATTTGGGAAGAAAGTGTAGGATCATATGCAGTAGTGTGATGTGTGCTTGTAGTGCCGATCATATCGTCTCTGGCATGAGAGTCCTTTGATAGAGGAGGAACAGTAAAATTAGATCACGACGCATTAGGAATTTTCTCGTATAGCATGCAAGACTGAGTATAAATCAAGTCTAAATATTGGGCACGAGAAATAACCTTCTCTTCAGTGATGACACTACCCTTAGCCACATCCTTAGTTATAGATAGTAACATGGAATTAATGAACCACTCAACAAGGAGATGATTGGGAAAAAAATGTCTTAACCATTCTACGACGATGATGCCACTCATGAATATGATCAGAAATGTTAGTAACATTAGTCTATTTAAAATTATTCAAAAGTTCCGTTCCAGTTTTATATCATATGGGTAAATGGAAGTGAGTCAAAAAGAAAGTAGCTAGGGCAGTGAAATTATCAAAAGAATCTCTAGGTAACTCAATGTACCATTTTGTAGTTGGACTAGTGAGCATATGTTGGAAAATACATAGTCAAACAGAGTCATCATTTAGGGATTTTGATGAACACCACAAATGATAAGTCATTACATGAGTTGATGGGTCTTCCCCATGGTTTTCATTTAACTTAGGAATATCTGAGGGTAACTTATGAGGTATCACAGGCCACCAAGGATCATATTTTATTGGGTCATTGGTGAGTCGATTTAAATCTAGTAATTGTAAAGTTGCAACAAAGGGAACTGTCGATTAAGGTCGGGTTGAGCATAGCCAGGGTATAATGGAATTTCTTGGGAAATCGGCCTTTGAGCACCAACATAAGGAATGTATTGTTAATAACCCAAATAGGGGTTTTTTTGATATAAAAATGCTTGAGGATTCTGTTGACCAAAACCTAGGTATGATACTTGTTGAAATGAAGGTTGTGGTATTTGCGCTTGTGGCTCCCAAGGGGTCTACCGACCAATGTTATAACCCAAATTATGATAAGTTGGATTCTTTTAAGAATAGGTATAACTTGGTTGTGGCTATGAAATCCCAGAATATGGTAATACAACTTGTGAATAAATGATTCTGAATACAAGTGGTTGTTGTAAACCAGCCGAAGGAGTTGGAGTCTAAGGGCACAATAATTGAGGGTATTGAGTTGAAAGACTTGCCTGAAACGGTTGAGGTAAAAAAATTTGAGTCTGTAACAAGGGTAAATATGTGTTAATAGGTGGATTTGATGGGGGTGCAATAGGTTGAACTAATTGATACGAATTTATAACCGTTTTTGGTTGGATAGGTAGAGTGGGCTGCCATTAGGGGAATTTTGAGGTCGAAAATGGACCTCCTAAAAAAATGTACAACCAAAAAAAATTTTATAAGAACCAATATGATTCAAGATGTTGATGTCAACCATGGGGGGCGATTCACCATTTTTGGAGTAAAAAAGTACAAATATTAAAAAAAATAAAATAATAAAACTACCTTTTCAACTCGTATTTTCAACTTATCTCCATAAGTTTTTACTCATGTTTTTAGAAGGAATGCTCATTGGATGCAAAATTTAATTCCTCATCCAATGAGTACCCATGTCGCATACTTTCAATGGACCCTACTATATGAAAAATGAGAAATACATGAGAAAACATGATTGCAATCACGTTTTTCATGTATTTCTTATTTTTCGTGTAGTATGGTCCATTGGAAATATACAACATGGGTACTCTTTAGACGAGAAATCAAATTTTTCATCCAAAAAGTGTTTCCACTAGAAATTTGAGTAAACCAATAGGGAGATAAGTTGAAAATACAAGTTGAAAAAATAAATTTTCCTTTTTTTCCCTCTAAAATTTGATGATGTAATCTAATATAATTTTATTTTTTCCACTATTATTTTATAATTTCCTTAGGAGGCACATTTTAGACCTCAAAATTCCCCTAATAAATTGACAAACATTCATTTTGAAATTAGGTTGACCAAAAAATAGACAGAGTACTGTCAAAGTGGATTACCATAGGTTTCCCCCCAACATGAGGAGTATAATAAGAGGGAAAATATATTTTTATCCAAATGCAGGGAGTCCAGTTGAGATTGTACTAGATGGAATATAGCCAGATGGACCAACTTGAAATTTCCCTGATGATGGATATAGAGGATCATGTCATTCAGTACTCATTATAGGTTTACCAGTTAGAATACCAGACGATGACAATGGTGAATTCCATGGGTTAGAAGATGCACTAGAGAAAATTCCAGATAAATATTTATAACCCGAAGGGAGCATAGGGCCACCATTTAAATATGACTGGTGAAGTTATGAACATCGACAGGGTAATGAGAGCAGGTGATGTCACAATCAGGACAGATGGTCCAACCAAAGATGTTGGTTCAGGCATGGTTATTTGACCAAATGTATAACCTTTTGAATCAACAAGAATTTGAATAGGAACAGGATAAAAAAAAGCAGAGGGTGGTGATTGAGGAAAAGACTCATACAGGTAAATATCCTCCCCAAAATGGGTTGGAGTTAAAGGTGTTTTGTGTTGCGGTGTTTCTTCAATCGAAATTAAACCAGGTGGAAGGATTTCATCATCATGCCCAAAGTATATTTCAGGAGGTTTATTATGCGATATGGGAGACTCAATGGCTACAATATATTATAGGGCGACCGATACAGGAACAAATTCTGGTCATTCGACTTTGAGATGTAGATGTTCTAGCAAAACATAAACATGATCTAGATCAAATTCTACTTGAACAACGTCAGGTTTGGGAGGTATCCTCCAACTAATTGGATGGATCATGACCACGAGTAGTTGTGAGGACTCTGTCTTGACAAAAGTAGACAAACTAGGATTTATGGAAACAACTTGTGCTGACTCTAGTATATGTGAATATGATGCTTCACCAGAGGTACTGATGGTACTAGTTTTGGTAGAGAAATGTTGCCTTCACCGACCAAAAGTGACTTCCAGTGGTAACGGTGGTTTCAATTCAAGTCTACGCGAAAGATGGGGAAAGGAATTTTTTTCTTCCATGATGACTAATTTATTTTGTGATAAGAAACAAATAAACAAAGTAAAATGGAAATTCTAGGCAAAAGTTTTACCAAGAAATTCTAAATTGTATAATACCTCCAGGCCAACCAAGAAGTACGGGCAGGAAATCTCCCCGAATGTTGTGTTCGGTGTATCAAAATTTATGAGGCGGTCGACTTGGTTCACTATGGATAGATATAAACCTAAATTTTTCCTCTCAAATATACCCAAAGGTATGTGGAGGCCCAAGTTCGTATTAGGGATGTCTAATGTGAAACCACACAGTCAGAGAACCCCTTTATACTTTTCGTACAATAACATCACCCGATATACCTGAAGGTACGTGGACAAGCTACGATATACTTACGTAAGTGGAGTGAGGTATTACACTTGGTATGTATCGCAAACAATTAACAACAACCGCTATGTTTTATGATGCTGGAAGAAGTCTCTAGCCTAGACCTTCTAAATGTTGTCGTTACGACTCCAATGCTTTTTTAGGTAAATTGATGTAAATTTTAAGTTGATCTTGTCTATCAATTTTCCTTTCAAGGTTCACCGTGATGATGTAATGGAAATTCCTAAAATGAAAACTAAAATGATAAGAAAAATTTTCAATTTTATCTTCTTCAATGAAAATTCAAGCTACTAAAGGGGAAAGAGCAATCAGTTTTGAGAGAAAACAACAAAGAGCACAAAATAATATGCAACATTCCTAATTTTTTCCTATGCAAAACACACCATTCACTATATGAAAATGCAGGTTTTTATTTTCAGTCCCCTTAATGTGAATAAAAAAATAAAACTATATGCATAAAATCAACCAAAATAAATGATTTCTTCTTTGAGAAACGATGAATTTAACAACAATTTCTATTTTAGGAAAAATGAAGAATGGAACTATAATTTTTCCTATAGGAAACGAACAATTTAACGACAATTTCCTTTATGAAAACAAATGGATCTAATGCAGAAATAAAAATGCTTTGAATTTTATTTTTAAATGATAAAAAAAAACACTTAAAGATACACTGAACAAACTTGCTTCTCAAAGGAGGAAGGATCAGGCGAATTCACTAGTCTATATGATGTATCAGACAATTGAAAACACAGCAAACAAAAGGTTGAATGTGATGGAAATGAGAAATTAAAAGGGTATTTGCTTGGCTTAGGGGGGAAAATAGTCTCTAAAGGGAGAAAGTGCGTTGCAAAGCATGCCTGAGTGGGAGACAGTGCTATGCAAAGCCCTATGTCTTGACCAAAAATGTGTTGGGCACAACAGAGAGAAAAATTCAAGCTACTAAAGACACTTCTAATGAAATTATTCATTCAAAAGTATAATAATTGACAGTAGATGCTACTGGGTAGATAAGGAGAGGCCAAAACACCAAGGATGATCGGAGAATCCCCAGTGGAGTCACCAATTTGTTATGTGGAATTATGTATTATGGATAAAACAGATTCCCTAAATGTTGTGTTATGCATTTAGAACAACAAATCAAATACTTTCTAGACACTTTCTCTAAGAGTAACTATACACAGAAATATAGAGGAACTTACTTGTGATCCAAGCTCTTCCTATTCTCCTTTTGTTGCTCTTGTTCTAGCTTCCAATCCAACTTTGATTGCCATACTAGTTCCTACAAGCAAAAAAGCTAAATAACAAATAGATTGCAATACACATATGGCTATTTACCTTAATCAGTTAATCTATGAAACATGAAATATATATATCAGCTAAGAATCCATGATATGAAAGATAGAAACATCAACAAATACATATATGGGAAAATGAACAACAATATTTATAAATGGATAGAAGGGGGAGGCTACAACCAGTGATCGATTTGATGTTACCATCTCAAGAATTCATCTCAGCCTCATCACAATGAACATCTCACCAGTAGCATATCACTCTTATCACACTCAATTGAGAATCCAATAGAATTTATTTACCAAATTTCTTCCTTCCTTAGCACTAGGATCTGTGCTCAATTTATAGGGAAACTGGAGGTAATTTTTAAATGAATGACTTTCTAATAATAGGAAATACATGTTCCCAAGCTCAGAGGTGTTATATGGACACATGGATTCAAATCTTGACACATATGGACTCTTCTAGAAGGCATTGGCCATGCGAAGATTCCATAACAATGATAATTTCACTCCCATTTAACCAACGCACTCTTGAATGTTGGGAAGTGCTTTGAAGAGCACCCTTGGATGGAGGTAAATGCATATGCAAAGTAGTTATTCCCTTGAGGGACTGTGTTGGTGAGATCATAGGTGATATAACATGTACTTCAAATCTTGGAAACCTTGCAATGGAACTCATCGATGATTTTTCCTTGTTCTTGTCTTAGGGCATGTAGGAACTGAAATGATAGGGGATGATAGACACTATTTCATTGGTTCTAGGGATGATTTCCAGTTTAACCAGGTCATTAAGAATGATGCCCAAATTTACCTATAACAATTGTTGTTACTTGGGAAGAAACTGTGTTATCTACCGAGCAATGAAATCTAATTTAATCTAAGTAGCACACGTTATGAAGTAATTCCTAATGCTCCACGACCTTCTACCAACCAACCCAAACCTACCCCAGGACCACACTTTGATGTTGTGATTGGCATTGTATCTGAATCTGACATCTAACTTCCTACCCAACTTAGAAAATTCATCATTACATCAGAGGCCGTCACAAGTGCATATGGTTATGAAAAATCACCCTCTTTTGAGCAACCCATTGACGTACTCATGGTGATGTCTACAACACCCAATAACACTTAGTAACTGGAAAATAAAAATAATAAACAAAATAAATGAACCTGATCATGAGACTTAACCAAAACCATACAAAACGATATGGGGCACTACTCAATGACGTCGTAAGATAAAGTTCCCTTGTAATATTTTTCAAGGTCAGAATTTGACTCATGAGTTCTGTCGAATGGATGAAGTACACCGAATTCTTGCACCGTGACCTACCATATAACAAATAACTACCTTGAATCATCCATTCCTTGCAGAACCTTAATAACAAATAGTTTCCTAGGATCCTCAACTTCCACAATGGGGAAATGAGGGGCCTTATTTCCATCCTACCGATAACACATCCATCCTTATGTGCTAATAGAAAGTGAATCTGACCATATGAGCTAACTCATATGATACTCCTGAATCAATTTCTTCCTCTACGGACTCAACCACCCTAGCTACTTCTAATGGACCTATCATGCTAAATAATCATGTGGAGCCCATCTATCACCCACCTAATGGTGTCTTTCACAAGTCTATAGAAAATATCTCTACACAAGCTTCCCTACACTATAAAATTTTCAATGATTTAGCCCGGGCTCCTTATGCCATGTCTTCCTTGAAGGTTTTGTATATTTTCCCTAAGAAACAAAAAGGGTTGGTAACTAAAAATGGGGAGGTGGATCCCTCAAAGTCTTCTCTCACCACCTTTCATTTTGACACTCTTTGCTATCAACTCTCCCACCATATCACCTCTCAAATAGATGCGTAAATCTTCCATAAAAATATTCATGAAACTTTAGTGGATGAATGATATTATACCTGTGTTATGTCATGATCATGCTAGAAAGCTCTCGACTCTCCAACGCTCACAAAATCTACTACCACTCATTAGGAAGTTTATGTACACCATTTTGTACCTTAGTGGGTTTTTCCCAAGTTTCAAGTCATCAACGCTCCCTTATACTATAATAAACTCTTTGATCATAGCCATTTTTATGGTATGTGCACTGTCATGTCTTGGGTATTACATGTTATTTTCTTTCCCCATGAAAGAATGATAGTCATGATCGATCAATTAGATTTTTGTGTCTTTTCGACCAAACTTAACGCTACGGGGAATTTTTTCCCACTTAGAAATAAACCTGAAAATTATGAGAGTTTTGGTGTGATATTATTTAAGAGCTCATATATTATGGGATTCTTTCCTTTACCTCTACCCTACACTCCTTCTTGTAGAAATGATCATATGAACATGGTATATTATGTCACAGGTGGACCGCATAGGTCTCTTTCCACTTAGGAGGTGTCTTATTCTATAGACGTAGATAATCATGGTGAGCATGTGTCATTACTTGTGGAAGATATTTCATCTTTCATAGTCCTTTCAATACCTCTTGATGCTAGTCAGAAACTCCATCTCAATATGGAATATTACTAAGGTCATTTTTCCACATGGATCATCACTTTTCCTCTTCCACCGAGGTCATGCATTCACCTCTTCATATTCCTTGTGATATTATTCCTCTTCATTCCCCTAGTCTTCATGAATTTGAAATGGTATATATTGGTTAAAAAAATATTGAATTGACACAGGGGACATCTCCTCAGTCCTTCTTGGAAGTGGCCCCCTTGGACGGAGTCAAGTCTTGGATTTATAATGCCAAACATTTGAATGAATTTTCCAAATCATATCCACCTATCCCCAAGTGTCTTATACCCCCTCGATATCTTAGTATTCATTTTCTAGGAGCTTGACTAACTCACGAGACCACTCACCTTGTATGTCCTTAGGTATTTCTTGATAACACTATGAGTCTAGGATTTTATTGGTATCATCAACCTTTAGGAATCAGGTGGTTCAATAATCCATGGCATGGCCCCATCATGGTGTGCCATATGGTACTCCCACTCCATGAGTTCATGTATGGAAATCCTTGGCCTATGCCCAACAGTGGGTGCACCATGACGTGACCTAGTAGACTAAGTTGTGCTTGTATATATTGTAAATATAAGTGTGATTTTTTTTATCTCGTTTTCATTTTCTATGTGATGTGAGCATTTTCCTTTTGTCTTATATATGCAAAAAATCCATATATATATATATATATATATAATTTTAAAAATAAAAATTATATGGTCTTCCTTTTACCTCATCCATGTTTTATTCCTTTCATTATGTAACTTAACCATGGGTCTAGTCTTTCTAAGTGGTTTTTACAATATAAGGTGGATTTTTTATTGTGACATCCATTGGACCTTAGGTTTGTTTCTTTTAACCTGACATACAAGTGTAGGTCACTTATGACCTTTTGTGTTGCATTATTAACTGTCAATGCCATCGTCATGCCTTAGGTCTGCCCCATAAAGTTATGAAAATAGCCACTCTTCTTTATGCAAATCATAGCTTATAAATAGTGATCTAGGTGGATATTGGTTTCCGCCCTCCTATTACACCCAGAAATCCAGTCAGTTTCATTAGTTTCCCTGTTTATTGCAGCATTTACTATTTTTAGCAGTTCTTTGGTACTGGAAGTTCCAGTGTAGTTTTGAACCCCTAAATAATGCTTTTGTGAGGTCTGTGGCCAAGCATGCCAAAAATCATATAGTTATCAGAAATATATTTCCAAAAAAATTTCGTATGCACCAAATGGAGACAATATAGCCAAGTTATGACCCCTAGAAGTTGGTTTACCAACTAACCCCAATAGGGCTCATAAATTCTTTTCATTCCATCTCCTAGGGTTAGGGTTTTTATTTATTAAGGATTACCCTTGTTATTAAATAATAAAAATTCCCTTAAGCCTCATTTTACCACAGTTCAAAGGCATTTAGCTGCCACATATCTTCTCATAGATAAGCTACCATCATCATAGATAGTTTACTTCCATTATGTATGTAAGCATATTTCAGTTCTTTGATATTAATGAAAATAAGTGTTATTTCGGCTTCATATATATATATATCTGGTTATGTTTGTATTCTTTTGCATTATTTTTAAAGTTTGGATCAAGTAAATCGTACCTGATCATTGGTACCCTGCACTAACACCTTTTTTACATATTGGTATCATTGCAGTTATTTATTTTCTTCTCGACATCCCTCCTCCTAACCTACCCTGACTTAGAATATGAGCCTCATGTCCTCTGCTTTTTCATAATTTTTTTCATGCAATAGAAGGATTCTACACTTTATCCCTTGTGATTCCCACATTTTATAAACCTATTTTTTCATGATGAGCCTTGGTTTCTTGATGTTTAAATGTGTAACTAGGCTCAGTCTTCATAATGTCTATTGTAATCATGAATTTATGGATTCTATGTAAGTATAGAAAGAAAATTATTAATACTATTTTGAAGAATAGGTTTGATGCTCAAGGTCACTTTTATCTATATTTCAAGCACTCATTGAGTGCTCCTAGGGCTTTATCATAATGTCTAGGAGTCAATTGAGGAATTGTAATATGTAAAGACTCTTTAAGGCATGTTGTATCTAGTCAAGCTATTTTATTTCAGTCAAAATTGAGTCAAATACACCCTCTACGAAAATTCAGCCGAACAATCAAACAAGTTGGCCCATACAGTGACAATTTGGCCTCATGAAAAGGTTTTTTGACCTATATATATGTATATAAGAAGTATTCGACATCATATGTGAGGTATAAAATTATTTAAATCAAGAAAGAAAGGAAGACCATAGACAAATGAAGAAGAAAGAGAAACAAGGAGACAAAAGGTGAAATTGAAAATATAAGTTTTGGCTTACAATCCCACATATGCACCGAAAGGTTAGGGGAATCACATAATCCACTACAGAATAAAATAATGTAGTCACCTTAGGAGACTTAAATCATATGAAATAAGGATATCTTTCAAGTTGATTCTCTAAAGAAGTAGTTATCAAAGAGAAGGAAAAAAGAGAAGAAATTCACCATCTATATCTCACACATACCAGTTAAATATATGTAGTAGAAGCCAAAATTTTAGTCTTGAAGACACAAAGTTAAAATAATGGAAAGGGGTTAAATTCTGATGTTTTGGAGGAATTTTGACTGGTGTTTCCTTTGTGAAGATAATTTCATCAAAAGGAGGTTGGAATAGGTGTTGGAGGGGTCCTCATTGATATTCATTTCTTGCTAGTTGTTTGATGATAAATAACACTATAGTAATTAAGGTAATAAGAAGCTAACTACAAGTAGGTCAAGTTAAGTATAAAAACATCACAAGAAGTTATCAAACATAGGGAAATCACCCTAATTATGTTTCCACTAATCTCTCAACATGGTTTCAGAGATAAGGTGACAAAATCAAGAATAAGAGGCAACTTGATGATCATCAAATTGAACAAATACACATGTGGTATAAGCACAAGGAGATCATCAAGGATATTCAAGGCATCAATAAGGACCATCCATCACATCACAAGGAAGAGTATCACATCATCACAATAAGAAAAAGGCCTCAGATACCCTACCTCGATTCAAAGAAAGATTTGACACTTGAAGTCTCCACACTCTAAATTTATACATCCAAAGGAAACAAGAAGAAGACCTTCCATCATCATCAAATAAATCAAGGTGACCTCCCTGTCATTCAAGATATGAACACATTTACAACATACTTAAATAAATAGATCTCTCAACATCTAGTAGAAGACATATTCATCAAGAAGGAATCTTTTATTGTCAACATCATGAAGAAAACATCAAGTTGAAGACATCATCAAGGAGCATCTTCACTTGAAAAGTAAGTATTATAAATTTTTATTTCTCGATCTACAAACAAAATAACTTAATTATGGAAGGAGAACAATAAATTTTTTGGTACATTAAACTACATTTCATGGAAGAATAAAATGGATTAAATTCTAAATTAGAATTAAAGTATTGAATATGTAAATGGCTCCATCACCAATCCATCTTAAGAGAAATATCAAGCACTATAAAAATACATTAAAGAAAAAATATGGACACAATGGATCCTCATAGAGTCTATTAAGTATTCTTTCATCCCTTATGTTGCAAAGTTGAACATAACAAAAGAGATCTAAGACAAATTGGTGGAGTCGTTTTCTATAAGCAGTGGAGGAGAAATAATATCGTTGAGAATTGAACTATACAAGATGAAAATATCAAGGGAAGAAGGAATAGTTTCATATTTCATGAAGGTATCTGAAATAAATATCAAGTACAAGAACTTTGAGAAATAATGACCACCATTTTGCTCAATGCATGACCTGATGAATGGGGCAACTTTGTGTCAAGCCTTTATGGGAATAAGGAAACCACTCCATTCTGCAATCTATGGTCATGAAGAAAAATTGAATAATATATATTAATACTGAAGAATGATGTTATTTAAACTGAAGAAACACAATAGAATGCAACATTGACAGTGAAGAGAGGAAAATTTGGGAAATTTGAGCCTCAGAAGAAGTTTCACAATAAAATTGATATGTCCAAATCCCAATGCTATGAATGTAATGAATATGGGAATTTCACAAGGAATTTTATTGAAATTAATAAGGAAAAAAAGAAGAGAAAGTGGAGAAATGAAGCCCATATCATCGAAGAAGTAGAAAACCCGAAGAGAAGAAGTAAAAGAAGAAAGAAGTGATACACCCCCACTATTAGAAGGTATCTCACATTTTCGTGTACATTGAAGTTATCAAGTGAAAGTATAAATAATGAAAAGTATGTTAGGATGCATGAAATTAGCATAGAGGAATTAAATAATAGCAGAAGTAGATGTCTATATGGTTGAAACATTCATCATTATATAAAGGAAATAACTCATGACATCTTCACTAAAATAATATGAGGATAACTGAAGTAGCATTATATATGTCTGGAGTAAGCCATCTAGTAATATAAAACATAAAGAGATCATCATAGATCATCATAATTAGGAATAACGACTTGTAGGATGAGGATCATCAAGATGCTCCATTGGAATATTAATTACAAGTTTAACCTCTACTTAGAACAAGAAACTGTCTCACAAGAAATTTTACATTCAACCTTGTGTGGGATCCACTGGTTATAAGGATGAATGTACGGTGAAAAAGATGTATAGGATGTCACTTTGGTTGAATTATTTTCATCTTCAGGCAAGGAAAGGAAGTTGTTTGAATTAACTCTAGATGACCACATCAAGGAAGCGGTATGTATATATTTGGTAATAGATAGATAAATTCATTTCACCATATAATTTCATATTGAATGATTGAATGGTGTATCTCATGAGCATGATGAAAGAAGAAGAAACTCTTCCATTAAAATGGTGCATGAAGGCATGTAGACAATGTCCCTTGAACTCTTCTACATAATGAATAGATGAAATGACGTCACCAAGAATATGAGGTCGTTAGAAACTATGGTTCATATGATGATGGAACTATGAAAGATCTTGAGAAAAAAATAAAAAAATAAATTTTAAAGAGGACTTCATGAGAAGATGCATCTATTGTCAAAGATAAGTGATCAACATTGAATATCTAGAAGTATTAGCTAAGACATATCCATGAAGAAAGATATCAGGACCCTGATATGTTGGAAGAGGAAAAAATTGGTAATATATGTCTTGGGGATGTATTCATACTATATGTGATAGGATTTTGATGCAGGAAGAAGATGTCATGATGAAAGGCCATCATAAAAAGGTAACTTTTATGCGATGTTTTTTTTCGTTTTTTAAAACATTTGGCTGGGTTGAAATAGGGATACCAGAAGAGGGTTTTAGAAGTTGCCTACAACTAGTATTCATGATATTGGATTGAAGATCCTAAAAGAAACATGAAATGGAAGAATTATTTGTATGAATATCGTCATATGATGACTAGAAGATCAATTTCTGATGAAGAGAAGGATGAAATGACTATTGGTTAAAAATGATGTTTCATTGAGGGGAAGTGATGGAGAAGATGGTTAATTCCCTACAAGAATAATGCTCCATGATGAAGAAGTTGAATTTCATGACATTGTGAAAAACAAAAGAGCCCTATAGCCAGCTGATAGTACCATGATCTCCACTGAATAAAGTTGTTATTGTTAGAAAGTCCCTTGTTAAGAGGGATCTTAGGAAAGTCCCTTGTTTAAAGGGAGCTTGGGTATATTCCTTTAATAGGAATGAAAAAATCCTCCTTGGTTAAGACGGAGAGATAGACGCATCATTATTATCTTCATCTAATGAAGAAAGCATGGAAGATTGGGTAAGCATTTAAAATTGATTATGAAACACTTTAAGGATTAGGTAGGGCATTTTATAGTCAAGAGTAATTAAAGAGTAAATTCAATAAGGATGTGTTAATCCAAACTAGGAATGTTCCTAGAAGGACATACCTTGTGAGCACATAGATGGGGCATGTGCCTTGAGAGACAATGATGAAGGTGTCTATAAATAATTATCTCCCTAGCATTGTGTTCTATTCCTATGGAGACATAGAGTTTTTGGTCATGGCCTTGTTGGATGATATGATGAGATGAATAATTGGTTTCATGCTCAAGATAATTTTTATTTGTAGGACAAGAACCCATTGAGTTCTTTTAGGCTTTTTTTCATAAATTCTATGAGTCAATTGAATAATTATAATATGTAAAGACCCTTTCCAGTATATAATATCTAGTCAAGAGAATTTACTTGAGTCAAAGGCACCCTCTAAGACAAATCAGCCTAGCAGACAAACAAGTCGTCCTACACAGTGAAAATTCAGTCTCATGAAAGGGTTGTTTGAACTATATATATAAGAAGCACTCGTCAGCATTTGAGAGGAATCCAAGTAGTTTGATTAGGAAAGAAAGGAAGACCTTAGAAAAGTGAAGTATAAGGAGAAATAAGGAGACCTAAGGTGAAACAAAAAATATGAGTTTTGGGATACAATCCCTCACACGTGCAAAAAAGTTAGGGCGTCACTTATTGTAGAGAGACTGAAATATTGTAGTCATTGTAGGAGATTGAAATCAAATAAAAGAAGAAAAAATAGAGAAACGAGTTGTCCCAAGCTGAATTGATAGAGAAAAATAGTTTTCCAAATGAAGGAGAAAAGAGTAGAAATTCACCAATGTTATATCACCCGTTCTTGCTAGTGTTTATGTAGTAGAAGCTGAAATTGTTGTCTTCAAGCAGCAAAGTCGAAAATCTGGAAAAGAGATGAATTATAAAGTATTGGAGCAAGTTTGACTGGCGTTGACTTTGTGAAGAGAAGTTCATCAAAAATAGGTTTTACCTGGTCCTGGAGGGGTTTTAATTTTGGGTCTTAGGTGTGGGAATTCGTCATATGGACATTCTATATTAAGAGAAGAATTATTTTGGGTTTTCCCCCTAGGAGGAGATGTTTTTTCTATGGCTAGAATCCTACATTTTGTTTCCTCTTGTCTCATTTCTCTTCATTGTTTGGTAGTTTTTTTTAATGATAAATAATGTTAGGTCCTTATATTACTAGTATAGTCCCTTACTGTTGTTAGTGTAATCCCTTTATTATTGTTTTTTCACCCCTGTATCCCGCATATTTTTATTATTGTGCCCTTACATTATTATTTTTAGGTCAGCTAGGATTAGATTGTGGCCCCATGGACTCCTATATATAGAGTAGATGTTTTTTCATTTGTATCATCCAAGAATTTTTCATTTATGTAATGTATTGGAGGTTTCCCCCTCAAAGTGGCTATTTCTAAGGCATTGATATTTCTTTTCCTCTATTTTTGGAGCTTTTTTCGTAAAATTTGGTATCAGAGCTTTGGATTCAGGGGTTTCGCTGCTCCAAACAGGTCATCCGAGAATTTTCACTATATGTTTTTTTCTACGAAGGTTCAGAAGATGAAACTTTTAGAGTGTGAAGCCGAAAGCCCGAGGAACATCGTCACAAAATTTCAGAGCTTGGTTCCCAATATTTTCAGAGACATGATCTGTGGAAGTTAGGGCTTTTTGCAGTCTCCTGAATTTCTCCTAAACTGATCATCACACAATTTTCTCTATAAATTTGTTTCTACGATGTTTCAAAAGCTAAAAGTTTCATAAAGAGAATATTAAAGCCTAAGAATACTCATATGAAAATTATATGATCTGTGGAAGTCAGGATTGTTTCAGGCTCCCAAATTTCATCTCAAAGATGTGACCATGGGAAAAGCATCATAACTCTCTCTCTGAGCATCATATTCGGATTCTATAAAAAGTTCCCACAAAAAAAGGATAGTAGTTTTTGCTATATCAATTTCAAAGCTGAAGGAAGAAACAATGACACGTGGCAAGTCGTACAAATTCTCTCTACTGAATCGGTCCATAATTAGGTCATCGTAGGAGATTGGGCATACCTTTGTCTTCAAGAATCCAAATTAGGTCAGACCTGTGGGATTCAAAAGACAATTTATAGGGCTACTTCAGGGCCAAATTTCATATTTTGAAGATCCAAAATCACAAAGATAGTTTAGTTTCAATATCAAGCTCCTCAAAATCAGAGAAACATGTGTATTTTTTTTAAATTGCATAAGTCTTGTTCGAAAAATCAATTTTAAGTGATTCCAAAGGTCTATTGATCATAGATATTAGTATTAGGTTCTAAAATTCCTCCTAAAAAGAATTCAATACCCACTAAGCCCTCAGAGTACTCTACTATGAATCATGAATATGAATAATTGCAACATGATCTATCAAAATTACAAGAGCAAGTGCACCAAAATTCTCTCTCACAAAGAGCAACAAAAAATGAAATGGATGTTTTGAAGAACATCATGGAAGCTAATATAGATGGTTTGAAGAAAGGCATGGAAGCTAGGATGGATGGTTTGAAGAATGGTATGGAAGAAAAAATGGATGGTATGGAAGAAAAAATGGAAGGTTTGAAGGAAGACATGGAAGGTTTGAAGGAAGGTTTGTCAAAGTTGATACAAGAAATGATTCCTAATGGTGAAAAGATAGTAGAGGAAACTCATGATGAGAACAAAATTAATGTTAATATTGATTTCATAAACTCTAATGTTGGACTAAAGAACCACCATATTCCAAATATGGATATGAGGAATTTTGATGGCAAGGATCCCGTAACATGGATGCTACAGATGGAGCAATATTTTGATCTCAATAATGTAAAAAACACAAAAAAGGTATGGATTGCAACCTTACATTTAGAAAAAAATACATTTGTACGGTATTGATGGCTTTTCTCCCGTAAAAATATTGTCACTTGGTAAATTTTTACGGAGGAAATGATAGCACATTATGAGGATACAAAGAGCAACACCTTCTTTAGCTAGTTGATAAATCTCCAACGAAAGGGTTCAATGGTGGAGCACATTGAGGACTTCCAAATATTGAAAATAAGGGTAAATCATATTCCAAAGGAACATAGGATTCATGTCTTCATAGGGACTTTAAAGGATAACATCCAACATGAAGTTCACGTTTAGGAACCGGATTCATTAGAGAAGGCATTCAGGTTGGCAAGAAAAATTGAATGTAAAATTATGGCGACAAGGAAGCCTACCACTCACATTTATAAAGATGGAAGTGTTGCTATTCCTAGACATCCACAACCTACAAGGTTGACACCACAAAAATTGGAAGAAAAAAGAGCAAAAGGGATTTTCTACAGTTGTGATATAAAATACACTAAAGGTCATAAGTGTGCTGAGAAGAAATTAGTTTACATAGATTGTGAAGAGGAGGAAGAAAATGAACAAGAAACTTGAAAAGAAGAGAATATACACCGAGAAGCAACCCTAGAAGAAGAAGGAATGAGTCCAACCATATCATGTAATGCATTGGCATGAATTACCACTCCTCAAACTCTCCAAATAGAAGGAAATATCAAGAAGAAAAAGGTAATAGTGTTGATTTATTGGGGTAGTACCCATAATTTTATTCATTGTAAGGCAACCAAGGAATTGAATTGTTTCCTATACCCAGCACCAGAATGTGAAGTGATGGTTGAAAATGGAAGAACTATAAATTTCTCTGGAAAATGCCATAATATCAAGCTATCCATGGGGGAATATGTATTGAATAGTCCAATTCTTTCCATCCCAATTGGAGGTGCTGATGTTGTACTAGGAGTACAATTGTTACAATATTTGGGGATGGTAGCTTTTAATTTTCAAGAAAGTTTCTTGAATTTTTTTTCAGAAGCAAAGGAAATCAAATTACGGGGTATCACAGGGAAGCCAAGAAATATAATAAGCTTTAATTTCTTGACAAAGATTCTGAAGAAAGAAAAACGAGGCGTAAGTGCACAATTATTATCACTAGAAGTTCCAACATCAAAATCATCTATTTCTCGAGATCTCCAAAAAGTCTTAGACAACCATTCTAAGGTTTTTGATACTCCCAAAGGAATCCCACCTATTCGTGATCATGATCATGCTATTCATTTGGTTCCAGGAAGTGTTCCTCCAAACATCCGGCCTTATAGATATCCTTATGTCCAAAAGAGTGAAATTGAACATATGATTGCAGAAATGTTAGAGGCTCGTATAATTCAACCTAGTAAAAGTTATTTCTCTACTCCAGTAGTACTGGTGCACAAGAAGGATGGATCATGGTGCATGTGTCCATATTATAGGGAGCTCAATAACCTCACTATTAAAGATAAATTTCGCATTCCTGTGATTAATGAATTATTGGATTAATTACATGGAGCAATTTATTTTACCAAGTTGGATCTTCATTTAGGATATCATAAAATTAGAATGAAGACTGAATATATTCCGAAAACGACATTTCTAACTCATGAGGGTCATTATGAATTTTTGGTCATGCCTTTTTTCCTTACCAATGCACCTTCTACATTTGAAGGGTTGATGAGTTCCATTTTCAAATGCTTCCTTTGAAAATTTTTGCTAGTATTTTTTGATGATATAGTAATCTACAACAGGTCTTGTAAGGATCATGTTCAACATGTTGACAGGGTTCTCAAACTATTGGAAGACAAACAATTATATGAAAAAACCATCCAAATGTTTCTTTGGAGTACAAGAGGTGGAATATCTGGGTCATATTGTATCTTACAATGGTATTAAGGTAGACCCTAACAAAATTAAAGCCATTAAGGAATGAAAAATTCCCACAACCATAAATTAGTTTCATGGATTTCTTGGGTTAACAGGGTATTATTACAAGTTTATTAAGAATTATGGGAGAATAGCAGCACCTCTAACATCGTTATTGAAGAAAGATTCATTTTCATGGAATCCTAAAGTAGCTAAGGCCTTTGAACATCTCAAAGAGGCAATGTACCTAGCACCAGTCTTAACTAGACCAGACTTCACAAAAACCTTTATTGTGGAATGTGATTGCTCAGGAAATGGAATTGGTGTTGTTTTAATGCAAGAAGGAAGACCCATTATTTTTGAAAGTCTTTCAATCAAAGGAAATTATTTACAAAAGGCTATTTATGAGAAGGAAATGTTGGCAATACTACATGCACTAAAGAAATGGAGACCTTACCTAATGGGAAGACACTTCAAGGTAAAAATTGATCATGATAGTCTTAAACACTTTTTGGAACAAAGACTATCTTCAAAAGAGCAGAAAAAATGGGTCAGAAAGATGTTGGGTTATGACTTTGAAATCATCTACAAAAAAGGGAAGTTAAATGTTGTTTCATATGCACTCTCAAGAAAGGATGAAGAGGTGGAAGCATTTCTTTGTTGCATTTCTAATATCCAACCAGATTGAATAACTGAAGCAAGGGATGAATGGAAGAAGGACGAAGAAGTTTCGACACTCTTTCAAAAGTTGCAGCAACATCCTAGTACATCTGATACATTTATTTGGAAAAATGATTCCTTATAGTACAAAGATCGCTTATATATTTGCAAGAATTCCCAAGTAAAACAAAAGATTCTTTTGGAATTGCACACATCTCCTTTAGGAGCACACTCCGGATTTTTAAAAGCTTACCATAGGGTGAATAAATAATTTTTTCATGATGGCCTTAAATCTGATATTCAAAAGTTTGTGGAGGAATGTTTGGTTTGCCAGCAAAGTAAAGTTGAGACAATTAAGACCCCAGGTCTTCTACAACCTTTATCCATTCCAAGTCAACATTGGGAGGAGATTTCAATGGATTTTATCATAGGTTTACCTAAGTATGAAGGAAGGAGTGTCATCATGGTTGTAGTTGATAGACTTACCAAGTATGCAAACTTTTGTGCGTTATCTAATCCATTTAAAGCAAGCACAGTTGCTAATTCATTTACGGAAACAATTCAAAAGCTACATTGAAACCCAAAGATTATTGTAAGTGACAGAGATCCCATTTCTACAGGAAATATTTGGACGAAATTATTTTCTTGTTTGGGTACTCAACTAGCTCATAGCTCATCTTATCATCCTCAATCCAATGGTCAAACAAAGATAGTGAATAAATGTTTGGAAGGATATCTTCATTGTTTTGTATATGATATGCAAGAAAAATGGGTCAAGTGGTTACCTCTCGTTGAGTGGTGGTATAACACTTCCTTCCATACTGCAGAAAAAATGACCCCATTTATGTCACTTTATGGATATCATCCACCATCCATCACATAATTTTTAAGGGAAAATTCTAGGGTTCAAGCAGTGGAGGATCACATAGTGCATCAACAAGAAGTTCTCCAACTCTTAATGGATAACCTAAATTTGGCACAAAATTGAATGAAACAACAAGCAGATCAACATCACAGTGAGAGAAGTTTTCATGTGGGAGACTGGGTATTTTTATAGCTACAACCATAGAAGAAAATTTCCCTCACACAAGCTAAGAAGGATAATAAATTATTGCCAAAGTATTATGGTCCTTACAAGGTGTTGCAAAATATTGGTACTATGGCATACAAATTGGAGCTTCCTTCTTTTTCACAAGCGCATCTAGTTTTCTATGTTTCATGCATAGAAAAGGTTATAGGGGACAACCTTCCAGTTCAAAAAATATTTCCAGTACTTGATGAGGAAGGAAAAAGAATAATGGAACCTGAAGCAATCACAGAAAGAAGAACTCGACAACTATGAAATCGATCAGTTTCAGAGTATCTCATCAAATGGAAGAACTTACCCACTGAAGATTATACATGGGAGGATGAGAATTTTATACAGAAGCACCCAGAGCTACTCAAGCATTGAGGACAACACTTTTTTGAAAGAGAGGAGCATGTTAGGTCCTTATATTACTAGTATAGTCCCTTATTGTTGTTAGTGTAATCCCCTTATTGTTATTGTTGTACCCCAATAACCCCATATTGTTATTATTGTGCCCTTACATTATTATTGTTAGGTCAGTTAGGATTACATTGTGGCCCCACTAAGATTACATTGTGGCCCCATGGACTCCTATATATAGAGTGGAGGTTTTTTCATTTCTATCATCCAACAATTTTTCATTTATGTAATGTATTCGAGGTTTCCCCCTCAAAGTGGCTATTTCTAAGGCGTTGATATCTCTTTTCTTCTATTTTTGGAGCTGGTTTCATAAAAAATAACACTATAATAATTGTTGGACACCTAATCCACTAAGGGTTGGTGTAAAATGTGAACAGTCACCCTAGTCCAAGGGACCACTTGATATATGAAGACCAAGAGTCACACACAATTGTATTTATATGTGAATATTGTTAATAGAAAAAAAAATCACCTTTATCTTTCATATATACCTGCATTCCATGTATGTTTTAACATGGTATCAGAGCAAGCTAGTTTTACCTGGCCCCTTGGACATTCAGATCTGCGATAACGAAATTCTTTATCAACCCAATTTTGAGTTGCATTTTACTGGCTACAGTCCCATAATAAAAAAGGAAAATAAATAAAAAATGCACCCAAGTATTTTTATGAAACAAATAATTTTTTTTTTGGTTGTCATTTCTGATTGCACTCCATCTCTGATGGTTTGCCTTCTATTTTGACAAAACAAGGTAGAGATTCTCTCTCGACGATAGTGTGTTGTTGAGTCAATTGGTAGCACGGTTTTGGGAGATTTCCAGCAATTTATGTGGAAAATATTCACATGGTATGAAATTATATGTCATTGGACTTCCAACCTCAACCTTTACTATGTAGTTGGTTTCGAGAGATTATTATGCGGGAAGTGCAAATGGCACCCTATGTACAACTCGTCCTCTATTTAAGGAATTGTCCACTTATTCTGTGTGTGCTCTAAATCTCAGGAACCGTTAGAAGTTGGAGTAGGAATGAGAGTTTAATTGAGACTCTCATAAGGACCGTATTTTGGATTGTGAGATTTGGAACGTTATCTACATATTTGGAGGGGTTGTGGCACATATCTCTTGATACCACTCAATCTTCGAAGGAATGGTAATGGGCATCGCTGAGAGGAAGGATATTTCTTGGAGATCTATAATTTACGGCATTCCCATAGAATTTTAAGAGTGCATATATCTCTCTTGTGCAAGGAACAATGATGGGAATGATGGATGGAAAATATTTATGCTTGTAATGCATGAGTGGTGGTGTGTAGCTTAATAATATACGCTAGTTGAATCAAACTATAAATTGATTCATTGATACCGATAATCCCCACAAGGAACCTGTGACCCTTTCTTGAATCCATTGTGATGCATTACCATAGTTTTGTGTGATGGTGACCAAGGCCCTGACACCACTAGCTTCAGCAGTTTCCTCTCTATTTTTGTCATTGGAAGACAAATTCTAGAGTTCTCTAGTTGCCTCTTTTCTGAATCATGTGGTGAGGAGTATACATTGTTTATTGATGTAATAGAAATGTCGGGTACTTGATAGAAACAAAAATTTATTCTAAAATAGCTTCATTCATTGCATCCTCTCCACACCGATCATAAATCTTCCTTTTCTCTAGATTGTTAGTGTCGGTGTCGTTGTTGTGGTGTTTATCCCTCGTGCCTCGGTTCCCTTTGTGATGCTTCAGTATATTAATACAGTCCCAAATAAAACAGTGGCATATTCCTGTTTGTGTGAATTTCATTACACATTAATACTTCCCCTCTAGATCACTTAGCACATCATACGTCTAAGTAAGTTTCTTGAATTTTTCGGCATCTCCACCTTTGTAAGGATGGTTTTTATGGAAACCTTTCAGTAATATTTCTTTAATAAACTCTAGGAAGCATCCCTCGACACTCCCAATATTTTATAATACCCAGTGTTTCCGCTCTTCTTGGGGGCACAGGCTCCCAATTTTTTCTCTTTTTTTCAACTTGAAATCCAAGATATATGAAAAAAAATAATCTGTTGAAACCCTTGAGGGGAAAACTATTCAAGTCTTGAACACCTTCAAGTAGAATTATAGGCCAAATAAAGATTCTTTGGTCGTTAATTAAAATAGAAGAAAATGAATTATGCATGTATAGACAATGATTCAGCGAGAATCCCGCAACCTGTATCAATATGTTTTCTACCTGCATTGCTTCATTCAATAGGAACTTCATTTGTGCTGGATGTCTGTAACTAAATTTCCTTCATGTCATTTGTTCAAATCTAGGGAATATATTGGTGAATGTGTGGATTTGGTTGCAAAGCTTGAGCAGTCCAATGGAGACCTCCATATGATCAAAAATCTATCCCAGCAAGGCATACTTTTCTGGTATTCTGAATTCCATTTGATCAGGTTTTGTTTTTGGTGGATTCACTTGAACAAGAGAGAGTGCAATGTTCATAAGACTTAAATTTGAGACTATTAAAGCTAAATTTTATGGTCTTTATTTAGGAAGATTGGTACTCTATATACTAGTTGTAATGTCTTAGCTGCACATCTCTCTTTCTCGACCCAATGAATTTAAGAACCAGATTTCTATTAGGTGTCTACATTGTTTCTATATTAAGTTTTTTTGTGGAAATATTTTTCTCAAGGAGATGCGTTTATTTTTTCCTAACACAATGACCAAATTCCATTATATATTAGAGATATTGAACACACTAATACTTTCCATTGTGTATGAGAATGTAAACGTCAAAAAAGATATTCTGTTTGACATCCAGACCTGCCTAGATAATGCATAAGAAAACATAGAGTTTTTGTAGCTTGAATCCCAACTGTTAGCACCTGAATTGGACCCCAGGCTGCAAAAGGAAAATAAGGGTAACAACTGAACCACGCTCAGCCTTGTAGCTAGCCCTACAAGTATAGGAGAGGGCTCTCTCCATGAAAGAATATTCAAAGGAATACAATAAATGGACTAATATTAGGCTAGATAAAATGATAGGGATAAAAGGTTTTAATAAAATAAATGAATGAATTTCAGGGATGTGTGGGATATAAAGGGACAGTTGAAACAGGGAATTAAATCAAGACACAGGGTATTTCATGGGGCAAGATAGGCAGGAAAATTAGCAATTAAAATTTAATGAGGATGGGATGGAAAGACTGGTGAGGAGATGAAAAGGGCACAATAAATGGATCCTTTTCAAACAGAAGAAAAGGACAGAGTATGAATGATTTCCGAAGGCAGAGTGTATAAAATGGATTCTACCTTTCTATCTTAAAAGCATTCAAAAGGAAATGTTTATGGATGAATGGAACACATAAAAATTCACATATGAAACAATGGAGAAAAAAAAATGCTAAATCTCATACCACATGAATCCCACAAATCAGAGCTGCATCTCTTATTAATTCCTGTCAAACTGTACAATGTAGCGCAGACATGTTCTTCCACAATTTTCCCCTACTTTCTGAGTTACAGACTATTCAGGCTTTCAGACTTTTTCAGACTGCTTTACAAATGATTTACAACTACATTAAATAGGCTGAAATGTGGGAACATAGATCCACAAGAAAAGGGAGTTGTTTTAACAACTGAAGAACTGAAATACAATCATAGAAAGAAACACAACAATCTGCCTCTAAAAATAAGGGACATCATTGCATTTGACCACTTGGAGATTTTTCTGTTAGGCTGTATGAAAGAAAATAGGTAAACCAATGAACAAATTTCCTATTTTGTTGCTTGCTGTAACAATCTTTGTTTTAAATAAGCCCTCGGCCCTTTGACTATTCGCTTTCCATATTCTTTTTGAATAAAACTGACCTTTTTTAATAAACTTCCATTGAAATAAAATAGAATGAAATTATATGATTTTGTGAAGGGAAAAATGTATTTTGAATGGGAAAAGGGAAGGGAAAGGAGGCGGGACCCATATGGAAATCGAAATCGCAGTAGGCGGGGCAGAGAGATATATATAACAAAACACATTTCAATATAATCATCGCAATCGCAATCGGAATTGGAGCAGGTGGAATGTTATTTGAAACAACATTTCCGATGTGATGGGAAGAACCCTTTCTATTATATATTAAAACCAAAATTTGGGTTTAACAAAGGAGAAGGCCCTTTATTATATGAACAGGCGGATGTATTGTATGGTGGGGACGACCAATCACAATCAAAATATCATAGCAGAGTGCAACACAGATGGGAAACACCGATGTCGATGGCGTGATTGACTTTGAGCCGTCGGATCGGTGGGGAAAAATCAACGGTTGAGGAGCGATCGAGGAATATCAATCGGCGGGTTTCAATCGGAGGCAGGATTTAAATGGTGTGATTGGATCAGGGAAGGCCTTATGAAATTTCTGATTGCGATGGGCCGATTGCGTATGATCCGTCCGATCGGCGATCGGATCAACGATCGAGATCTCATCAGGTGGGACCGATCGGAGGTTTACAATCGGAGGGAACTTATGGAGGCGTCAATTTCCGATGGCGCAAATAGCTCTGAGCCGTCGGATCGGTAGGGGGAATCGATGGTCGGATGTGCATCGGAGGGGATCTATTGGGGAATATACATCGGAAGTCGCAATCGCATCGGTGTTTTGGGCAATGGGTTAATTGGAATGCGCATATCAAATTTTGTGATGCGATTGATCGAGGGTGCGATTATAGATATCAATTGTGATGGGAGGGTATATATATATATATATATATATATATTTCAACTTTATAATAAATTTCCACAGTATGGAGGGGAAGTGCTTTATACATAAATCAAATATTTATTTAAAATAATTTATAATGCGATTTTATAATTGGAAAGGGGAAAAAAGGATTATATAAGGAAAATATAAAACTTTAAGCATAAAGTTTAAGGAAAAGATGGGAAATAGGGATTATTGGAGGGTATAAGGGATTTTACTTCACTTAAGCATAAATTTCAATCCAGAAGTCAGTTTTGAGAGTGTAGTATACCGTTGGAAAGCTCCTTTCGGGCTCTTTCTGATGGATCTACTTGGAAGATGATTTGGTGCTAAACATGTTGTAGAAAACTTCTCTGAATGCAAGGACATCACTTTGTTGAGATAACAACTCCTGAATTGTGACTTATTACATATGATGATATAAAATTACATAATGAATAATAATAAAGGAAAAATATCATGTTTTCTCAAACATCAAATTGAATAAAATGTCTCTCTGATTCTTCCAGGTGTTGTGACTTTGAGCTTATTGGCTTCCTCATGACCTTGCTGATATTATTGACATTTGACTCATTAATTTGACCATGGTGAGACCCTAGAAACTAATGACACCCATCCTATGACCTACTGATATGATTTTTGAGAATGAAAGTGACTAATGACTAAAGACCATAGAAAAGAAAATCAGCAAGTACCTCATGAGGGACAACTGATAAAAATTACTACCATCAATGAGTCCATGACCTAGCGGAATGGTGAAATTTATTCGGTATGAGACACCTAATATGAAAATGCAAAAAGAGCAGTTTAGATCATTGATGGCAGTATGCCTAGACTGACACTAACATTGGCTCCAATGGGGATGGTAGCTCCTTGGAGGTGCCAAGAACACCGTAGAAAAAGTAGCCTCATCCATTGGGCATGGAGTCAAAAATGTTGAAATCTGAAACAAATGCAAACTGACTCTGACTCTAGACTAAGACTGAAAACTGAAATAAAACCAAACCATACACATATCATCTAAGTTTTATAGCCTTCACCTCAGGCCCCAAACTTGAATGACTGTGCATTTTGAACTTTTCTTTTAGAAAAATAAAATGGTATATACAATGATGATGAGATAGATTGTGATCCATATATTCAACAATGGTAGTGCTTCAATATCCTACCATTTAATACTCCTCCAGGACAATCCTGGCCATCCATTTCTGAAAGCAAGAAGGCATTCTGACCCCTGTATGCTGTAATTCTGTATGGTCCCTTCCAAAGGTTGTCAAATTTACCTGCTTCCCTTTGTCTTCATTTCTTTCATCCCATCCCAACACTACATCATCCAACTAAAAATTTTCTGCTTTAGTCTTCCTATCATAGATCTTTTCAATCTTGTCCTACAACTGGCTCGCTTTATGTGACACTTCTTCCCTTGTTTGTTGAAGGTGGATCATTTGGTTGATCCTTCGCTGGTTGTAATCATCTTCGCTGCAAATTTCTTGTAATAATCTCATAACTAGAACTGTAAGAGAAGTAGGAAAGATAGCATTAGTACCATAAACCAGCTCAAAAGGTGACATACCTATTGATTTTTTACTGCTAACTCTGTCTGCCCACAATGCGTTGATAAGCTTACGGTGCCAATTTCTTTTGTTTGCCTCCAACATTTTCTTAATTATATTCATCAACGACTTGTTCGATGACTCTGCCAGGCCGTTTCCTTGTGGATAATGAGTTGTTGAATTGCTCAGCATGATTTTGTATTTATCACAGAAATCGATCATTTTCTTTGATCTGAACGCAACTGCATTGTCTGTCTCAATTTTACATGGGCAACCAAAACGGGATAAAATATTTGATTCTAGGAATTGAATAATTACTGTGTCAGTCACTTTCCTGGAAGGGATGGCCTCGATCCATTTTGTAAATTAATTTGTCCCAGTCAATATCCATCGATGTTGTGCTGAGGACGCGGGATGTATTTCTCCTATAAAATCGAGCCCCCACTGCTAAAAGGGTGCGTTCACTGAAACAGGTTTCAAAGGAAGTGGACGCAATTTATTCTTCCCTTGGAAAATTTGACATTCATGAAAATTCATCACTGTTTTATATAAATCAGAAAATAATGTGGGCCAATAATACCCGGCTCTCAATACCTTTTTCGTTGTATTTTTCCAAAACAGGTGACCACCATAGTCACCTTTATGGAAATCGTGCATTGCCTTCTGAGCTTCTTCTTCAACTAGGAAATTTAGCAAAACACCTCCCAGAACCTTCCAAAACAGAGCACTATTCAAAATGCAATATTTTGCAGATTTAAGCTTCAAAAATCTACCTTTACTCTTAGATATGCCTGGAGGAGGTGACAGATGCTAAAGAACATACACAATATTTGAATACCAAGGGGACTGCATAAAAATATCTGAAATAGGAACCATCAAACCTTCATCTTCCTCTTTCGACATTGCTGAAATGAGGTTATATCTAAAGCACGCAGATTTGATTGGGCCATCAATTTTGCCAAACCTTGGCCTTTGATCAACATAGTAGGCTTGATCTCTAGATCGTACTCTAACATAGTTGCTATCCATTTGCCTCTTCGACCTTCTGGATCAGTTTGCATGAGCACATCCTTGACTACTACGTTAGGGACATACGCTATAGTGTGTGAATGTAGAATATAGACCCTAAAATCTTTCAATGCCTTGACAAGAGCCAATGCTTGCTTTTCAATAATATTATATCTTCAATCAACATCTCTAATAGTCCTACTAAAAAATGAAATTGGATTTTCTACTTCATCTCTCTTTTGCATTAAAAAAACAACCATAGTATGCTCAGATGCAAACGAAAATATAATAAAATCTTGAGTATAGTCGGGACTGATCACAACTGGGGCATTAGACAAAGAAAACTTTACCAGATTGAATGACTTGATAGCTTGCTCACTCCACTTAACCGTGTTGTATTTCTTCAACATATTGGTCATTTCTCTCAAATGCTCAGCCAGATTAGTTATAAATCTATGCAAAAAAATCATCTTACCATTAAGGGCCTAAATCTCTTTCTTGTTCTGTGGAAGATCTATGAGCTAAATTTCTTCCACTCTGGCTGGATCTATGCGGATGCCATATTTAGAGATGATATGCCCAAGAAATTTGCCCTCATCCATGGAAAAAAGGCTCTTTTTGGATTGAGATAAATCCCAAACTTTCTGCAACAATGAAAAACCACTCTTAGATGGTGCAAATGCTCATCATCTAAACTTGAAAAAACTGTCAAATCATCCAAATAAACAACAAGAAAACATCTTTTTCATTTTCAAAAGCAATTTCCATTGCATGCTGGATGGTGGCTCCAACGTTCTTTAGTCCAAAGGGCATCTTGGCATACTGGAAGGCTCCCCAGGGTGTTGTGAAGGCAGTTTTATCTTGGTCCTTCTCATGCACCAAGTCTGATTGTAGCATGAGTAGCCATCAAGTAGTGACATCCTAGATGCTCCAACTACTCTCTGGAGAATATGGTCCATTTTCGGAAGTGGGTAATTATCCTTTAAGGATGCCTTATTCAAGTTCTGAAAGTCAATACATATTCTTATTTCTCGAGTCTTTTTACCCACTGGGACCAAATTCGTAATCCAATCAGAAAATATAATAGAAACTATGATTCCTGCTTTGTACAACCTGTTTAACTCCTTTTCAATTGATGGTAGTAGCTTTGGATTGATTCTTCTTAGCTTCTGTCTGAAAAGCTTATGATCCGGCTTGATATGAATTGTATGCTGAATTATGTTCTTATCATATACTTTCAAATCTGAATAATCCCATGCAAATACATCAGAAAATTCAGAAAGAAATTTAACATACTTATCCTTTACCTCACGGGATAATGCCTTTGATAATTTGACAAACTTGGGCTGATTAGGTGTCCCAATATTCACATCTTTAACTCCTTTCTATGTGGGCACCAAACTTGGTTTATTTGCGACATCATCTTGATCAAAAAGCTCCTCTAGAGGTATGATACCTCTAGGAATTACATTATCCTTTAACTGCAATATGTCCATCTAGTTTTCTTCCAACTCCTGATCATCAACCTCATACTCACCCTCTATTGGAGTATCTTTGAATTTTCCATCACCCTGCAAAAATGCATTGATCTAATTATCATCCCAAAATATTTGCCAATACCTTAAATTGTCTGGAACAATAGGCCTATGCTTGACATAGATTTCAAACTTATTGCTGGAGTTCATCGGAATCTTCAAGTTACTTGCAGTAGTGGCAAGAGAATCAGCAATAATGTTCTGCATCCTGGGCACTGTTATCAAAGTATACTCTGGGAATATTTTCAAAATGTCCAAGACTGCATTTCTATATGACCTAAATCTTGGATGTTTGGCTTGGTATTCTCCCTGCACCTATTTTATTATCAATTCGGAGTCACCATATACAAAAATCCTTTTTGTATTCAACTTCTTCAAAATTTTGAGGCCTGGAATCAAAGCCTCATATTCTGCTTCATTGTTAGAGCAATCAAAAGCTAGCTTATAAGCACAAACTCTAATATTACTTGGAACCTTCTCAGGTTGAAAAATAGGGCTCCTAATCTATATTCCAATGCCAGCTCCATACTTACCAACAACTACATCAAAATCCATACTCCGCAGGACTTCTTCTTCTTCTTGAAGATGCTGGAATTTTGTTTCTTTCCCTTCTTTACCTTGGCTAATTTCTGGTTGTTCATTATCCCTTTGCTGCTGGTAGGTAGGAGGTTCAGAAGTGTTTGCTGCTTTGTCCTTTTCCTGTTTGAGGACCTCTCTAAAATTCTCTGAAATATTAGGTAATTCATCCACTTTTACCAATTGAACATTCTCATCATTTAAATAACCATCAGAATACAAGAAAAAAGACTCTAAGTCTGTATGGACAGCATTGATGGGATGATTTATAGGCTTTTCATTGCTGGTAATCACATATTTCATTTTCTTTTCCCTATATAACTTCCTCAACTGGCCAAATACAAGGATAGTGGCATAAGAGAAGTCAAGCTGCATGGTTCCCTTAAGTTTTGCACACTAAGACCTAGATAGAAGCATTCCAAACCTTGGTTGGACATCAGCAACAACTACGTCCATCAAGACATTCCTTGATGGGATATGGTATAAAGACACTACCAAATCTTTAATTAAACCTATACAATGGACCCTACTTGAGTCAAAGGAATACAAGTCATGATATTTACGAGTGATGTCAAGGCCTAGCTTCTCCATGATGGCTTTGGGCATCAAATTATGTGAGGCCCTGGAGTCCAACATACCATTGTGCAGGATAAACTCATGTACTCTAAGACTCAGGTAAAAAGGAGGGACTTCATTTTCTTTAGATTCTTCTATGGTTGGACCGAAAATAAGTTCAGGGTAGTCGTATTCTACATTAACCATATCGGAGACAAAATCTATTTGCAAGACTTTGGACACCTGAGTTTTATACACATGATTCTTTACCAACTCTGTGAGGGGCATAGACACTTTTAACTTAGAGATTTCATTTTCTAGATTAAAGGAGGGAGCTTTTTCTACCTCTTCAATGGGCGGGTCTTTCTTCTCTGTTGGCTCCTTTACTGCTTTCTATTGTTTCTTCTCATTAGCTGTGTTAGCAACTGCAGGTGCTTTGCTAGAGGAAGGATCAGCCAGCTCCTTAGCTTTCTTCTATGCATCGTTTTTCATTTGGAGTTCCTTTCTCTTTTGAATGGGGCTGAATGTAACCCCTCTATTCCTTAAAGAGTACTGCCTTTGCTGAGCCGATAGAGTGTTCATATACCCTCTCTGATAGTCATTAGACTCCTCTTCTAGTACTGTATCATTGGCCAAAATGAAATTTTGGTCTCTTTGAATGTATGGAGTCGCCACTGTGTATTCTTTGTCTTCTGTAAGGAAAATGGGCACACCATCAGCCGTGAAAAAGTGATTAGCCTCAATCAAAAGATCATCGTCATCTGAATCTGTCCCTTGCACATAGTTCTGCCGCAAAGGAATTTTAATCTGATGCTGTGGTGGTGTAATTTGGTCCTGCGATCTTTGCTCTCTCTGTTTAATTATGAATTGTGGCTGCTGCCCTCTGAAAATCGGATTTATTATTTGAGGCTCAGGTCTATTTGCGATGGTTAACCTATCAACCATTTTTTCCACTATTCTGATCAGAGTGTCCATCTTACTGTCTGATGTAGAGGCCTCCTCTTTTATTGTGACTCTTTTGTCAGCTTTTGCAAGTGCTCTTTTAGCCAGCAAATTGGCTTCAATGTTTACCTCTATCTTCTGCATGTCTTCAAGTGAAGACGGATCTCTTTCACGCAGCTGATATGCCATGTTGGCATCAAATCCATCGGGAAATTTTAACAATGCTAATCCCACAGGAGGCTTCAAGCTGGAATAGCATTATATACAACATTGAATCTCAAACAATAATCCTGCACGGTTTCACCCACATTTCTTTTAATGTTCTCATATTCAGACATAATTTGAAGTGGGTTATTTTTTAACTCCCACCGGTCCAAGAACTAAGTATGCAACTCTTGCAAAGTGCGAATTGTGCCTGGCGGTAGGGCTCTAAACCACTTTCTGACTTCGCCTCCGAAACTTTGAACAAACATCCTTGTCATTACATTCTCTGCTTCTACCTCATGCAAATAAAAAAAGTCATTCATTTTATCAACATGTTGCTGAGCCGTGATGCTCTGAGTGGCATCAAATATTGGAATTTTACTCTAATAGTCAGCCGACATATCATCGAGGACCTGGGGTAAAACCAAGGGTGCATACCTGGCAGCCATAACTCTGGGTGGATTTACGACAGGATTTGTAGGATTTGAGGATGGTGTTAATGGAGGAGATGATAATTGGGAGTTGATTGATGGGAATGCTGATGAATTGGGTGGGGGAAATGTTGTTCTTGATGATTCTGAGGGCTCAGGAATATTAGTTACAGTGATGGACTGAGGATAATTCAAAATTTAATCATCAATGGAGGTATTTTCTCTTTGGACTTCAATATCTACAAGGAAATAAGGATCTAAAACTGTATCATCAATGTCGTTTTCAGACTTATTCCTAAATAAAGAAAGCTCGAAATTCTCGTCAAAGGAAAGATTTTCTACAAAAAACCATTCACTGGGCCAAGTATAGGACCTGAAAATGGGTCTGGGGCTTAATGATCCATCTTGTCTTCTGACAATTCTTGGGATAAGATTTGGATTTTCAAACACAGGGGGAGGATTTGGATCTAGATTAGCCCTGGTGTATCTTCTTGAAGCCATTGTGGTCGAATGTCTATTTTACAAAAATCTTATTTTGCAGCCTAACAAAATCTGAACATCATCTTTCAAAAGTTTGGAATTATTTGATGCACTGGGGCAAATCTTGCAAGTCAGATGTTATGTTTATAGAACTAGACCGGAGATTGACTGAAGCAGCATTTATCTACTTATGCACTTGCAAAGAAATGTGCAGTTCGAAGGCTACCTGGCATAAATTCAGGCTCCGTATGTAGTTTATAAAACAAATAACACTAACAAACAAACAATCTTGAACTTTTCCTCAGTGGAGTCACCAGAGATGTTAGCACCTGAATTGGACCCCAGGCTGCAAAAGGAAAATAAGGGTAACAACTAAACCACGCTCAACATTGCAGCTAGCCCTACAAGGACAGGAGAGGGCTCTCTCCGTAAAAGAATATTCAAAGGAATATAATAAATGGACTGATATTAGGCTAGATAAAATGATAGGGATAACAGGTTTTAATAAAATGAATGAATGAATTTTAGGGATGTGTGGGATATAAAGGGACAGTTGAAACCGGGAATTAAATTAGGACACAAGGTATTTCATGGGGAAAGATAGGCAGAAAAATTAGCAATTAAAATTTAATTAGGATGGGATGGAAAGACTGGTGAGGAGCTCAAAAGGGCACAATAAATGGATCCTTTTCAAACAGAAGAAAAAGACAGAGTATGAATGATTTCCCAAGGAAGAGCATATAAAATGGATTCTACCTTTCTATCTTGAAAGAATTCAAAAGGAAATGTTTATGGATGAATGGAACACATAAAAATTCACATATGAAACAAATGAGAAAAACAAATGCTAAATCTCATACCACATGAATCCCACAAATCAGAGCTGCATCTCTTATTAATTCCTGTCAAACTGTACAATGTAGCGCAGAGATGTTCTTCCACACTTTTTCCCTACTTTCTGAGTTACAGAGTATTCAGACTTTCATACTTTTTCAGACTGCTTTACAAATGATTTACAATTACATTAAATAGGCTGAAATGTGGGAACATAGTTCCACAAGAAAAGGGAGTTTTTTAAACAGTTGAAGAACTGAAATACAATAATAGAAAGAAACACAAAAATATGCCTCTGAAAATAAGGGACATCATTGGATTTGACCACTTGGAGATTTTGTTGTTAGGATGTATGAAAGAAAATAGTTAAACCAATGAACAAATTTCCTATTTTGCTACTTGCTGTAACAATATTTGTTTTAAATAAGCTCTCGGCCCTTTGACTGTTCGCTTTCCATATTCTTTTTGAATAAAACTGACCTTTTTTAATAAACTTCCGTTGAAATAAAACATAATGAAATTATATGCTTTTGTGAAGGCAAAAACGTATTTTGAATGGGAAAAGGGAAGGGAAAGGATGCGGGACCCATATGGAAATCGCAATTGCAGTAGGTGGGGCGGAGAGATATATATAACAAAACACATTTCAATATAATCATCGCAATCAGAATCAGAATTGGAGCAGGCGGAATGTTATTTGAAACAACATTTCCGATGCGATGGGAAGAACCCTTTGTATTATAAACTAAAATCAAAATTTGGGTTTAACAAAGGAAAAGGCCCTTTATTATATGAATGGGCGGATGTATTGTATGGTGGGGCTGACCAATCTCAATCGCAATATCGGAGCGGAGTGCAACACATATGGGAAACACCGATGCCGATGGCCCGATTGACTTTGAGCTGTCGGATCGGTGGGGACAGATCAACGGTTGAGGAACGATCGGGGAATATCAATCGGTGGGTTTCAATCAGACACAGGATTTAAATGGTGTGATTGGATCGGGGAAGGCCTTATGAAAGTTCCGATTGTGATGGCTCGATCACGTATGAGCCATCCAATCGGCGATCGGATCAACAATAGAGATCTCTTTGGGTGGGACCGATCGGAGGTTTACAATTGGAGGGAACTTATGGAGGCATCGATTGCTAATGGCCTGATTAGCTCTGAGCCGTCGGATCGGTGGGGGAAATCGACGGTCGGATGTGCATCGAAGGGGATCCGTCAGGGAATATACATCAGAAGTCGCAATCACATCAGATTTTTGGGCAATGGGTTAATCGGAATGCGCATATCAAATGTTGCGATGCGATTGATCGAGATGATGGGATCGGGGGTGCGATTATATATATATATATATCAATTGCGATGGGAGGGTATATATACATATATATATATATATATATATATATATATATATATATATATATATATATATCAACTTTATAATAAAGTTCCACGGTATGCAGGGGAAGTGGTTTATACATAAATCACATATTTATTTAAAATAATTTATAATGCGATTTTATAATCGAAAAGGGGAAAGAAGGATTATATAAGGAAAATATAAAACTTTAAGCATAAAGTTTAAGGAAAAGATGGGAAATAGGGATTATTGGAGGGTATAAGGGATTTTACTTCACTTAAGCATAAATTTCAATCCAGAAGTCAGTTTTGAGAGTGTAGTATACCATTGGAAAGCTCTTTTCGGGCTCCTTCTGACGGATGTATTTGGAAGATGATTTGGTGCTGAGCATACTGCAGAAAACTTCTCTGAAGGCAGGGACATCACTTTTTGGAGATAAGAACTTCTTAATTGTGACTTATTACATATGATTATATGAAATTACATAATGAATAATAATAAAGGAAAAATATCATTTTTTCACGTCAAAACATAGTTTTGAGGCGAAAATTACATCAAACTGAATAAAATGTCTCTCTGATTCTTCCAGGTGCTGTGACTTTGAGCTTATTGGCTTCCTCATGATCTTGCTGATATTATTGACATTTGACTCATTAATTTGACCATGGTGATACCCTAGAAACTAATGAGACCCATCCTATAACCTACTGATATGATTTTTGAGAATGAAAGTGACTAATGACTGAAGACCATAGAAAGGAATATTAGCAAGTACCTCATGAGGTACAACTGATAAAAATTACTACCATCAATGAATCCATGACCTAGCAGAATGGTGAAATTTTTTTGGTATGAGACACCTAATATGCAAATGCAAAAAAATCATTTTAGATCACTGATGGCAGTATGACTAGATTGACACTAACACCAGCTACAACAAGATAAGTTACAACAACGTAGGCATCATTATAATTTTTTTTATGTTTAGAATAATTCATTGTTCCAGATTGAAATAGACTCCCATTAGCACCAAGAATATAAAGTTGAGATTGATTCAAATTAAATGCCTAGTGCAAGAGAAAATTTGCATGCAGAAGCAGAAATTTAGCCTGCACTTCCCAAGCCAATCACTAGATCTTGGGAAGAGATTATCCATAACAAGCATAGAAATCATCTTGGATATGACAAGGATGTGTCCTTTCATATTTTAGATTACTCAAAGCCCATCCAATTTCAGAGTGTTGGATTTATTGATAAGATTTTACCTTTAGATGTTTGAGATTCTTCTCCTCTGCCACAGCAACAACAAAAAAATTTTTTATGCCAACATTTTTACAGAGTTGTCCATATAAAATATCATTGTTTTGATCTTCATCCATGTGATCACTTTCATAAAACCACTCATTATTCACATAGATGCTTCAAAAACAAGCCTCCTGAAACAAAAAAGATTCATCTTGGATGGATCGCTTCTTTGTAATGGGATTCAACAGCGAAGAATATATTTCAGTCATATGACATAATTTTTTCTAGCGTATTGAACATTCTTGTAGTTGAGTTTTATCCATCGTCTCACCTTGTATATGATGGGGGGTGGGGGTGGGGGAGGGGGATTAATGGTCATATAAAAGCTTCAAAGTCACATCAAGTGAGCCTAAGCCACAACCTCCCATAACAGATTCAATGTTGTAGCAAGAGACATATATGCCCTTGGGCATTACTTTTGGTTGGTGGCAGCCTTAAACCATATATGCAGTGTTGATACCTCCCTTTTCAGGTTGGTTGTCCCCCTATTCAAAGAATTGGGCACACTTCCTCTAGAAGAAGACTTCAACTTCTTTCCATTTTTGGAAGAGTTCAAGGAATTGCAGAGTTGGTGGTAATCCTTAAACCATGACAGGTTGAGACCTCCCATTCTAGGTTGAGGTTCTCCCTTTTCATGAAAGTTGCAGACCTCCCTTTTCCAGGTTGCAAGTTTCCCTCTTTGAAGCATTAGGATCACTTCCTCTAACATAAGACTTCAACTTCTTAATATATTTTGAAGTGTTTCGGGAACTATACTAAGCATTCCAATATTGGTGATCATCCTGAAACCACCTCCTTATGAAATTTTTTTAGAGAGAACATTAAAATCCTTCCTTTCATGTGTTATCATATTTATATTATAGCTCTCTTATTTGACTCGTATATACCCCTTTGGAATAAGGGGTGGAATGTTGGAAACCTATTCTTCTAAGTATTGGTGTGGAATGTGAATAGTCACTAGAGTCGAAGAGACCACTTGGTATATGAAGGCCAAGGGTCACAAGGAATTATATTTATATGTGAATATTTTTGATAGAAGGGAAATCATGTTTATCTTTCATATATGTTTTCATTCCATGTATGTTCTAACAATAATTAATATAAGAAGAATCTAACTACAAGTAGATAAATTTCAGTAAAAGAACATCACAAGCAATTATCAAAGTTAGATAAATCACCCTAATTAAGCTTCCCCTAGATCTCTCAACACCTCATTCCATCAACATCATCTACTCAACCTACCATGTACCTTCAGTTGGTGTTTTAGCATTTATTGGAGGAGATGTTATGATGAGTGGTTGTATTAACTAGATTCTTGACCTTTGCATGTTTTTAGTAGTTCCATCATGACTAGAGCTAGCTTTTATCCTTTATACTCCTTGTTTCTCTAGGAGGAGTTTACTTTAAGCTCTTTTCATACTCATTAAGTTAGAAAATATTGTCGGGCGAAGTAGTCTCTTTCACAGTAATTGATGTATTTGAAGGGATGTATACTCATATTAAGTTTAACCCTTTTTCATAATGAGTATACTAGTTTCAAGAAAATAACACTCTATTAATTTATGGATAGAAGGTTCTCCCTTGTATTGTTGTGTCACTTTTTCAGCCTTAGGGGACTAAACTTATGAAAAATGAACCTATTAACCATAGTTTTCTTCTCTTTTGTGCTCAATAAATCATGAATGAGACTAAAAAGATAAATGGGAAGGGAAAATTGATTTATATTAGTCATCAAAATGAAACCATCAAATGTGTTACCCTTAAACATGGAACTCTTCAACACCATTATCAAATAGTTGGGTTTTATCTTCGCTAATAGTCGTACCATACATATGAGTTTGTCTACTCATCCGACTCATTACTCTTCCAGTCACTATTGAGAATGATTCAATGCCTCTTGAGTTGTTGCATGATATCACACAGTTCTCATTAGTCATGCTGCTAGGTCACTTTTGTGTCATGTCGCTATGTGTTCAAGGGAAGTCTCATCCTGTGTCATCCATCTACAATTATGTGTTGACATTTTTGAGTCATCCATCCTTGTGTCAGTTTTAGTCCATCTTTGAATGAATTCATCCATTCACTACATCATATTGGTCAATTTTTTGTTTATTGATGTGGGATGCATCAAGGCCCTCCTTCAAAAAACCTTCTCCTGTCAACTTCAGCTCATTATCTAGGAGCTTGATCTAGAAACTAGTAGTTCCTTGGAGCTTATAGACCTCAGTGGATGGTTTCCTCACAATCGACAGTTGGTTTACACAATTTAAATTGGAGTGGTCTATTATGCGAGTGTTCAACATCATCTCACCTATTCACACTTATTGGATTGAAATAGGTACCTTTGGGTCCATTTTCATCATTGGTGGGTTCCCTCATGTCTTTTAATGGTACACCCCACTGAATAAAAATCAAGAGGTTTCTACCATTCCTGACATCAACTCATCTATTTTCATGTCCTATATTTCTACAATTAGGGCTATGTTAAAGAACCTGGGTTAGGGACATCTCACTCTTATATGGAACCCTTCACAGGCTATGTTGGAGTTATGTATCATTTATTTACTTTGAGGAATAATTTGGGACAACTCTTGTTTTCTATGTCTCCATAGTCCTACTGATGTACGTTGTGAAATAAATCCACACTTTATTTATCGGTAGCTATGACCTTTCTGATGTCTCACATGGATCCACTAGGTATTTCCCATGGACATATCTTACCATTTCATGTCATGTATCTGCAATGTATCTTTGGAGTCCGTGTTCAGAATCTCTTTATGACCAAGCATGAGTATGCCCACCTTAGGGATGTTATTAGTAGAGTTGATACTTTAGCATTTGAATTCCTCTAATCCAACTTCATATCCTTGGCTCCTTCCTCCCATTTTGATGTTTGAGTATTGTTTTAATACATTTTTTCAATTTTTTTTCTTTTAACCTCAGGCGTTAGGGGGAATATTTTCTAACTGTATTTTCCACTCCATTATACTGAGAGAACCCCAAGTTCAAATTAATATAATGCATCCCCTTTCACATTTACTTTTACATATGTCAAATTCATTCGATGTTAAAAGGGCCGAATGACATGATTGATTTACTTCTCAAAATTATTTTGTCAGAAATTTATAATAATGAGATAATAATTATTTCATAATTGAGATAATTGAGATAATTGAGAAAAACATCATAATTAATTATGAAAATGGTTTCTAGAGTTGGTCATTCCAAAGGAGATCAACATGACACACATGTCTATAAGTAGGCTAGGCATACGTTATTGTAGAAATTTCCTAACTTCTTGAGCCCTTATGTTTCTAGATACATTCTCTCGAAGGATACAATAAACCTATATAATCTCACCAAGAGGTTGAAAGGGAGTAATATTTAGTATCCATAGTATAGCATGAGAGCTTTGTTGTATTAGGAGGAGGAGACCATGCTACAAGCTTGAGGAGAGGATCTCGTTTGTTGAGAGTATACTTTTGTATTCATTTATTTCATGAGTAATAGAAGTGAATGTTTCATGGTATCATATTTATATGTTTATGTTCATTTTTTTAAGCTAATGATCCTCTCTAGAAGGTCATTCATGCTCCCTATTTGTTGGTGTTTGTGTGTAGGTTCTAGATATATTATAGAGGAAAAAATATCCTAGTCGAAGCAAGAATATCTACATGAAACCCATCATTCGCTACCAATCTACATGGATTTCACATTCAAATCAAACCCTATATAGAGCATCTATGTGTGAATGATCATTTGGATTTATTGGTTTGTAATCTAATTTTTTTATTCACTTCTTGTCATATACTCCTCTGCTATTTGGTAGTATTTTCATGAACATAATACTACAGAGAAAAATATTATTTTATTTGTATGTAATTTTCCATAACATTTATGATACCTAGTTCTAGAATGTTATCCACCTCAAAACATTTTCAAGCTTTTCATTAAGGATTTAATGAAAACCCATGTAAGAAAACAATCTCCACATGAATTAATCTCAATATATAAAATGCATAGGGTCATGTAAAAAATACACTCTACCCCATAATATTAAAAGAGAAGTTCATAAACATTTTTAAATTAGGAATTGTTCAAATTATAGCAAATTTTCATAAGATTCCTGCCATATCTTCTATCAATATGGATCCGAGTGAACTCCTTTAAATAAACTATTCGTGATAGCATTCCTTTCACCACATATGTGTAAAACTGATATAAAAATAAACCCATATTGGACAGTTAGAATATCTATATCTAGTATAAGAGAAAATTTTATAGCTATAAGTTTTTTATAATTATTTTTACATTGAATGTGAATTTCGCAAATGAATTGTATCCTCTACTCCACAACACTTAGGATCCATTTGAGTAGTCCCATCAAAATAAATCTAAGGGCATTGTTATTATTTAAACTTTCTCATACAAGAAAATATCCTAACCTCAATGGGATAGAGTAGAGGCACCTCTCATGAAGCTCGCTTTTTATTGCTATGATGGTATTGTCCCACTCTTTAGAGAAAAGGGGGGGATTATCATAATCTAGAGGGAACACAACAACTCAATCCAATCTATGTAATTAAATAAGAAATGGATATTTCCTAACTTGTACATGACAAATATAAGTAAGAAATTTCAGGAACTCATTCGTAATGTTTAGGAAAGGTTAAGGAATAAAAGTTGTTTCTAGATTAAACAAGCTTCAATGATGTATAATTGAGACTAGTGTGCTTCAATTATGAAATATTATCATATTACACTAGAAAAACCAATGAAAATGATATGGTATGCAAGTGAACAAAACTTACTTAACATTGAATAGGGAAAAATGATTGTTGGTGCTCAATTTTAGTGATAATAGTCATCGTAATAAACCTACATCCAACTATAAATAAACAAACCACCCACTACATATATTGTCTCCATTTTTACTAATAAAACAAATTAAAAGGTATTTTCATTATTTTCCTTCGAATTTTCGGAAATTTCATGCATCGTTAAATCAATTTTATCAGATGTTATAGGAAAATATATGTTCTAGTAATTTATACTTCATTGAGATATATTTTGGAAATATAGAAGAGAAAGAAATCATGTGTTTTATTACTTTTTTTCCCTGGATGGTTCACGTTCTATTGGTTCGACAAAACATCTCTTGCATATGTCGTGTCAATGCATGGTGAACTCGGCTAGTTTGTAGAAAATACAATATCTAAGCGAGGAAAATTTCCCAAAATTCATGAGCTCGTGATGTTTCATGATTTTTACCACTCTAGAGGTCGAATCTCATATAGATGGATGATTAGAATAGAAATAAGTTGGTTGGGTTGAGAGTTACTAGGATTTTTGTTTATTTTTCGGAGTGTAAAAATACTTGAGGAAAGTTAAGCTTGAGGGGAGAAATTATAGTTAATTTTTATTTATATTTTGTTTCTCACACTTAGAATAATTTGAAATTAAAAATCTATTTCAAGCTTCCCGTTATTAGTCTATAAAAGCATCTTGAGTTTCTTTAGCTAACAGTTTCTACGTGTGTAAGTTGAGGCTTGGAGGGGCTCCATTTTTTGACTTGTGCACCTTATTTTTCAGATGCATAGTTGTAGATTATTGTAACCTCTTTTCCGGTCTATAAATATTGTGTCCTGGATAGAAGAAGTTGAGATCCCTTTTTGTCTTGAAATTATTCTATTAGTTTAAAAGCTTGCTTTAAATTGTAATAGTTAAAGGATAGATAATATTTTACAAGATATAAAATTATTAGCCTACACATACAACACATAACATCTCACAAGATTATACACTCCCATATTTATAATTTAATTTCCTAATTTATAGAAATAAATCATACGAACATTTTGTGTTGTTGTTTGGGAGATGTCAAGGCGCAACAATACTTCTTATATTACTTTTGGAATGATTGAATGCAAAAATATATGAAAATGAATGTTATAGATAGGATAATTATAGTGGTTTTCATCTATATTGAAGTTTTAAGAGTGGAAAAAGAAAAGAAATCAACTCACATGACCATTTTAATGGTATGACCAAATTTGAAACATTGGGGTGTTGTAACAATTCTACTTAACCCAATTTTATTTATTTATTTATAGCAATACAACTGCTTTTCTGTCCTTTACACTTGTTTATTTTTATTATATTAATTAATACTTCTCAAAATTTTAATAAACACTTTATTTCAGTTCTTATCCTAATTAATAAATATTTATTTTATTTTCTACACCCCCTGCTAATAAATTCTCAAGCATTATATTCCTATTCCACCCCAAGGATTATCCTCAATTAACGTTTCACATATTAGTGACAATGTTAAGGTATGCTTGAATTTTCAATTTATATAATCACATTTTCCTTCTAGTATAGTTTCATATATATTCTCCTTTTTATACCTATATGTAACCATACCTTTGCATACCAATGTACATAAGGACAACTTTAACAAATTTCTCATATCGTAATTTTTCACAAAGAATAACCTCTTCATTGTATACTTTTCGAAAATTTGTATATTTTCTATCGTCATTCTATACATTAATCTACAAATTATATTTACATAGAAAATGTAACAATATTTATGCATATGAACTTTGTGGACCATACATTACTTATTATATATCCTTTTCCATCACTTTATATTATATTACAATTATATACAGACCCACCTAATATTTTACAATTCATATATATCATGACTAAGGTTGTAACCATACATTGACTTGTTCCCATTAGATTTTCCTTATTTTCAATTATTTTGAACATCACATGGATTGTCATACCCCTATCCATTTGAGAACTTGAAATGTGTACGCATATTAATGAAATCTTGGTTTTATTGGTTCATCGTTGAATACATTTATTAGCACTATCATTTCAACTAATTTTCGATAGGCCACCTCTACAACCTTATCATTTTGGGTTTTATTCCTCATAATTTCACTCATAGAAACGGTGATGGTCTTCACATGGGCTTCATACGATCGGCCAGCTATATGGTAGATCAATTATGAGATCAACGACTCACTTGTAGTCGTCCTTCCTCCCAATTCAACCTTTGAGGTTTAGGATTTGTCCATTGAGATTTGGTCATTGTTTATAATTTGTACTTTTTTTTGTTCACATATGATCTCCAGAGTGGTTTACCATTTCTCTGGTTCATCATGCGTTAAACTCCTGAGAGCCGAAAGCATTCGTTCCAGTTGTTTTAATTTTAACGGAGGATATACACAGGTAATATCTGTGTTAACAGAAATTTTAGTTTTTAGGATTTGTATTTCCTCTTGTTTCTTTTGTTTTTTGTTTAATATACTCACTAATTTTTCTAAATGTTGCAGGTATACAATTCGTAACCCTTCCTACAAATCCAACCTTCGGCAACCGAATTATTTGTTCAACCTTTACAAGTTGTATGTCATCAAATTTACCCTCACCATAACATATGTTTCTGTATTTTATTGTTTCCATAATGGCTTCGTTCAACTTCAAAAGTTTCTTCTCCTAAGTAATTTATGGCTTTCGTTATGTATATACTTTGCCATGGGAATTTTCAATGAATTTTCCCCCAAATCCATTTGTCAATTTTCTTATTATTCATTATGGTTTCTAAGTATGGGGTTTGTTCCAATTCCTCTTACATTTTCTTTGCATTTACAAGGATTATAGTTTTGTTTGTAGAGATTTAATATGAATTCTTGTCGTTTGCTACGAATCTGACAACTGGAAAGTCATTTAATCTCTTCTCATTTTATTATGAAATTTAAGCTCTGCATATAATGATATCCTATGGATTCGTTCTATCTTTTTTCTATGTAATAATGATAAACACACTCTTATTGGTTGGTATGAAATGGTTTATAAATACTATCATATTATACTTAGACCAAATATGATTTTCTTTGTGCCATTGAGATTTTTGTAAACCTTCCAAAGTGTTTCTTCCAATTGGATTTTATATGTGTTTATAATTCTCACAGTCATCTTATTTTCGATTTACAGAAGTAATTCCTCCATTATGTTCCTTATAACTTGGGAATTTAATTAGATAATGTTTTCTCCAATTTATTCTGGATGATACACATTCTTTCGAATTCACTAATCATGTTAGGCATCAACGTAAAATCAATCTCTTCTCAGTGGTTGTCGTGTTTCTCTTCATAACTATGAATTTTAACCTTTTTTATAGAATCACTGTAACATTCCAGAACTTTGATTTTAATTTCTAGTTACTAACAGCGAGGGTTACTTCCTTAATTTTCAATTAAGTTAGCAAATAAAATTTGTAATATTCATTATGGAAAATTATTACAGAACTGTTGTAAGTACTCTCTTTTTACTTCCTCTACTATATATATATATATATATATATATATTTCATATTGAGGACCAAGAGAGGACTATTTCCCCTTGAACTTAAATGGGTTTGCATGTATTTCATAATTCATTTAAAATACTGATATGGTAATATTATGCCTCTATTTAGATTTAATAAACTAAGATTTCACTTACATATTTTGAGTTTTCAGTTAGATCATGAAATGAAATTATCTCGTTTCTCATTTCTCAGAAGTCCTGATGATGAACCACACTGGCTGGTTCGAAACGCGTCAACCAAATTTATTTGGATGTGATTTTTAGCGAAAGATTTTTTCACAATTTATGGATCACAAAAGCAATATTCCTAAAATTGAAATTATCTCGTTTCTCATTTCTCAGAAGGATATATGTTTTTCAATCTCAGGAATAAGGTCTTGCTCCATATTTAATTATATAGTATATCCATCCACATTATGCCTTGTTTAGTCCTAACACAGGTACTATACATGTTATAATTTCATTATTACTTCTTTTAGGAATTTTAACAACTTTCCGATTAAATTTTTTATTCCATTTCATTTGTTTTTCTGAAAGATATATTGTACTATTTTCCTGTCCAAGAAATCCCTTCTGAGACTTTACTCAGGTACAATTTGTATTTAATTATGTATTCCATAAAGGCTATTTTATAGATAATTTATTATAATTAATATATGTATAACACAAATTTATGTGTTTACTTACAGGTAATTTTTATTCCCAAAGCTTCCTTTCTATTTCTTCACCTTATTATCAAAGGTTGTAACGACAAGTTCTTCCTGCCTCCAGGTCAGTCGTTAACATGTACAGATTTCAGCCATCTGATTTTAATGATGTTTATTGATGTATATTTACATTTTTTAATTTATTTCAATAACAATTGACATTCAGTCAATATGGCTTTGATATTTATAACTGCTATTTTACTTGGATATTATTTAATTTTTATATTCACCTTTATTATATGAATTTCAGTCTTCGAAACATTTCTATACATGGTCTGAACATTCTTTACAATATACACATTATATACATATGTATGAATAATTCATATTTTATTTTTAATATCCATATTGTATATGTATGTACATATGTTTCTCCTCAGCATAAATAGTACCTCTATGTGTATAATGGTTTCATGGTTCTTTTTCAAACAAATGTTGTAAGTAGATGTATGTATATTTCCTAAATTAGGAATTTGTACAGTTTTATTCCAAAGTAAGTTATTTGTACAGAATAGTACTTTCTTAGTCTAATATAATAAATCAATTCAACTGTATACATCTCTAGTTCTTCTTCATTTATAGAAATAACTATGTATTTCTACTGTTAATTACTATGTTTTTGTTAATACCTTTAGAATATTATTTAATCCTAATGATGTATTTTATATTTTTACCACAATAGTTAACATAGACCTAGTAGCAGACTTAAACCCTTCTAATTTGGTTTAGAGATTCTGGTTGTTGGCCATCTAATTGTGGTAGTCTATGTAACCATACAAATAATTTAACTATACTTGATATAGTTACTTTTCTATTAAATACATATGACATTTTATTCTCAAAGAGTAAAATAACCTATCACACATATTTATAATTCAAGATACGTAGTTTTCAGCTTAAATTCAAAAATAAAGTACATTAAATCTTACTCAGTCATCATCATAATAAAAAAAGTATAATACATCATTTAATATTGTGCATACTGAATATGGTAAAGACTATTTGGCACCCAACCTTGAACTTTCATCCACAATTCCCCCCGAGCAGAGACCGATTCCTCCAAACTATAGATAACCTCTTTTCTACCCAAGAATGGTTTATTTAAGCTTTCTTTCCCTCAACATGTTTCCATAACTGCGTCAAGTTAAATTAGGATGTTGTTTTCTTTTCGTCTAGGCTTTACTTTTATTTTTCCACAAAATCTCTTTAAAAATAGATTTTTGCTCTTTCTAGTTTTATCTCATCCTTCTCAGTAAATTTCAACTTTATTGAGGTATATTTTATATTTTTATCTCCAATATAATATATTTATTTTATTTTATTTTCTCGAAGGATTTTTGGAGATTTTGGGAAATTTTTTGGATTTATTTCGATCCTCATGGACTTGAAATCCTGGTCTGGAATTTCCTCTAGTATTTCCACAACAATTAAACTCCATATTTGTTTAATTTTAAAAATAATATTTCCACATATAGTTTTCCCTGAGGTCCACTTAACCTTAACTTTTATGATTTTCAACTGTCTAAATAAAATTAGTAAAATAGCGATATTACATTTTCCCCCTCTAAAACAAAACACCGTCCTCGGTGTTGGAAAAATATCAGTTCACTTCTCAAATAGTGATGGATATTTCTCTTTAATTTCCTCTTCTCCCTCCCAAGTAGCTTCATCAGGTGCAAAGTGCCTCCACTACATATTCACCCTAGCCACAGTTCTATTCTGGAGCTCGATTTCTTCCCGTGCCAGTGTACGAAGGGGCTCTGGAAGAAATTCCCTTTTGGTTTCCACCTGTATCACAGTCCAATCAATTACATGAGTAGGGTCATATACATAAGTGTTCAATAAGGAAACATGAAAAACATTGTGAACCTTAATGTGACTATGTAGAGTCAATTTATAAGCTGTTGGCCTCACTCTTTCTAAAACTTCAAATGGTCCATAATCGTGTGGTGCTAACTTACCACAACTACCAGCATATAATGTAATTTTGCAAGGCTTAATCCTGAAATAAACATGATCTCCAACATTGAATTCTTTTTTTATTTGCATAGCTCTTTTTTCTATCTTGAGCTATATTAATATTTTGTTGAATCTTCTTCATAGCTATTTCCATTTCTTGTAGTGCATCTGCTCCAAGAATCAACTTATCCTCTGCTTGACACCAATAGAGTAGAGTCTGGAATTTTCTGCCATACAATGCTTGAAAAGGACTCATCTAAATAGAAGCTTAATAACTATCATTATATGCAAATTCTGTGAGATACAGAAAAAATTCCCATCTTGTAGGTCTGTCCATTACATACATGCACAACATGTCTTCTAAAATATGATTGGTTTTGTCAGTTTTCCCATATGTTTGAGAATGGTAAGTGGTACTAATGTTCAATTTCATACCCATTCCTCCAAACAGGTTTTTCCAAAAGGCTGAAGTAAATTTTGCATCTCCGTCAGATATAATCATTTTTGGGATTCCATGTAATTTCAAAATTTCTTTCATGAAAATGTTGGCTACTTGAGTTGAGCCAAAAGTAGATTGTACTGGTAAAAGGGGTGTTTCCATATTTAACGTGTCTGCAACCACTATTATAGAGTCATGTTGATACTTGGTTCTAGGAAATCCAGTAATGAAATCTATGGAAATCACTTCCCACTTCCATTCTGGAATAGGTAGAGGGTTTATTAATCCTGCAGGATGTTGATGTTCCACTTTTAACTACTGACACTCTAAACACCTTGCTATATAATTAGCCACATCCTTTTTCATACCTGGCCAAAACATGTTCTTCCTTAATGTTGAAATCAATTTCTGATATCCAGGACGGCTTGCATAAGGTATTTTATGATATTCATCTAAAATTTCTTGTTTTAAAGAGGTCACATTAGGAATATACATATTTTTTTATAATAAATCAGTCCTTTCTGGTTTTTAGTATATCCCAAAACATCATTTTTCTGAAATTTCTTTTGCAATTTTACATACTTTTGACCTTGCATCAAGACTTCATGAATCGGTTCCTCTATCTCAAATTTCACACTACTTCCTACATGTGTCAAAATTTGATGAGCATTCCTACTAAAGCATCAACAAATTTATTTTCTTTTCCTCTAATGTGTTTGATTTCCATGTTGAATTCACTAAGGAAAGAAAACCAGCTAGTTTGTCTAGCATTTAAATTAGGTTGAGTAAAGAAGTATTTCAAACTTATGTGATCTATCATCAATATGAACTTCTTTTCCAATAGATAATGTCTCCACATCTTTAATGAATGCATAACAACAACTAGTTCCAAATCATACACATCATAATTATGTTCATTTTTCTTCAATTTTCTTTACTCATATGCTATTTTTGAATTATCTTCCAGTAATACTCCTCCTAACCCTTCCACACATGCATTGTGCACACTACAAATTCCTTGTTTGGATCAACAATTTTCAATATGGGTGCAGCAGTTAATTTCAATTTTAATTTCTCAAAACTATTTTGACACTTTTTTGTCCATTCAAACTTTACTCATTTTTTCTGCAATGACGTAATAGGATAAGCTAATTCTGAAAATCCTTCAACAAACCTATGGTAGTATCCAGCAGTATCCATAAAGGATGGTATTGATGGTACATTTTTGGTTACATGCCAACTCATTATTACTTGCGTTTTCTCTGGGTCTACTACTAATCCATCCTTCGAAATCACATGACCCAAATACTTAATTTTATCCTTGTAAAATTCACATTTTCTGGTTTTGCATATAATTCATGTTCTCTAAGTGTTATAGGACTATTTTGAGATGTTCTTTGTGTTCTTCTTTATTTTTGGAGTACACTAAAATGTCATCAATGGACACTAGTACAAACTTGCCTAGATATTTATGTAGAACACTATTCATTAAACACATGAATGTAGCAAGTGCATTTGTAAGTCTAAAGGGTACGACTAAAAATTCATAGTGCCCATATCTATTTTGGAATGTTGTTTTGTCGATGTCCTCATATTTAATTATGATTTGGCGATATCATATTCTTAAATCAATATTTGAGAAGATAGTAGCTCCTCTCATTTGGTCAAATAAGTCATCTATCCTTCGAAGAGGATATCTATTCTTAATACTTAACTTATTTAGTTCGCTGTAATCTTTACACATTCTGAATGTGCCATCTTTCCTTTTAACAAACAGTACTGGTGCTCCCCAAGGAGACACACTTTCTCTAATGTATCCTCTGTCTAAGAAATTCTTGCAATTGTAGTTTTAGTTATAATAGTTCAGGAGTACTCATTCTATAGGCTGCTCTTGAAACAGGTGTAGCTCCTGGTACTAGTTCAATTGAAAAATCAATTTCTCTTCTAGGTGGTAGATGGGGGATTTCCTCTAGAAATACATCCTTAAACTCTCTGATCACTGGTAATTTTTCTAAAGCTTATTTTTCTGGTTGCTATCTCAGTTCTTCCACTTGTACAACATATAATTCATAGAATTTTCTTGTTGTCCTTTTTAGTTGTAATGCAGAAATTTGTCTGATAGATATTGGTTTTGTTTTTCCTTTCACTATCACATCTTTTCCTTTATCATCTATACAATGTACTATTTTGTCTAAGAAATTTACTATTTCTTTTTGTTTTTCTAACCAGTTCGTTTCTACTAACATATCATAAGATCCTAGAGGAAAAATATTTAAATGAATTTTAGTTTCATATCCATTTAAATTTACAAGAGTTTTTGGAGGTTTATGGGTCACTTTTCTTTTTGTTCCTATAGCTAATGGCACTAACCATGCTTGCTGAAATTTTTCTAATTTTAACTTACACTTTTTCACTATCTGTGGACTGACATAAATTAAATTTTCTTATGGATTTATTAAAACAGAAATAGGTTGTTCAACAATCATACCTTTTATTTCTATCATGGTTGATTAGTGTACCATGGCGGTCTTCAAGTGCAACAATGATTCTAGGAATGTTTCGAGCAATGTCCTTTACTATAGTTGCCTCTCTTACTGCTTGAATGTTCTGAATTTTTCTGTGTAGGAAGTCACATAACAAGTGAGGTTCTCGAGATCCCTAGCACTTTAATGGTTCTTTCATTTTTGCAACACTTTCCTTTTTTTTGTTTGTATCGATTTTCTTAGACCCGGTATTTGAATGTGCTGGTTGGTTTCCCCACTCTTATTAAATTTATTTCTTTGGTGGTTTTCTCCAAAAAATTTCAAATATGCCGGTTTTACTCTTTTTACATTTGAGTCACCCTTTCCTTTCTCTTTAGTTTTCCAAATTTTCAGCTGATCATTTCTCCCTTTAAACTGCTGATAGCATAGTCTTGCTTTATGAACATCTTCATCCATTATTTTCTGGATTATCAAATTTGATTCTCTATTTATAGATAGTAGGTAGGGAGTTTAAAAACCATTGTACTTTGGCCTTTTCTTCTATGATATAAGGTACATAGCGAATCAAGTTAGTGAATTTGGTAACAAAATCATCAATTGCGAGCTATGCCAATCTCAAATCATGAAATTCCTTAGATTTATCATCATAATACCTCTCATTAAGGTACTTTGACTTAAATTTGGCTTGGAAGTATTCTCAGGTAACAATTTTTTCATAGAGCACATGTACCATTTTTGTTTCTTCCCACCAAAGGGTGGCTTTACCCTACAAATGGTAAATTTCAAATCTGGCTTTCAAATTACTTCCGTATTCATATACATGGAAGTATTAACCCATGTTCAGAAGCCAAGCTTCTGCATCCTCCTCCTTTTCACCATCGAAAGTAGGAGGTTTGATTTTTTGGAATTCCCCTTGCAATTCCTTTTTCTTTCTAGAATGATGTCGAGATGCTTCCCCACCCTTAGATCCTTCTGAGTTGGTTTTAGATTCTTTCCTCTTTCTTCCATGGTCTTCACTTTCATGACTAGACCGTAAGGTAAATTCCTTGATCAACCTCTCTTTCTCTTCATTTTCTTACAACAATCGTTCATTGCCAATCCTTAGTTGAACCATTTCATGTTGCATATTTCTTATCATGTCCAAAAATTAAGCATTTTGATCTAGTGGTTTTCCTGCACCCCCAGATCAACATAGAACTCTCCTTCTTCATTCATAGTAGAAGTTGGACTATTTTTGCACTTCAATTGTTGTACACAACAATTAATTAATACATCAAATTCTGTAAAGACAAAAAAAAAATATTTTCTTATTTTTCACAACAGCATATTTTTGGGTTTTTGTGTGTGGGGACACATAGGCCCAGTGTTTTCAACATGGGCTCTCATACCATTTGTAACAAATCTACCTAACCATTTTTTTTTTATAGCAATACTATTGATTTTTTGTCCTTTATACTTGTTTATTTTTATCATATTAATTAATACTTCTCAAAAAATTTATAAATACTTTATCTCAGTTATTATCCTAATTGATAAATATTTATTTTATTTTCTGCAATCCCTACTAATAAATTCTCAGGTTTTATATTCCTATTCTGCCACAAGGATTATACTTAAATAACATTTCACATATTAGTGACAATGCTAAGTTATGCTTGAATTTTCAATTTATATAATCACATTTTCCTTCTAGTGTAGTTTCACATATATATATTCCTCTTTATATCTATATTTAAATATACCTTCGCATATGAAGGTACATAAGGACAACTTTAACATATTTCTCATATCTTAACTTTTTGCAAAGGATAACCTGTTCATTATATACTTTTCGAACATTTATATATTTTCTATCCTCATTATATACATTAATTTACCAATTAGATTTACATAGAAAATGTAACAATATTTATGCATATGAAATTTGGGGACCATACATTACTCATTACTTGCGTGTATATCCTTTTCCCTCACTTTATATTCAATTACAATTATATACACACCCACCTAATAGTTTACCATTCATATATATCACGAGTAAGGTTGTAACCATACATTGACTTGATCTCGTCAAATTTGCCTTACTTTCAATTATTTTAAACATCACATGGATTTTCATACCCCTATCCATTTTAGAACTTGAAATATCTACGCATATTAATGAAATCTTGGGTTTATTTCTTGTTTTTTGAATACATTTATTAGCACTATAATTTCAACTAATTTTCAACGGGCCACCTCTGAAACCTTAACTTTTTGGGTTTTATTCCTCATAATGTCTCTCATATAAATAGTGATGGTCTTCACATGGGGTTCATGCGATCAGCTAGTTGTATGGTAGATAAATCATGAGATCAATGACTTAGCTGTAATCATCCTTCCTCCCAATTCAACCTTCAAGGTTTAGGGTTTGTCCATTGAGATTTGGTAATTGTTTGTCATTTGTAATGTTTTGCTACTAAGAGACAAACTCCACATTGGTTTACCATTTCTCTAGTTCATTACGCATTGAAATCCTTAGATTTGAAAGCATTTGTTCCAGTCATTTTACTTTTAATGGACGATATGCGCAGGTAATGTCCGCGTTACCACAACGTTTAGTTTTTATGTCTTTTATTTTCTCTACCACAACATTTTTATTCACTATTTGACATTGTGTTATTTATATTTGCATTTACTCGTACTTCTTTTGGTTTTTGTTTAATACACTGATTTCTTTTTCTCAATGTTGCATGTATACAATTTGTAACCCTTCTTATGAATCCAACCTTTTCCAACAAAATTATTTTTGCAACCTTTACGACTGGTATGTCATCGAATTTACCCTCACCATAAATTTTGTTTGTGTATTTTATTGTTATAGAATGGTTTTTTCAACTTCTAAAGATTCTTATCCTCATAAGAATTAATTTATGACTTTCGTTATCTATATACTTTGCGATGGGAATTGTCCACGGATTTTCCCCCAAATCCGTTTGTCAATTTTCCGATTATTCATTACGATTCTTGAGTATGGCGTTTATCTCAATTCCTCTTATGTTTTTTTTTTCATTTAAAAGGATTATATTTTTTATTTTTATATATTTATTATCAATCCCCATCGTTTGCTAGGAATCCGACAACTAGCAACTCATTTAGTCTCTTCTCATTTTATTATGAAATTTAAGCTCTGTATATAATGATATCCTATGGATTCATTCCATCTCTTTTCTGTGTATAATGATAAATTTATTCTTATTGGTTGGTATGAAATGCTTTATAAATACTATCATATTCTACTAAGACTAAATACGAGTTCTTGTGTGCAATTGATATTTTCATAAACCATCCAGAGGGTTTCTTCTAATTGGCTTTTATATGCATTTATAATTCTCACAATCATCTTATTTCTGATTTACGAAAGAAATTCCTCAATTAAATTCCTTATCAATTGGGAATTTCATTAGATAGTGTTTTCCCCAATTTATTCTAGATGATACACATTCTTTCAAATTATCTGAACACATTAGGCATCAATGTAAACTCAATCTATTTTCAGAGATTGTCGTGTTTCTCTTCATAACTATGCATTTTAACCTTGTTCAGACAATCACTCTAACATTCCAGAACTTCGATTTTAATTTATCGGTACTAATAGTGAGGGTTACTTTCTTAATTTTCAATTAAGTTAACAAATAATTTTTATATTCTTCATTATTGAAAATTATTACAGAAGTGTTGTAAGTACTCTCTTTTTACTTCCTGTGTTATATATATATATATATATATCTTTCATATTGAGGATCGAGAGAGGACTATTTTCCCATGAACTTTAAATGGGTTTGCATATAGTTCATACTTCATTTATACTGCGTATATGGTAATATTATGCCTCTATTTATATTTAATAAACTTACATTTCACTTAAATATTCTAATTTTTCACCTAGATCATGAAATGAGATTATCTTATTTGTCATTTCTCATAAATATTTATGTTTTTCAATCTCAGGAACAACCTCCTGCTCCAAATTTACTTATATAGTATAGCCATCCACTTTATTCCATGTTTAATCTTAACATAGGTACTATACATGCTCAAGTTATAATTTCATTATTACTTATTTTTAGGAATTTTAACTACTTTCATATTAACTTTTTTATTCCATTTCATGTATATTTCTGAAAGAAATATTGTACTCTTTTCTTGTACAGGAACTCCCTTCTGAGAATATAGTCAAGTACAATTTTTATTTTATTACTTATTAGAAAATGGGTATTTTATAGATAATTTATTATAATTAATATCAGTCTAACACAAATTTATGTGTTTACTTACAGGTAATTTTTATTCCCAGAACTTCCTCTCTATTTCTTCACCTTATTATCAAAACCTCTAACGACAATTTCTTCTTGCCTCTAGGTCGGTCATCAACATGTACAGATTTCCGCCATCTGAGTTTAATGATGTTTATTAATGTATATATACATTTTATAATTAATTTTAGTAACAATTGACTTTCTGTCAATATGACTTTGATAGTGATAACTGCTATTTTACTTGGATATTATTTAAATTTTCTATTCACCTTTACTAGATGAATTTCAATCTTTCGAACATCTCTATACATGGTTTGAACTTTATTTACAATATACAGATTTCATACATATGTATGAATAACTCATAGTTTATTTTTAATACCCATACTGTATCTTTTTGTATATGTGTTTCTCTTCAACACACATAATACCTCTATGTGCATAATGGTTTCATGGTTCTTTTTCAAACACATGTTGTAAGTAGGTGTATGTATATTTCGTAAATTAGGAATTTGTACAGTTTTAGTCTAAATTAAGTTATTTTTATAGAATAGTACTATCTTGTTTTAATATAATAAATCAATTCAATTGTATGCATCTCTACTTCTTCCTCGTTTACATAAATAACTATGTATTTTTACTATTAATTATTATGTTTTTCTTAATACCTTTAGAATATTATTTAATCATAATGATTTATTTTACATATATACCACAGTAGTTAACATAGACCTAAAAATAGACTTAAACCGTTATAATTGGGTTTAAATATTTTGGTTGTTGATCATCTAATTTTGCTAGTATGTGTAACCATACAGAGAATTTAACTATACTTGATATAGTTATTTTTCTGTTAAATATGTTTTAGCATAATTTGACTCAGCTAAAATTCAAGAGAGGTTCTGAGAAATTCAATATTTTTGAGGAACATTTATTCAAAATTCAAGAGGAAATGCAACATGTTCCATAATATAACCACAAGCTCAACGTGGATTCATCATCATATGTTGCATTAGTGTGAAGTGATAGGTCTCCCTACAACTATCACTATTCATTTGGAGAATCAGAGCTACAAGCTCCATAAGGCAGAGAAATTATTATTGATCATTGAATATGATAATGATCTATTTATCTTCTGTTGTCAAAAAGTGGTTACCTAAAAAGGAGCTTATTTGATACATTGGGGATCACTCTCCCGTTAGAAAGTGAAATGTTTAAGCATTGTGGAAAAAATTTGTTATGGGTCATAAATATATATGGATCCATTCAATGTTGCATCCTTGAGATGTGCAACAGAGTTTTAGAAATGACTGAAGATTATGGTACAGGAAATCTTTGTGAAATAACTGATCTTTATCTTGCTGAGGTTGTTTTGCAATGTTGGGAGGATACCTTGGTTTTTCTTCAGAAATGCTTAGGTTTTCTTCCTTTGGAATATGAAGTTTAAATGATCAGTACATGTGTTGAATATCTAGCCCACATGGCTTGCATGGAATTTCTTGATCCTAATCAAAGAAAAGTATAGTCAGCACAATCCCATCTTTGGAGTGATATCATTGGCAGTTTAATTTAAACAAAGAACATAAAATGGTGGATAAAGGATATTATTTCACTACCTTCTGAACTTTTTGAGAGGATTTTTATTTCTATTCGGGAACAGGGAATGGAGGAAATGATTATAGGGGAATTAATAGTTCAATATGGTACCAAATGGGTTATTTTCGAGAAACATAGAAAATTGTAGATGATGTAAATGGAACACCTGAGCTGTACGTGTTTGTCTGTTTTTGCATAGCTCCAAGACTAATTAGTCATTCACAATACTCGTGCGAGGATCTGATGCTTTCCCTTAAGCATAGATAGCATGGAATTTATGCCTAAGTATTCTCCCGTAAGCAGATTTGTCCAAACCACTTATTTGGGAATCTGCGGTCATTATTGATTGTAGAAGCACCTCTCGCCATTTCAAAAAAAATACCTAAGGCCCCCCACAAGTGGTTTGTGGTTTAAATAAAGGACATTGTGTGATGATAACTGGAGCCCGTGTCCTTTACTTTCAAATCCCAATTTTAAATTTTATGAATTTCGAATAATGTCTTATCACAAATCTTGCAAATAAATTTTATTTAAAAACAATATCATGTATTATATATAGATATGATATTATTATAATTTTCTAATAGCTACCATAGTGAAATAGTTATTTAATTCTTTAAGCATTTATTTTTGAAAATTGATTATACAGTCAAAGAGAAGAGACAAAATCCGAAAAGAAAGATGGCAGAAGCGTTTACAGTTTTGGACCTCTGGAGGACAATATTTTTGTACTTATTTATATGAAGAGTTAATGAAACAAGCCTCAAGTTTCCTACAATTTTTTATGGTGATTTTTTTTTCCTATGTCATCTTGTGTTGTTATTTCTTCTTATGAATGAAGTGAAGCAAAATAAGTTGTTGGTCTCTGAATTTAATTTGTAAGTAAGAGTTAAATAACCTTAAATGCGCTACTTCACTCCAACTCCTCTCTATTCATAAATTCTCTCTAAAACTTTAGTTAATATATTCTGTATTTACAGTATATTATCTGAAACATCCCTATAGTTCTTCTTTTTCATTCACATTTCAGTAGTTAAAGGAATTTCATAATATCTTACTATTTGAGGGAATTAAGGGTTTTAAATAACTAATTTCCAAATGAATAGAAAAAATACTGAATGATAAAAAATGTTTCCATAAAATATTTTAAAATGTCTTAAGTACTGATTCTTTTTCATAGCCAAGGGATTGTCTCTTAAGAACCAACATTTTTTGATGTTGATGCCGGGGATGAAGGCACAAAGTTAATTTTCCCTTGGTATTGGGATCTATTTCTTGATGGTGAACAATATTTAGATATAAAATATGGTTTTTTATTGGGCACTTGGAGACTCCACTGATGAAGATTTCATTAAATGAGGAATTTTGCCGGCAAGGGAATGAGAAAGCATTTTGGAAAAATAGGGTATTAGAGTCTGAGTTTTTTAATGAAAGTTCTACTTTTTACTACCAGTTTAGTGCTCTATTTTCCCTTACAAATCAAGAATATTGTTTCTTGCTTTATTTCCTCTGAATATTGTAAAGTCCAAAAAGTACATTCTTTATTAGGAAAAATATTTCTTCTTCTTGTACTATTGATCTCGACCCAATTTTATCTCCTAAATATGAGAGGTGTCACACCTCCCATTTACTATAGCAATTTTTTTTTTCAAGCCTTCCTCTTTTCAATTATAATTCTGGAAGGATACTATACTTATGTTGGTTTACTCAATTCAAAATTGTTTGCCTAATTATGATTCATTTTCTTATCTCAACTATATCCACCCCCAAATGCGATATAATAATATTAGTACTACCAAACATCATTATATTTAAATTATCACCCAATGGTTTTGTTTATCAAAATCCCACTTTTATGGCTCGCCACCTTAGTTGTTTATTAATGAACCTTGGGTCATGGGAAATGAACCTTTCGTTATAATTCGATCGACTTATATGAGACAATGAAGATTATTCACCTATTCCCGCTCGTTTACCAAGTGTGGTTCATAGTTTGATTTAATTTATTCGTATGGATATCTGTGCGTACAGGCACTCATGGCCATTCGTTGAATCCTTGTTAGCATTTATATTAAATCAAACTCATTTACTTTGATATCCACGTCATATGGATTGGAATGTGATTTAAATAAATGGAGATGTGAAGCTCATCCTCCACGTAAGCCTGTATATGATTTTGGGTGTAGTTGTGTAGTTTCGAATGGGTCTCATTTGTTTTGCGGTCACATGGGTTTGCTCCAGGCAACATTGGAACTCCCCACGCCAGCTTACCTTGGTGCGGTTGCAATTTCTATGACACGGCCAGCCTGTGGTGACATTTATGGTCTTTCTAATCACATTAAACGCTGAATGTATTGATTTTACATGACGCATCCCACTCTTTGATCCGTGGCTTCACCCTTGGGATCTTGCCATGTGGACGATGTGGATCAAACGATGCATTAGGGTTTCATGGATATAAATCTCAGTGTTATTGGTTTTTTCGGTTCTTTTCTCTTCATTCTCGTTCGATTGGTCTCGTAACAGTGCACTCCGACGCCATTGAGGTCTAAGTGTGCATCTATCCATTCCTTCTATGTATCTCAGTACTTCATTGAACCACGCAGGTACGCCAATTCCTGAGGTTATGAAGTGCACTCTCTATTTTGATCGCTTGTTATAGTTTTTCCCTTTTTCGTTTAGGGTAACGTGTCTTTGTTTCGACTAGTCACTGAGATTTGGATTTATGGGGATTGTTTCCGATTGCTCCATATAGATGGATTCATATCTGCTTAACTTAATTTTTTTTTTCTTTTTGCAGTGTTTTGAGATTACGCTGCGTCAAGTGATTGGATTCGTTTGGTTTAAGTTTCTGGTTATTATATTGCCCTATATGTGTTCTCGAGCAAACGGAAGGCTTGTTACGTTGTGTTGATAGTCTACAGAAGAGCTACTGTTCTCCCTTTATTCCTAGCATCATTTCTCACCTTGACATGATTCATGATTGCTACATGGCTTTATGGGCACCCATTCCTACAGACTTGGACAAATTCACTTAAAAACAGTGGAAAATCCTTCATACGCGACTATGCCCGTGTTTTTCCGCGTGTATACGCGAGTACAGCTAGACCTTTCCGCGTATGCCATTTTAATGATTAAAAAATATATAAAAATCCCTAATTTCGCGCTGGGTTGATGGTTACTCAGGTAGTTCAACTACCCCAGCCCGTGGCCAACTGTTTCCAACTGCTGAAACTACTTGGAGGGACTATAAAAGGACCTCATATGTATGGCCTAAGGGAGAGAGAGAATTATTATTATTATACTCTCTTGGTTCCCTATCCAAGTCTGATTCCCCGTGCCTCCTGCACTTTCCCAGTTCATTTCAGGAAACCCTTGTTTCCTTGAGATACACATCCCTTTATATGTTATCTCGTATGCACTCATTTGGAAGGAGTCTTAGCAAGGCAAGGGCTGGACGGATCCGGACGACGGTCTGCGAAGGCCTTGGAAGGATCAGGTGATCTCTCCACTTACTTTTGTACGTACTATTTTTATAATACAGAAGTATCATGCTGTTCCCGAAGTAAACGTGTTAGTGTATGCTTTAATGTATGAAGAATATTTATTATACAAGCATTTAAGATGATTTATTTAATGTTTTATATGAATCTCGCTAACATATAGAGTAGAAATATACTGTACAACTTGTCCTTTGTGCTGGTTTCTTCTTGTATTTCAGGTGAAAGAGGAAGGACGGTTGCGGGGAGTTTGAACTCCACGTGGATCTACTTCAAACGTAGGACCAACGGGTAAACCTCTCGTTCTGCTCTATTTCGTTTTCATGACTGTGCATGATCGTGTGAGTCTCTGTTGAATAGTACGCCCCTGCTCTGTGGAGGTTGAATCCCAACCAACCTCTAGGGTGTTAAATCCCCGAAACAGAACTGGCGACTCCGCTGGGGATCACATTTTTGTGATTCTCTTGTTGGGTTGTTTCAGCTGTTTGGTAGGATACCAACAGTTTTTTCTGTCTTTTACAGTCCAGTTTGCTTTCTTGCAGTCAGTCTGAAGCTTTTATACCTTTCCCAGGCTTGTACTTTTTATTTTTCATTATCTTTCTTTGTATACGCAGTTTTTCTTGCACACAGTCGCGTATACCCGCGAGTTTGTGTAGAAGGATCCGCGTACACGCGGATTTCCCTCGGCACAGACGCGTATACACGCCTGTTTCATAGCTGCAAGGTCGCGTATACCTAGGCTGAATTTGAAATTTCAAGATTCTGGTGTTTTTGGTTTTTTCCAGGCTGTGGAAGCCTGTGTTTGCAGAGTCTTTGTACTTACTGGAGTGTGACAGAAGTGGTTTTAAGTCTTGGTTCTCTTTCGTTTGCCCGAAAACTGATCTTTTTGGCGAAGTGTTTTTGTTGGTGCTAGCACTCCTGGATTGAGTTCCAAGATCGCTTTCAGAGCGTTCTTGGCTGTTCTGCTTTATCAGAACAGAGAGATTTTGCTCATTGACTCGCTCCTGTCTTTGTGTTGTGCTTTGCGTTGCGTTCTTTGCTTTGTTTTCGATTGGTTTTCTTGAGTTTCATAAGCTAGGGTTTTGTTGCATTTTTCGAAGATCTTTTCTTGTTTCTTTGGAGTTTTGTATTGCAACGAATTTGCACTATTTCTCTTGGCTGTTTGATAGAGTTTTTAGTCTTCCGTTGCCCTTATTGATCTTGCTATCATTAGTTTTATAAGGTTTGGGGGCATAGTTGGAGTTTATGCTTCAAATTCGGTCTCATTTTGGCTTGGATTGAGATAGTTGTTCTGGGTTTTCTTGAAGCTCTTGTTTTATAAAACTGAAAAGCCCAAAAACATTTGTTTTGCTTTTTGTTTTTGCATATCAAAAACTCAAAAAACATTGTTTCTTGTTTTTGTTTTTGTTGTTGCCTTTTTTCATTTTCGTTTGGCTTCATCTTTTGGGACTTTAGTGAATTTTCTTGCTTCTAGTTTCCCGCTTGATTGTGAAGGGAGGTTGTCTTTTGATTTCTTCTTTTTCTTGTTGAGTATTTTGGTGTCTTATATTAAGAGTTCTTGTTTGCAAGAATTAGCTTTCTGGATATCAAAAGATTAGTTGAAGCTGAAGGAGCCTTTTGGGAAATTTCACCTTGTTTCAAGGGACTTTCTGCATCTTAGAATTTACATGTTAGTGGTCATTTGCATTAGGTGCATTGAATCATTTAATTAGCTTCTTAATTTTTGTGCGTGTGAGTTTGTAATTCGAAAAGAAAAATACATTTTTAGCCTCGTAGAACTTACATAGAAATTGCTCTTCATCGAAAGACTAAGAGCTGCATGTGCATGTAGTCAGGTTTTTATTAATTTCTTTTGCGTCAGAACATCATTGGTTTCAACTCCATATCCTTGTGACTTAATACAACAGCCCTTAAAATAAGCGATTAAATCTAAAATCAACTAGCAAGTTTTATTTAGTGTCAATCACCAACTAGCTAGGTTGTAGGGCCTTGGAATAGGAGAGAGGAGAGTTAACTCTCCGAGGCCGCTCAAACAGACATAGAAGTTTACTAATTGAGCGAAATCCAACTCCGTGAAGTGGACTGGGAAAGCTCTCATCCGAGAGTCAAGCGCGAGGGGAAGTGAAGGTTAAGAAGAGGGATACCCCCCCCTCCGATTAGCTGAATCTAACCTCAAGACCGTTCCGCCCAGCTTCTGATACGGATTGGTGTCCATAGTTGCTATTCCTAGGTTCCACACAGGTGACTGCGGGGGGGAATACCCGTGGTACCTGAGGCAGACGTCGCATCACTTCCAGCAGTACTTCTGGGGGGTGCCCTTGCGAAGCTTGGGTGCTTGAGCCGGCAAAGGCTGTCGTTAGGAGGTCGGCGTAACTGTTTCTGATACCTTCGCTAGTTGTTCTGGGCCCTAATCATCCCAAACTGCTTTCGGAAGGCCCTATACTTCGCTTTCCTGTATTTTGGTGTCCGGTCCTCATCACCCGGAGCGGAAATACTTGGAGGTTGTTTGCTTGCTGTTTCTCAGGGTTTTGATTTTAGTGAGTGCTCTTTGCTCCTAGCTTGCCTAGCTTTTCACTTTTCTTGAGTCTAATATAAGAAATTTGTAAAAGTGGCTGATCAAGCGCCTCGACGTTCGAGGAGAGTCCGGGGGTTATCTCCCGAGAGTGCAGAGCCTTCTTCGAGAAGGCGTAGGAGCGATCTAGCAGGTGGTTTTCACCCTGTAGAGTCTGACGTTGTGGAGAGAGATCCTCCACTAAGGTCTGAAGGTTTCATTGCTGATTCCGGTGTCGGTTCCGAGAGGAGCGTTTCGCTCACCTCGAGGGTATTGTTTCCTCATGAGGAAGATTTTCAGATAGAAGATATACCTGAGCCTGCAGCTACAGGTCCATCTCCTCTTCCTCTTAATCATCCGTTTGTTATAGAGTACATCGGACCGGAGTCTGAGAGACAGCCGGATCTTCCTTATCTTTCTTATCTTTCGATGGCCACGACTGGGAACGCGGCTTCTACCGTGAGTGCTGCGGGCATTCAGACCCCTGCTTCTGTCGAGGCGGGGGGCACTCTTGCTCTATCTTCGAGTGCTTCTAGCACTGCTATGTTTGGCTCTGGGTTCACCCAAGCATATGCTTCTCAATCTGGTCCCTTTGTTTCGGGGATGTCCATTGCTGGAAATCCCTCTTTTTCCTTTACCGCCGGTGCAGCTGGATCTACGCCCATGTCCAACATGGCTAGTGGATCAGCTTCTTTTCAAGGTTTCCCCTTTGGGACTGGGCATATTCCTAGTCCCAATCCTTCTTTAGAGTCGTTTCCTTTTACGTCCCAGACCCAAAGTTTCAATCCTTGGGCTCAGGGGCCAAGTTCGACTGCTTTTATGGGGTGGAATCCTATGTTTGCAACGTCGGGGGCAGGGAATCAGTTCATCGCGAGTCATCCAGGGAATGCTTCTTTCCTTGCATCGAGTGCTTATCAGTCTTTTTCTCCTCTATCTAATGCATGGAACCCCTACCGGGGGCTTACATCTTCAGTCAATACTTCAGCGGGGGGAACTAGTCTGGGTCTTGGTAACTCGGCGTGGGGAGGAGGTTCTTCTCCGTTTTCTACGGGTCCTTTCTGGCAGCCTGGTGCCTCATCAAATCCGGGCTATTCTTTTCAGAATGTGGGAAATTCATCCCATCAAGGATGGAATTCTCAGGCTCCGCCGCGATTACCATTTCTGGCAACGTTAAACTTGCCAGACTTGGCGAAGTTAACTAATGACCCGATTCGATATAGTCCGGGTTGGCCTCCGGTTCCAGCCAAACTTCCTTCAGACATTCCTAAGTTTGAAGGTAAGAATGGTGAAGATCCGGCAGACCACGTCACCACATTCCACTTATGGTGTTCATCCAACTCTCTGATCGACGATTCGATTAGATTGAGGTTATTTCAGCGCACCTTAACTGGAAACGCCGCGAAGTGGTATATAGAGCTTACTGGGGGCAGTTTCGCCACATTTGGAGAACTGGCTGTCACTTTTCTTAACCATTTCCAGTTGCCTGTCAGATATGAGGCTGGGACCGAACTCCTGGCTAATTTTAAGCAGGATGAGGCAACTCACATTTCTGATCATATTCGGGAATGGAGGAGAAGGAAGAGGCTAATTAAAGCCCATATTCCAGGTGAGTTCCTTCTCGAGTGGTTTTTGAAATCGCTTCAGTCAGATATTTCAAAGGATGTATCCATGTCAGGGGTATATTCCGAGGACCAGGCCATCTTTAGGGCCCAGCAGTTAGAGTTGATCTATTCTCAGTCTGGCATGCTTTACAAGTATTTGCCTAATGCTCCTCGCTCCAAATTGGATCTCTCGAAACCCAAACCTGGCCCGCATGGTGACGGACTTGTCGGATCGGTCAGTAGTAGAGCAGCCAGCCTGCTTTCTCAATTGCAGCAGTTGTCTTTACAATCTGCTTCTTCTGGTCAGGCTGTGCCTGCTGATTCTTCACCTTCCCAGTCTTTGTCCATTAATGCTATCCAATCTTCAGAACCCAAAGGAAATCAACAGTCCGATGGGAAGAAGAAGGGACGTAATAACAAGAAGAAGGGCAAGAATGGGAAGGGCAATGCAAATAAGACCAACGAGCGTGTTAGTGAAGGGCAAAAGGAGAAAAAGAAAGTTAAGTTTCCGTGCAAGCTTTGTGCTGGAGACCATCTCACGCATCTTTGCCCGAAAATTCAGGATGCTCAGCGCCTGTTATCTCAGCAGGGTTCTTCTAGTTCCCAGGCTGTGCTAACAAACCCTTTTCCCCAAGGGCAGCAATTAATTGCTGGCGCGAATCAAAATCCTGGGGCTTCCTCTGGAGGTCCTCGGGAAGGGGAAATTCCATCGAATATCTTTATGATGAGTGCTCACGTGGATGTCGCTACGAGATCCCGTGATTATGGCGGAGAGGAATCTTCGAAAGCTAAGGAAGTTTCTGATACTACTGAGCCGCTTCATATCACGAAGCCAACTGTTGAGTCTATGCCTCGGATACCGAAGGCATCCTCTAAACGGTCAACGATTAATCCGAACATGAGGGCTGCCCAGAACTACTCGATTGTAGAAGATCTGGCGCAGAGTCCTTGTGCTATGTCAGCTTTAGAGGTACTCCAGTCTTGTCCGGCTCAGCGCAGTGCTTTGCTCACTGCCATTGGAGCTATAGATCCGAAAAATTCTCTTCTGATTACCTTTGATATGAATAATTTTAAGAAGAGACTTCCTCATCATATGGCCTTCCATATTAAATCATCGTATCGGAAGACTAATATCTTTCGCACGGTTGTTGATGAGGGTGCTTCTACTTGCGTGATGTCTCTCACATGTTGGAAGACACTAGGATCTCCCAAAGCTGTTCCATCTAGCACTATTCTTACTGCATTCGATGGCCATTCTCATAGGCCCCATGGTATTGTCCCGGCTTTGCCCATCTGTGTTGGGGGCAAAACCGTTAACATAGAGGTTGAGGTAGTAGATGCAGCCTTGGACTACAACCTTATGTTGGGGAGGAACTGGATATATGATATGGATGCCATTGCATCTTCACTATTTCGGATAGTATGTTTCCCCCACGAAGGGAGGATAGTTACGGTGGATCAACTGGACTGTCCTCCTGTAGACCTAGATGCGCCTCCTGACTCATCTGTCCCTAAATTGGACAATACTAAGGCACCTATTGAGAATCTGGGAGTTGGAATGTATTCTTCCCTGATGGGATCTTTTGATCTTCCTCCTCCTAAGGTGTCTATCAATGCTATTTCATCCTCCAAGGCTCCCCTTCGAAGAGAGTTCTTTCGAACTCATTATTTTTCGGACCCTTGGACCTTACCTTCCCCAACTTCCACTTTGGAGGAAGGGCAAGTGGATGGAATGGCATTCCCGATTTCTGCAGCTGAGATTGCATATCAGTCTGTTGTTGACACTGCAGAGTCTGATCCAGCTCCTCTTTCGCCGGAAGAGTTGGATGGTGATGTGGCTCCGGCTTGGACGCTTACTTCTTCTTCTGCCCAGGATTGTCTAGATACCACTCTTCCATCTGAAGAGGCCATCCTGGAAGCAATGACAGGTATAGAGAGACCGTGGGATGACTTGCATCATCGGTCTTACTTCCTACCTGACTTGAGCGAAGTCGAAGCTAGTTTTCCAAGTCCTCAGTCTCCTGGACCTGTTCACCCAGTCTTGAGCCCCTTAGCACCAGCACAGGTGTATGCTGAAGGGAACATGGCTGTGATCTCTCCGACTATCCCGGTGAACATCTCCAGGAATCCCAACATTATTGAGAACGTTTTCATTGGAGCTGAATGTTCCCATGAAGAAGTTCAAATCTATACCGAGCTCTTCAAAGAGTATAGGGATGTTTTTGCTTGGTCTTATGAGGAAATGCCTGGCATAGACCCATCTATCGTCCAGCATGAGATCAAGACGTATGAAAACGCTAAGCCGGTTAGGCAAAAGCTTCGTCTGATTACATCCACTCGGTCTTTGGGATTCTTTGTGCCTTCGGAGGGGATAGGGGTAGATCCTTTTAAGGTTGAGGCAATCCTTTGGTTGCCTCCCCCGTTGGCGGAACCCAGAAATGGGCTCTCTTTGAGAAAGTATTATGCCTAGGCTTCGGCCTGGCATTTTGCTTTTGTATATAGCTTGTTTTTGTATTTTTCACATATATTGAAAAAATCCAAAAAATCATATAAGTTAAAAATTGCATTTTTTGGGGGTCGAAGCTCAGGAATCTTCTCGGAGAAGGATGTCATCAGAATCGTACCATACCCTAAATGCTTTCACTTTCCGGATAGAGGTCAGTTGTATTGAAAATTTTTGCAAAAATTTCCTTGTGCTTATTTTTTCGATCTGTCTTATGCTGTATAACTCGATTGCTTGGAAGTGCCCAGTTTGGTATATTTCAGGTACATTTTGACATTTTCGAGATTTTTCCGGGTTTTTGGCCCATGTGTTCAGACTCTTCACGGCAGGTATATGATCTTCACTGGCATATAGGTTAGGGAATCACTTTCCGTTGCATCTTGCATTCTAGCCTCCATACTGATCACTTGCCTTAGGGTCGATCCCATCAGGTCATTAGTATTATACCAGTTTCACTCGCCGATTTTTAAAATCATGACTTGATGGTAGAGCCTTCCTTTACATGGGCTTCCTAGTTAGTTCCTCGCTATCGCTTGTTGCCCATGCTGCTTTTTATGTAGGCTCGGGAGTCCTCTTTAGTCCCGCCATGTCTTTCGTGTTGAAGCTTCATTCTTCTCCTTCATCACTTATCATTTTTCTCGCTTATACCCTAGAGGCTCCCTGGTGTCGTTAAGTTGTATTACTGCATTGCATATTGGCTACTTGTTTATCCTGGCCTTTAGCCGGCTTCATTTGGACTCGATGTTTAAGCCAACTTTTGACCTTGACTGTCTGTACAAGTTAACCGTTGCATGCACTTAGCTATCACGACTTGACACCTTTGTACCCATGGATGGAACGTTCCTCTGAGTATCACTGACCAGTTTTCGCCACCTTGCATTGAGCATAGGATTGTTCCAAACCCCGGAACTAGTGCATCTGCTTTTTCGATACTCGTTCTATCCATTGTATCATAGCATTCTTTTATTCTTTTTCAGGCTTATTATGAAAAAGACAAAAAAAATTAAATATAACAAAAAGAGCGGGAACGGGATGTATCTTCGTTATTTTGATGGCAGTACAGAGTCAGTTTTGTCGCCCTTGAACAAAACACATATACTTATATATATTTCCTTCATTTGGGATGGTTCTAGTTTGACCTAGGTTCAGCCTTTACCATGTTTCACTTGTCAGTTCTCCCCCGGTTGGTTATCTCTTCCAATCATATGGAGAGTTTGTTTTGCCTCCTGCAAGACAGACTTATACAGTGTCACTTTTTACTGCCATGGTCATCACGGAGTCGTGCTTTTGTTCAAGGGAAGTCTAGCCTGAGTCGGCCATTCTGCGGTGTCTCTTGACTCATTATTCAGTCGGCCTTCCCGGTCTTGTCAGTATCATGTTCTATCACATCAGATGTTTTGATCTTCTGCTCGTGTTGGTTTGAGAAGGTCTCCATTGACTTCTTGCCGGCGGGTTTGTCTCTTATCGACTACGACACATTGCTCTGAGAGCAAGCCTAGAGCCGCACCTTGGGCCTATTTCCATCATTGATAGGTGACCTCGTACTCAGCATTTGATCATCATCATGGGTCTTTGACTGAGTGGTTTCCCCTGTGTTCGACGTCAGCACACATTATCACACTTGGGATTCGTGCAGTACCTGGATTTCCATTTGACCCTATCGGTGGATTTCTCGCCTCTGTGTCAGCTTTCATTATTGGTTGGTTCGGAGGGTTTCTTCCGTGCGCTAGCTTCATCTTGTGCACGTCGGAAACGTACTTCGGTTTTGGTTCCATCACTCTACTTCGTCCGATTCCTTCCAAATCTTGGCATGCGGGTTACACTCGCGCTGGACTGATGTGGGATGCCTTAATGCCTTCCTTCCAGCAGATCTTTTCCCATCGACTCCGACTCATTGCTCTGGGAACAAGATCTAGAGTCTTTTTGTCAGTACCTTAGGGTTTGCAGTCATCAGTGGCAGACTCTTCGCTATCGACAGTGGGGATTCATTATTGCCTCCTGATTGGTAGATTCTTTCAAAGTGTTCGACTTCAACTCATTCATTCACACTTGTCAGATTGTACTGGGGCACCTTGACACTCACTATCATTATCGGTGGGTTGTCTCGCGTTGGTTAACGGGAAACATCATTGCCCGGTAATCCAACGATTTCTCACATGGTCGACTTCAGCTCATTTATTCCCAGTGTGTAGAATTGTGCCGTTGTGATCGGTGAAGACCTTGGGTTGCATCAGCATTTCTCGGTTCACTGTTGACAGTCCTCTCAGTTTCTGCCAGTGTTGCCGTCCACCCTTATATGTTGCAGTTCAGCACAGCAGCATCTTATATGTTGATCCCCGAGTTGCGTGATTGTACCGTTTGATCCGCCTCTTATGATCCGGTACTTGGATATTCAGTTACTTGATCAGACATCCAGTTGCATTATCTTTGATCAGCTTTCTATATGTGATACTTGGACATTGATACAGACTTGTCTTTCCGGGCCCTGCTCAGATGATTCACTATGTACTTTCAGTTCGGTTATACTTGTATACATGTTGGATCTATTCAGTACTTTCTATATATATGATGTATTTTTGACTGAGCATGGGTATGCCCGCCTCAGCATGTGTTGACTCTCTGATTTCTTTCATTGGTTTTTGGCAGGCTGAAATCTGGTGAAGTCCTCTCTTCTCCTTGCGAAGTTCTTTCTATGTGCATAATACATTTCGGCCATCATGTACCCCTTCTGACCTCATATATTAGGGGGCATCTGTTATAGCATCATTTCTCACCTTGACATGATTCATGATTGCTACATGGCTTTATGGGCACCCATTCCTACGGACTTGGACAAATTCACTTAAAAACAGTGGAAAATCCTTCATACGCGACTATGCCCGTGTTTTTCCGCGTGTATACGCTAGTACAGCTAGACTTTTCCGCGTATGCCATTTTAATGGTTAAAAAATATATAAAAAATCCCTAATTTCGCGCTGGGTTGATAGTTACTCGGGTAGTTCAACTACCCCAGCCCGTGGCCAACTGTTTCCAACTGCTGAAACTACTTGGAGGGACTATAAAAGGACCTCATATGTATGGCCTAAGGGAGAGAGAGAATTATTATTATTATACTCTGTTGGTTCCCTATCCAAGTCTGATTCCCCGTGCCTCCTGCACTTTCCCAGTTCATTTCAGGAAACCCTTGTTTCCTTGAGATACACATCCCTTTATATGTTATCTCGTATGCACTCATTTGGAAGGAGTCTTAGCGAGGCAAGGGCTGGACGGATCCGGACAACGGTCTGCGAAGGCCTTGGAAGGATCAGGTGATCTCTCCACTTACTTTTGTACGTACTATTTTTATAATACAGAAGTATCATGCTGTTCCCGAAGTAAACGTGTTAGTGAATGCTTTAATGTATGAAGAATATTTGTTATACAAGCATTTATGATGATTTATTTAATGTTTTATATGAATCTCACTAACATATAGAATAGAAATATACTGTACAACTTGTCCTTTGTGCTGGTTTCTTCTTGTATTTCAGGTGAAAGAGGAAGGACGGTTGCAGGGAGTTTGAACTCCACGTGGATCTACTTCAAACGTAGGACCAACGGGTAAACCTCTCGTTTTGCTCTATTTCGTTTTCATGACTGTGCATGATCGTGTGAGTCTCTGTTAAATAGTACGCCCCTGCTCTGTGGAGGTTGAATCCCAACCAACCTCTAGGGTGTTAAATCCCCGAAACACCCTTAAGCCCAGCGAAAGTTTGTCTGAGTTCTTCGCATGGCGATAGAAGAATGTGATTCATTTCAACACTCGGGTTTGCTATTTTCTTGACCTTTATAGGTAGAAATTCCTACTGCTTGTTTATACAAATACAAACTATTTTATTTCTGTGGTAACGCCCACTCTCCATCTTGTGCTTAATTATGTCGTTTCCCTATGTATATGACAGGTCCTTGATAGCTTAGAGTTTCTCGAGCCTCAAGTAACTTATTATTCCTCGTTTAACAAATTTTTGTTTTGATAGTGTTCTTTTCCGTTTTAAATCGTACTCATTTTGGGGTTTTTGGCTCTTGCAGGTATTGACAACCGACTTCCTACTCTCTCTCGACCCACGAAAGTCGTAGCTCCCTTCAGCACTAACATAACTTTCTTTGATCCTTTCCAGGTCGGTACTCGTCGAATGTTGGTTTGAAGGAACCAGTTCTCCTCACATCGTTCTAGAACATTTTCGACCGCTTAATAACTTTAATTGATTTCGTTGTATGATTTTAGCTATTAAAACTTTTTCTGGGTTTCGACCCTGACTCGTTCATTATTTCAAATTTGAAAATGTTTACGATTATGACACTATCCTCATGCCACAGTGGACTTGTAATCGTTGAAATTTTTTTTTTATATATAAATCTGTCGATTTCCTATTATAAATTGTGCTTATGGCTATTCTTATGTATCTGCAACAAGGCATTACTTTACTCTTTTAGCTTGAGTTCATATTTTTACTTATTTATGGCATTATTCTGCAGCTACGTGCATTCCAACTTAGTCGTAATTTTTTGCCATAATACTTATAGGCCATTCATAGGTTAGAATAACATTCCTGCACGTAGGGATTATGTTATTCAACATCTTAACTGTGCTCTTCCACAGTAAGTTTGGTTGCATATAATTTTATAACTCCATTCTTTTATTGTAGCTTTGAGTGATTATTCTGTCTCATTTATCCTTACCATCATTATGCTAGTACTCAATTGAGTTTTGTGTATGTTTCCCTACTCCTCTGGATTGTAATTGGATAATAACAGTGAACTAAATATTTCCAAGTATTGTCAGCTATGCTCTTCCCAAAATTTTAGTATTGAGATAAGTATTAAATTGAAATTCTAAATTGATTAGCATCATATCTCTTTAGGCTTTGTAAATACCTACAAGTGTTGTGCTAATATGTATATATATATCTGCGTCTGGAAAACACTTTCGTTTGTAATATGACACTATACCTTCTTGTCTCTTGTTCACATAATGGAGTAGATTATGTTTATGGCCTACTGTTGTACAATCTGCATGTTAAATTATTTATTTATCCTTCTTTCACATATTGGTTTTAACTCATACTATGAGTGTAATTCATGGAAACTAATTATTAATGGACAGTCCCATGCAATTTTTTATTGGCTTCCTTATGATGTAGAATGTCTTATTTATATGCAGACATAACTAACTACTGTGATTCTATTAGTGTACTGGTTCCTGGAAGGTAGTCTGTAAAATTTTTCTTTTCCTTTTTATACACAATCTAGATGACAGTTCATATACTACTATTCTCAAATACAGTACAAAATTTCTCATATAGTTCTCTACTATGTATGTATATATTAACTCATTCTATAAACCAGAAGCAAATTAAATTTAATTCACAAATTTTCCTGTGGAGAACTATGTATCCTCAGATTTAAACCAACATTGGTTTAGAGATTCTATTGGATTCTACTCCCCATATTTATTTCCTACAACTATGAAGAATTATAAAGGTGAAGTCCTCATGATTAATTCTATTAAATGTAGCATTTGTAATTCTAATATACAATAAACTTTTATATATAGTAAATTCATACTATATGAAGTAAACACATCAAGAATTTTAGAGACATACCACTCATGTAATTGACCAACCTCCCAACCTTAGAGTCCTTCTATCTCCCAGAACTCACCCCCGAGCTGAGATCATCTCCTAGAACAGATCAACCTCTAATCTGTTTAGGAGCAGCTTATTTAAGCTATTGTTCCCCAAAGCATGTTTCTAATTCTACGTCCAGAATCTCAGGATGATTTTCTTCCCGTTTGCCTAGGGTTCCCATTTTAGGGATTCTTTAAAGTTGTTTTATGCTTTTCCCAGCTTTTCCAACTTTTTACCTCTTCCCAACTACTTTCCTCATCATTGGGGAATTTAGATTTTTCCTCAAAATCTAAATTTAGAATTAATTTCTTTCAAGGATTTTTGAAAGATTGTGGGGAAATATTTGCTTCATCCATCCTCATGGATTTAGCAAGTGATCTCATAAATCTCATTTTGGTGAATCTGCACAACATCATTTTATTCATTTCCTCAATTAAATATTTAATTACATTCACAACATATTTATCCTTTGGGGTCCACTCCCCTTAGGATTAAAGTTCAAATGTCTAACTTTGAAATTCAAACACATGAATTGGGGGTGTTACATATTCCCCCTCTGAAAATAAACACCGTCCTCGGTGTCTTTATTCAACTACTAGAGTTCATTTTGCAAATAAAAATGGATATTTTTCCATCTTTTCAGCTTCTCTTTCCCAGGTAGCTTCTTCAGCAATAAAGTGCTTCCACTGCACCTTTACTCTTGCTAGCGTTCGGTTCCTCAATTCAATTTCTTCCCGCTCCAATATTTGAAGCGATTCTGGCAGAAACTCCTCTTCTAGTTCCACCTGTACAACATTCCAATCAACTATGTGAGAAGCATCATGCACATATCTTTTTAATAACGAAACATGAAACACATCATGAACTCTAACATGGGGTGGTAAGGCCAGCTTGTAAGCTACTGGTCCCACCCTTTCCAATACTTCAAAAGGACCACAGTATCTAGGAGATAGTTTTGCACAACTTCCAGCATAAAGCGTGCTCTTTTTGGGTTTAATACGTAAGTACACATGCTCTCCCACTTTAAATTCTCGGTGCACTCTCTTCTTATCAGCATAATTTTTCTGACGATCTTGTGCTGTCTTGATATTTCTTTGTATCTGTTTGACAATTCTTTCCATCTCTTGTAAAGCATCTGGCCCTAACATCAATTTATCCTCTGGTTGACTCCAGCTCAAGGGAGTACGACATTTTCTCCCATAGAGTGCTTCAAACAGACTCATTTTGATGGAGGATTGGTAGCTGTTATTATAGGTAAATTCAGCTAAATGCAAGTAATCTTCCCACTTTGATGGTCTATCCATCACATACATTCTCAGCATGTCCTCCAAAATTTGATTAGTTCTTTCCGTTTGACCATCTGTCTGAGGGTGGTAAGTAGTGCTAAAACTCAATTTAGTACCCATCCCTCCAAATAGCCCTTTCCAAAAATCTGCTGTAAATTTAGCTTCTCGGTTAGAAACAATTACCTTTGGAACCCCATGGAGTCTTACTACTTACTTCAGGAACACATTCGCTACTTGAGTTGTTCCAAAGGTAGATTTCACTGGTATAAAATGGGCAGCTTTGGTTAAAGTGTCTACTACTACCATTACTAAATCATGATGGTATTTGGTTTTGGGTAATCCTGTTATAAAATCCATGGAAACTGTGTCCCATTTCCCTTCTGCAACCGGCAAAGGGTTTAAAAGACCAGCAGGATGCTGATGCTCAACTTTGACTAGTTGACATTCCATACATTTAGTTAAATATTCTGCTACATATTTCTTCATTCCTGGCCAGAACAACTTCTTTTTCAAAGATGTTAACATTTTCTGATATCCTGGATGTCCTGCATATGGCTGTTTGTGATATTCATCTAGAATCTATTTTTTCAAGGTTTCCACATTTGGAACATATAATCTGTTTTTATAACAGATCAGCCCTTTTTGGTTTTGAGTCAAATCATTTTTCTCCTTTTTTTGTAGTTTCACCAAGAGTGTTTCATAATTTGGATCTTGGTTTGCTGCCTTTCTCACCAACTCTTCTACTTCGATCTGGGCACTACTTCCAATGTTATTTATATGCTGACAAGCATTTCTGCTCAATGCATCAGCAATTTTATTTTCTTTTCCCCTGATATGTTTTATGTCCATATCAAATTCACTTAGAAAAGACAGCCATCTGGCTTGTCTTGCATTCAAATCAGTTTGGGAAAAGAAATATTTGAGACTAATATGATCAGTCATTAATGTAAATTTTTTCCCAAGGAGATAGTGTCGCCACATTTTCAAAGCATGGATAACAGCAGCTAATTCTAAATCATAGGCACTATAATTCTATTCATGTATCTTCAGTTTCCTAGATTCATATGCAATAACTGAATTCTCCTGCAAGAGAACTCCTCCTAACCCCTCTCTACAGGCATCTGTACATACGACAAATTCTTTATCAGGATCTGCAATCTTCAGTATGGGGGCTGTAGTAAGTTTCAGTTTTAATTGGTCAAAACTATTTTGGCATTTTTCTGTCCATTCAAACTTGACACCCTTCCTTTGCAATGATGTTATGGGACATGCTATGGTAGAAAATCTCTCCACGAATCTGCGATAATAGCCTGCAATCCCCATAAATGATCTCACTGCTGAAACATCAGTTGGTACAGGCCATTCTTTTATAGCCTTTATCTTTTCAGGGTCAACAGCAAGGCCTTGTTCAGAAATAATATGAGCCAAATATTGGATCTTATCTTTATAAAATTCACATTTACTAAATTGGGCATATAGTTGGTTTTCCTTGAGAGTTTGCAATACTATTCTCAAGTGTTCTTTATGTTCCTCCTCAATTTTTGAGTAGACTAAGATATCATCTATGAAAACAAGGACAAATTTATCCAAGTACTTGTTTAGCACACTGTTCATTAGGCACATAAATGTGGCAGGGGCATTTGTCAAACCAAAAGGTAGGACTGGAAATTCGTAGTGACCATACCTGGTTCGAAAGGCTGTTTTGCTGATGTCTTCTTCCTTGATTCTGAGCTGGTGATAACCAGTTCTTAAGTCAATATTCGAAAAGACTGAAGCTCCTCTCACTTGATCAAAAAGATCATCAATTCGAGGCAAAGGGTATCTATTTTTAATGGTCAACTTGTTCAGTTGGCGATAATCAATGCACATCTGAAAAGTGCCATCTTTATTTTTCACGAACAGCACTGGTGCTCCCCAAGGAGACACACTCGGCCTGATATACCCTTTATCTAACAGTTCTTGTAATTGCATTTTCAGTTCCATAAGCTCAGGGGGACTCATTCGATAGGGGGCTCGGGAAACAGGTACTGCTCCCGGCACTAGATCGATTGAAAAATCAATCTCTATTTTGGGGGGGAGATGAGGGATCTCATCTGGAAAAACTTGTTTAAATTCCCTTATCACTGGTAATACATTCAGGAGGTTTTCTTCAGTTTTCTGTTCTATTTCTTCCACATGTACTGCATAAAATTGATATCCTTTTCTAGCTGTTCTTTTTAATTGCAGTGCTGATATTTGTCTTACAGATATAGGTTCTGGTTTTCCTGTAAGAATAAAAGGTTTCCCTTCCTCATCTACACAATGCAGAGTCTTATCCCAGCAGTTCATCAAGGCTTTCTTCTTTTCCAGCCAGTCCATTCCTATCAGCAGGTCATATGAACCTAAGGGCAGAATGTTCAAATTTACTTCTGTTTGAAAATTATTTAATTTGATTACTGTTTTGGGCAGTTTATGTGTTACCTTTCTCTTAGTTCCAGTGGCCAGCTAAACCAACCATGACTACCGAAATTTTTCAGGTTTAAGATTACATTTTCCTACAATTTCTGGACTAATGTAACTCAAAGAAGCACCCGGATCAATTAAAACTGTAACAGACTGGTCAGAAATCTTACCCTCCATTTCCACCATGGTAGCTTGATGTTCTGCTTGCCGATTTTCCAAGGCTGCACTGATAGTTGGTATATTTCTGGCTATGTCATTTACTATTGTAGCTTCTCGATCTCTCATGATCATCTGAATGTTTCGATGGGGACAATCTCTCAACAGATGGGGTTCTCCACATCCCCAGCATTTCAGGGGTTCTCTCATTTTTACTGTACCCTCCTTCTTATTGTCTCCATCTATTTTTTTTGAAGCCACTTGGGACTGAGCAGTTTGACTTTCTTTGGGTTTACTGAACTTTTTCGGTTGATGATCTCTGCCAAAATTCTTCAAATAGGTTGGTTTCTGCTTCTTCCCTTTGAATTCGCTTTTATTTACCTAGCTTTTTCCATGTTTAGTTTTACTTTTAAACTGTTGGTAGCTTTTCTAACAGCTTCGTCCATTGTTTTTGGGTTATCAAATTCATTTTTTTCTTTGTAAACAGTAGGCAAACAATTCAGAAACCTTTGTACCTTTGCTTTCTCTTCCCTTATGTAGGGTACATATCTCAATAGATTTGTAACCTTAGTAACAAACTCATCAATTGTGAGCTGTCCTAGTCTAAGTTCGTGAAATTCCTTGGCTTTATCATCATAGTAACGTTCATTTAGATAGCGGTTTTTGAACTTAACCTGGAAAAATTCCCAGGTAACTGTCTTTTCATCAATGGCATACACCATTTTTGTCTCCTCCCACCACAAGGTAGCTTTACCTTGTAGCTGGTAGATAGCTAATCTTGCCTTCAGATTGCTTTCATATTCATAGACCTGGAAGTACTTAATCATGTTCAACAACCAGGCTTCAGCATCTTCCTCCTTCTCCCCATCATAGGAGGGAGGTTTGATCTTTCGGAATTCCCCCTGTAATTCCTTTTTTTGTTTATATTGATGCCTTACTGCATCCTCATCTTCAGACTCATCAGTATTTCTCTTTCCAGAACCTTCGCCTTCTTGGCTGTTCCGCGAAGTTAATTCTCTGATGAGCTTTTCCTACTCCTCACTGGCTAATGACAATCTGTCATTCTGGCTTTTCATCTCAACCAACTCTTCTTGCAATTCCCCCAACATAGCCATCATGGGCGCATTTGGATCTGGTGCATTATCCTCATCACGCAGATCAACATAAATTTCACCACCTTCTGCCATTCCAGCACCATTGTACACTACACAACACAGATTAGTGGAAATAAAAATATAATTTTTTCACAATATTAATTTATACAGTGAACATACAGCAACAGTGAGCACAATGTCACCAGCCTAGTTTTATAACTTGGGCTCTGATACCATTTGTCACACCTCCCATTTACTATACCAAATTTTTTTTTTCAAGCCTTCCTCTTTTCAATTATAATTCTGGAAGGATACTATACTTATGTTGGTTTACTCAATTCAAAATTGTTTGCCTAATTATGATTCATTTGCTTATCTCAACTATATCCACCCCCAAATGGGATATAATAATATTAGTACTACCAAACATCATTATATTTAAATTATCACCCAATGGTTTTGTTTATCAAAATCCCACTTTTATGTCTCACCACCTTAGTTGTTTATTAATGAACCTTGGGTCATGGGAAATGAACCTTTCGTTATAATTCGATCGACTTATATGAGACAATGAAGATTATTCACCTATTCCCACTTGTTTACAAAGTGTAGATCATAGTTTGATTTAATTTATTCGTATGGCTATCTGTGCGTACAGGCACTCATGGCCATTCGTTGAATACTTGTCAGCATTTATATTAAATCAAACTCATTTACTCTGATATCCACGTCATATGGATTGGAATGTGATTTAAATAAATGGAGACGTGAAGCTCATCCTCCACGTAAGGCTGTATATGATTTTGGGTGTAGTTGTGTAGCTTTGAATGGGTCTCATTTGTTTGGCGGTCACGTGGGTTTGTTCCACGCAACTCCGGAACTCCCCACGCCAGCTTACCTTGGTGCAGTTGCAATTTCTATGGCACGGCCAGCCTGTGGTGACATTTATGGTCTTGCTAATCACATTAAACGCTGAGCATATTGATTGTACATGACACATCCCACTCTTTGATCCGTGGCTTCACCCTTGGGATCTTTTCATGTGGACGATGTGGATCAAACGATGCATTAGGGTTTCATGGATATAAATCTCAGTGTTATTGGTTTTGTCGGTGCTAATTCTAAATCATACGCACTATAATTATGTTCATGTATCTTCAGTTTCCTAGATTCATATGCAATAACTGAATTCTCCTGCAAGAGAACTCCTCCTAACCCCTCTCTATAGGCATCTGTACATACGACAAATTCTTTATCAGGATTTGCAATCTTCAGTATGGGGGTTGTAGTAAGTTTCAGTTTTAATTGGTCAAAACTGTTTTGGCATTTTTCCATCCATTCAAACTTGACACCCTTCCTTTGCAATGATGTTATGGGATATGTTATGGCAGAAAATCTCTCCACAAATATGTGATAATAGCCTGCAATCCCCATAAATGATCTCATTGCTGAAACATCAATTGGTACAGGCCATTCTTTTATAGCCTTTATCTTTTCGGGGTCAACAGCAAGGTCTTGTTCAGAAATAATATTACCCAAATATTGGATATTATCTTTATAAAATTCACATTTGCTAAATTTGGCATATAGCTGGTTTTCCTTCAGAGTTTGCAATACTATCCTCAAGTGTTCTTTATGTTCCTCCTCACTTTTTGAGTAGACTAAGATATCATCTATGAACACAAGGACAAATTTATCCAAGTACTTGTTTAACACACTGTTCATTAGGCACATAAATGTGGCAGGGGCATTTTTCAAACCAAAAGGTAGGACTACAAATTCATAGTGACCACACCTGGTTCGAAAGGCTATTTTGCTGATGTATTCTTCCTTAATTCTGAGCTGGTGATAACCAGTTCTTAATTCAATCTTTGAAAAGACTGAAGCTCCTCTCACTTGATCAAAAATATCATCAATTCGAGGCAAAGGGTATCTATTTTTAATGGTCAACTTGTTCAGTTGGCGATAATCAATGCACATCCGAAAAGTGCCATCTTTCTTTTTCAGGAACAGCACCGGTGCTCCCCAAGAAGACATACTCGGCCTGATATACCCTTTAGCTAACAGTTCTTGCAATTTCATTTTCAGTTCCATAAGCTCAGGGGGACTCATTCGATAGGGGTCTCGGGAAACAGGTACTGCTCCCGGCACTAGATCGATTGAAAAATCAATCTCTCCTTTGGGGGGGAGATGAGGGATCTCATCTGGAAAAACTTCTTTAAATTCCCTTATCACTGGTAATACATTTAGCAGGTTTTCTTCAGTTTTCTGTTCTATTTCTTCCACATGTACTGCATAAACTTGATATCCTTTTCTAGCTGTTCTTTTTAATTGTAGTGCTGATATTTGTCTTACAGATATAGGTTTTGGTTTTCCTTTGAGAATAAAAGGTTTCCCTTCCTCATCTACACAATGCAGAGTCTTATCCCAGCAGTTCATCAAGGCTTTCTTCTTCTCCAGCCAGTCAATTCCTATCAGCAGGTCATATGAACCTAAGGGCAGAATGTTCAAATTTACTTCTGTTTGAAAATTATTTAATATGATTGCTGTTCTTGGTAGTTTATGTGTTACCTTTATCTTAGTTCCAGTGGCCAGCTGAACCAACCATGCCTACTGAAATTTTGCAGGTTTAAGATTACATTTTCCTACAATTTCTGGACTAATGTAACTCAAATAAGCACCCGGATCAATTAAAACTATAACAGACTGGTCAGAAATCTTACCCTCCATTTCCACCATGGTAGCTTGATGTTTTGCTTGCCGATTTTCCAAGGCTGCACTGATATTTGTTATATTTCTGGCTATGTCATTTACTGTTGTATCTTCTCGATCTCTCATGATCATCTGAATGTTTCGATGGGGACAATCTCTCAATAGATGGGGTTCTCCACATCCCCAGCATTTCAGGGGTTCTCTCATTTTCACTGTACCCTCCTTCTTATTGTCTCCATCTATTTTATTTTAGGCCACTTGGGACTGAGCAGTTTGACTTTCTTTGGGTTTATTGAACTTTTTCCACTGATGATATCTGCCAAAATTCTTCAAATAGGCTAGTTTCAACTTCTTCCCTTTGAATTCGCTTTTATTTACCCAGCTTTTTCTATGTTCAGTTTTACTTTTAAACTGTTGGTAGCACAATCTAGCTTTTAATAGCTTCGTCCATTTTTTTTGGGTTATCAAATTCAATTTTCTCTTTGTAAACAGTAGGAAAAAAATTCAGAAACCTTTGTACCTTTGCCTTCTCTTCCCTTATGTAGGGTACATATCTCAACAGATTTGTAATATTAGTAACAAACTCATCAATTGTGAGCTGTCCTAGTCTAAGTTCGTGAAATTCCTTGGCTTTATCATCATAGTAACGTTCATTTAGATAGTGGTTTTTGAACTTAACCTGGAAATATTCCCAGGTAACTGTCTTTTCATCAATGGCATGCACCATTTTTGTCTCCTCCCACCACAAGGTAGCCTTATCTTGTAGTTGGTAGACAGCTAATCTGGCCTTCAGATTGCTTTCATATTCATAGACCTGGAAGTACTTAATCATGTTCAACAACCAGGCTTCAACATCTTCCTCCTAATCCCCATCATAGGAGGGAGGTTTGATCTTTCGGAATTCCCCCTGTAATTCCTTTTTCTGTTTATATTGATGCCTTACTGCATCCTCATCTTCAGACTCATCAGTATTTCTCTTTCCAGAACATTCACCTTCTTGGCTGTTCCGCGAAGTTAATTCTCTGATGAGCTTTTCCTGCTCCTCAATGGCTAATGACAATCTGTCATTCTGGCTTTCTATCTCAGCCAACTCTTGTTGCAATTCCCGCAACATAGCCATCATGGGCGCATTTGGATCTGGTGCATTATCCTCATCATGCAGATCAACATAAATTTCGCCACCTTCTGCCATTCCAGTACAACTGTACACTACACAACACAGATCAGTGGAAATAAAAATATAAAATTTTCACAATATCAATTTATACAGTGAACATACAGCAACAGTGAGCACAATGTCACCAGCCCAGTTTTATAACTTGGGCTCTGATACCATTTGTCACACCTCCCATTTACTATACCAAATTTTTTTTTTCAAGCCTTCCTCTTTTCAATTATAATTCTGGAAGGATACTATACCTATGTTGGTTTACTCAATTCAAAATTGTTTGCCTAATTATGATTCATTTGCTTATCTCAACTATATCCACCCCCAAATGGGATATAATAATATTAGTACTACCAAACATCATTATATTTAAATTATCACCCAATGGTTTTGTTTATCAAAATCCCACTTTTATGTCTCACCACCTTAGTTGTTTATTAATGAACCTTGGGTCATGGGAAATGAACCTTTCGTTATAATTCGATCGACTTATATGAGACAATGAAGATTATTTACCTATTCCCGCTCGTTTACCAAGTGTGGATCATAGTTTGATTCAATTTATTCGTATGGCTATCTGTGCGTACAGGCACTCATGGGCATTCGTTGAATCCTTGTCAGCATTTATATTAAATCAAACTCATTTACTCTGATATCCACGTCACATGGATTGGAATGTGATTTAAATAAATGGAGACGTGAAGCTCATCCTCCACGTAAGGCTGTATATGATTTTGGGTGTAGTTTTGTAGTTTTGAATGGGTCTCATTTGTTTGGCAGTCACGTGGGTTTGCTCCACGCAACTCTAGAACTCCCCACGCCAGCTTACCTTGGTGCGGTTGCAATTTCTATGGCACGGCCAGCCTGTGGTGACATTTATGGTCTTGCTAATCACATTAAATTCTGAACGTATTGATTGTACATGACGCATCCCACTCTTTGATCCATGGCTTCACCCTTGGGATCTTGTCATGTGGGCGATGTGGATCAAACGATGCATTGGGTTTCATGGATATAAATCTCAATGTTATTTGTTTTGTCGGTTCTTTTCTCTTCATTCTCATTCGATTGGTCTCGTAACAGTGCACTCTGACACCATTGAGGTCTAAGCGTGCATCTATCCATTCCTTCTACCTATCTCAGTACTTCATTGAACCACGCAGGTACGCGAATTCCTGAGGTTATGAAGTGTACTCTCTATTTTGATCGCTTGTTATAGTTTTTCCCTTTTTAGTTTAGGGTAACACGTCTTTGTTTCCACTAGTCACTGAGATTTGGATTTATGGGGATTGTTTTCCATTGCTCCATACAGATGGATTCATATCTGCTTAAGTTAATTTTTTTTTCTTTTTGCAGTGTTTTGAGATTACGCTGCGTCAAGTGATTGGATTCGTTTGGTTTAAGTTTCTGGTTATTATATTTCCCTATATGCATTCTCCAGAACTAGACAGAACCATTGCGTTGTGTTGATGGTCCTGGAAAAATACTCGTCTTCTCCCTTAAGCCCAGTAAAAGTTTGTCTGAGTTCTTCGCATGGCGATAGAAGAATGTGATTCATTTCAACACTCGGGTTCGCTATTTTCTTGACCTGTATAGGTAGGAATTCCTACTGCTTGTTTATACAAATACAAACTATTTTATTTCTGTGGTAACGCCCACTCTCCATCTTGTGCTTAATTATGTCGTTTCCCTATGTATATGACAGGTCCTTGATAGCTTAGAGTTTCTCAAGCCTCAGGTAATTTATTGTTCCTCGTTTAACAAATTTTTGTTTTGATAGCGTTCTTTTCCATTTTAAATCGTACTCATTTTGGGTTTTTTGGCTCTTGCAGGTATTGACAACCAACTTCCTACTCTCTCTCGACCCACGAAAGTCGTAGCTCCCTTCAACACTAACATAAATTTCTTTGATCCTTTCTAGGTCGGTACTCGTCAAACGCTGGTTTGAAGAAACCAGTTCTCCTCACCTCCTTCTAGAACATTTTCGACCGCTTAATAACTTTAATTGATGTCACTGTATGATTTTAGTTATTAAAATTTTTTTTAGGTTTCAACCCTAACTCGTTCATTATTTCAAATTAGGAAACGTTTACGATTATGACACTGTCCTCATGCCACAGTGGACTTGTAATCGTTGAAATTATTATTATTTTTTATATAACTCTGCCAGTTTCCTATTATAAATTGTGCTTATGGCTATTCTTATGTATCTGCAACAAGGCATTACTTTACTCTTTTAGCTTGAGTTAAGATTTTAACTTATTTATGGCATTATTCTGCAGCTACGTGCATTCCAACTTAGTTGTAATTTGTTGCCATAATACTTATAGGCCATTCATGGGTTAGAATTACATTCCTGCACGTAGGGATTATGTTATTCAACAGCTTAACTGTGCTCTTCCACAGTAAGTTTGGTTGCATATAATTTTATAACTCCATTCTTTTATTGTAGCTTCCAGTGATTATTCTGTCTCATTTATCCTTACCATCATTATGCTAGTACTCAATTGAGTTTTGTGTATGTTTCCCTACTCCTCTGGATTGTAATTGGATAATAACAGTGAACTAAATATTTCCAAGTATTTTCAGCTATGCTCTTCCCAGAATTTCAGTATTGAGATAAGTATTAAATTGATTAGCATCATATCTCTTTGAAGCTGTAAATACCTGGTCTTTAGTAGCAAATATGTATATATATATACGTATGGAAAACACTTTAGTTTGTAATATGGCTTACCTTCTTCTCTCTTGTTCACATAATGGAGTAGATTATGTTTATATTGCTTGTTGTACAATGCATGTTGAGATATTTCATTGTCTTATACATGTGGTTTAACTCATACTATGAGTGTAATTCATGGAAACTAAATATTAATGGACAGTCCCATGCAATTTTTTATTGGCTTCCTTGTGATGTAGAATGTCTTATTTATATGCAGACATAACTGGCTACTGTGATTCTATTTGTGTACTGGTTCCTGGAAGGTAGTCTGTAAAATTTTTCTTTTCCTTTTTATACACAGTCTAGATGACAGTTCATATACTACTATTCTCAAATACAGTACAAAATTTCTCATATCGTTCTCTCCTATGTATGTATATTTTAACTCATTCTATAAATCAGAAGCAAATTAAATTTAATTCACAAATTTTCCTGTGGAGAACTATGTATCCTCAGATTTAAACCAACACTGGTTTAGAGATTCTGTTGGATTCTACTCCACATATTTATTTCCTACAACTATGCAGAATTATAAAGGTGAATTCATCATGATTAATTCTGTTAAATGTAGCATTTGTAATTCTAATATACAATCAACTTTTATATGTAGTCAATTCATACTATATGAAGTAAACACATCAAGAATTTTAGAGACATACCACTCATGTAATTGACCAACCTCCCGACCTTAGAGTCCTTCTGTCTCCCAGAACTCACCCCCGAGCTGAGATCATCTCCTAGAACAGATAAACCTCTAATCTGATTAGGAGCAGCTTATTTAAGCTATTGTTCCCCAAAGCATGTTTCTAATTCTGCTTCCAGAATCTCAGGATTCTTTTCTTCCTGTTTGCCTAGGCTTCCCATTTTAGGGATTCTTTAAAGTTGTTTTATGCTTTGCCCAGCTTTTCCAGCTTTTTACCTCTTCCCAACTACTTTCCTCATCATTGGGGAATTCAGATTTTTCCTCAAAAATCTAAATTTAGAATTAATTTCTTTCAAGGATTTTTGAAAGATTGTGGGGAAATATTTGCTTCATCCATCCTCATGGATTTAGCAAGTGATCTCATAAATCTCATTTTGGTCATTCTGTACAACATCATTTTATTCATTTCCTCAATTAAATATTTAATTACATTCACAACATATTTATCCTTTGGGGTCCACTCCCCTTAGGATTAAAGTTCAAATGTCTAACTTTGAAATTCAAACACATGAATTGGGGGTGTTACATATTCCCCCTCTGAAAATAAACACCGTCCTCGGTGTCTTTATTCAACTACCAGAGTTCATTTTGCAAATAAAAATGGATATTTTTCCATCATTTCAGCTTCTCTTTCCGAGGTAGCTTCTTCAGCAGTAAAGTGCTTCCACTGCACCTTTACTCTTGTTACCGTTCAGTTCCTCAATTCAATTTCTTCCCGCTCCAATATTTGAAGCGGTTCTAACAGAAACTCCCCTTCTGGTTCCACCTGTACAACATTCCAATCAAATATGTGAGAAGCATCATGCACATATCTTTTTAATAACGAAATATGAAACACATCATGAACTCTAACATGGGGTGGTAAGGCCAGCTTGTAAGCTACTGGTCCCACTCTTTCCAATACTTCAAAAGGACCACAGTATCTAGGATATAGTTTTGCACAACTTCCAGCATAAAGCGTGCTCTTTTTGGGTTTAATACGTAAGTACACATGCCCTCCCACTTTAAATTCTCTGTGCACTCTCTTCTTATCAGCATAATTTTTCTGACGATCTTGTGTTGTCTCGATATTTCCTTGTATCTGTTTGACAATTCTTTCCATCTCTTGTAAAGCATCTGGCCCTAACATCAATTTGTCCTCGGGTTGACTCCAGCTCAAGGGAGTACGACATTTTCTCCCATAGAGTGCTTCAAACAGACTCATTTTGATGGAGGATTGGTAGCTGTTATTATAGGAAAATTCAGCTAAATGCAAGTAATCTTCCCACTTTGATGGTCTATGCATCACATACATTCTCAGCATGTCCTCCAAAATTTGATCTGTTTGACAATCTGTCTGAGGGTGGTAAGCAGTGCTAAAACTCAATTTAGTACACATCCCTCCAAATAGCTCTTTCCAAAAAGCTGCTGTAAATTTAGCATCTCGGTCAAAAACAATTACCTTTGGAACCCCATGGAGTCTTACTACTTCCTTCAGGAACACATTCGCTACTTGAGCTATTCCAAAGGTAGATTTCACTGGTATAAAATGGGCAGCTTTGGTTAAAGTGTCTACTACTATCATTACTGAATCATGCTGGTATTTGGTTTTGGGTAATCCTGTTATAAAATCCATGGAAACTGTGTCCCATTTCCATTCTGCAACTGGCAAAGGGTTTAAAAGACCAGCAGGATGCTGATGCTCAACTTTGAATAGTTGACATTCCATACATTTAGTTAAATATTCTGCTACATCTTTCTTCATTCCTGGCCAGAACAACTTCTTTTTCAAAGCTGTTAACATTTTCTGATATCTTGGATGTCCTGCATATGGCTGTTTGTGATATTCATCTGGAATCTCTTTTTTCAAGGTCTCCACATTTGGAACATATAATCTGTTTTTATAATAGATCAGCCCTTTTTGGTTTTGAGTGAAATCAGTTTTGTCCTTTTTCTGTAGTTTCACCAAGAGTGTTTCATAATTTGGATCTTGGTTTGCTGCCTTTCTCACCAACTCTTCTACTTCGATCTGGGCACTACTTCCAATGTTGTTTATATGCTGACAAGCATTTCTGCTCAATGCATTAGCAATTTTATTTTCTTTTCCCCTGATATGTTTTATGTCCATATCAAATTCACTTAGAAAAGACAACCATCTAGCTTGTCTTGCATTCAAATCAGTTTGGGAAAAGAAATCTTTGAGACTAATATGATCAATCATTAATGTAAATTTTTTCCCAAGAAGATAGTGTCGCCACATTTTCAAAGCATGGATAACAACAGCTAATTCTAAATCATAGGCAGTATAATTCTGTTCATGTATCTTCAGTTTCCTAGATTCATATGCAATAACTGAATTCTCCTGCAAGAGAACTCCACCTAACCCCTCTCTACAGGCACCTGTACATACCACAAATTATTTATCATGATCTGCAATCTTCAGTATGGGGGTTGTAGTAAGTTTCAGTTTTAATTGGTCGAAACTGTTTTGGCATTTTTCCATCCATTCAAACTTGACACCCTTCCTTTGCAATGATGTTATGGGATATGCTATGGCAGAATATATCTCCACGAATTTGTGATAATAGCCTACAATCCCCATAAATTATCTCACTGCTGAAACATCAGTTGGTACAGGCCATTATTTTATAGCCTTTATCTTTTCGGTGTCAACAGCAAGGCCTTGTTCAGAAATAATATCACCCAAATATCGGATCTTATCTTTATAAAATTCACATTTGCTAAATTTGGCATATAGCTAGTTTTCCTTCAGAGTTTGCAATACTATCCTCAAGTGTTCTTTATGTTCCTCCTCACTTTTTGAGTAGACTAAGATATCATCTATGAACACAAGGACAAATTTATCCAAGTACTTGTTTAGCACACTTTTCATTAGGCACATAAATGTGGCAGGGGCATTTGTCAAGCCAAAAGGTAGGACTACAAATTCGTAGTGACCATACCTGGTTCGAAAGGATGTTTTGTTGATGTCTTCTTTCTTGATTCTGAGCTGGTGATAGCCAGTTCTTAATTCAATATTCGAAAAGACTGAAGCTCCTCTCACTTGATCAAAAAGATCATCAATTCGAGGCAAAGGGTATCTATTTTTAATGGTCAACTTGTTCAGTTGGCGATAATCAATGCACATACGAAAAGTGCCATCTTTATTTTTCATGAACAGCACCGGTGCTCCCCAAGGAGACACACTTGGCCTGATATACCCTTTATCTAACAGTTCTTGCAATTTCATTTTCAGTTCCATAAGCTCAGGGGGGACTCATTCGATAGGGGGCTCGACAAACAGGTACTGCTCCCGGCACTAGATCGATTGAAAAATCAATCTCTCTTTCGGGGGGGAGATGAGGGATCTCATCTGGAAAAACTTATTTAAATTCCCTTATAACTGGTAATACATTCAGCAGGTTTTCTTCAGTTTTCTGTTCTATTTCTTCCACATGTACTGCATAAACTTGATATCCTTTTCTAGCTATTCTTTTTAATTGCAGTGCTGATATTTTTCTTACAGATATAGGTTTTGGTTTTCCTTTGAGAATAAAAGGTTTCCCTTCCTCATCTACACAATGCAGAGTCTTATCCCAGCAGTTCATCAAGGCTTTATTCTTTTCCATCCAGTCCATTCCTATCAGCAGGTCATATGAACCTAAGGGCAGAATGTTCAAATTTACTTCTGTTTGAAAATTATTTAATTTTATTACTGTTTTGGGCAGTTTATGTGTTACCTTTCTCTTAGCTCCAGTGGCCAGCTGAACCAACCATGACTACTGAAAATTTTCAGGTTTAAGATTACATTTTCCTACAATTTCTGGACTAATGTAACTCAAAGAAGCACCCAGATCAATTAAAACTGTAACAGACTGGTCAGAAATCTTACCCTCCATTTCCACCATGGTAGCTTGATGTTCTGCTTGCCGATTTTCCAAGGCTGCACTGATATTTGGTATATTTATAGCTATGTCATTTACTGTTGCATCTTCTCGATCTCTCATGATCATCTAAATGTTTCGATGGGGACAATCTCTCAACAGATGGGGTTCTCCACATCCCCAACATTTCAGGGGTTCTCTCATTTTTACTGTACCCTCCTTCTTATTGTCTCCATCTATTTTTTTTGAGGCCACTTGGGACTGAGAAGTTTGACTTTCTTTGGGTTTATTGAACTTTTTCCACTGATGATCTCTACCAAAATTCTTCAAATAGGCTGGTTTCTGCTTCTTCCCTTTGAATTCGCTTTTATTTACCCAACTTTTTCCATGTTCAGTTTTACTTTTAAATTTTTGGTAGCACAATCTAGCTTTTCTAACAGCTTCATCCATTTTTTTTGGGTTATCAAATTCAATTTTCTCTTCATAAACAGTAGGCAAAAAATTCAGAAACCTTTGTACCTTTTCCTTCTCTTCCCTTATGTAGGGTACATATCTCAACATATTTGTAAAATTAGTAACAAACTCATCAATTGTGAGCTGTCCTAGTCTAAGTTCGTGAAATTCCTTGGCTTTATCATCATAGTAACGTTCATTTAAATAGCGGTGTTTGAACTTGACCTGGAAATCTTCCCAGGTAACTGTCTTTTCATCAATGGCATGCACCATTTTTGTCTCCTCCCACCACAAGGTAGCCTTACCTTGTAGCTAGTAGACAGCTAATTTGGCCTTCAGATTGCTTTCATATTCATAGACCCGGAAGTACTTAATCATGTTCAACAACCATGCTTTAGCATCTTCCTCCTTCTCCCCATCATAGGAGGGAGGTTTGATCTTTCGGGATTCCCCCTATAATTCCTTTTTCTGTTTATATTGATGCCTTACTGCATCCTCATCTTCAGACTCATCAGTCTTTCTCTTTCCGGAACCTTCGCCTTCTTGGCTGTTCCGCGAAGTTAATTCTCTGATGAGCATTTCCTGCTCCTCACTGGCTAATGACAATCTGTCATTCTGGCTTTTTATCTGAGCCAAATCTTGTTGCAATTCCCACAACATAGCTATCATGGGTGCATTTGGATCTAGTACATTATCCTCATCACGCATATCAACATAAATTTTTCCACCTTCTGCCATTCCAGCACCACTATACACTACACAACAGAGATCAGTGGAAATAAAAATATAATTTTTTCACAATATCAATTTATACAGTGAACATACAGCAACAGTGAGCACAATGTCACCAGCCCAGTTTTATAACTTGGGCTCTGATACCATTTGTCACACCTCCCATTTACTATACCAAAATTTTTTTCTCAAGCCTTCCTCTTTTCAATTTTACTTCTGGAAGAATACTATACTTATGTTGATTTACTCAATTCAAAATTGTTTGCCTAATTATGATTCATTTACTTATCTCAACTATAATCACCCCCAAATGGGATATAATAATATTAGTACTACCAAACATCATTATATTTAAATTATCACCCAATGGTTTTGTTTATCAAAATCCCACTTTTATGTCTCACCACCTTAGTTGTTTATTAATGAACCTTGGGTCATGGGAAATGAACCTTTCGTTATAATTCGATTGACTTATATGCAAAAATGAAGATTATTCACCTATTCCTGCTCATTTACCAAGTGTGGATCATAGTTTGATTTAATTTATTCGTATGTCTATTTGTGCGTAGAGGCACTCATGGCCATTCGTTGAATCCTTGTCAGCATTTATATTAAATCAAACTCATTTACTCTGATATCCATGTCATATGGATTGGAATGTGATTTAAATAAATGGAGACATGAAGCTCATCCTCCACGTAATGTTGTATATGATTTTGGGTGTAGTTGTGTAGTTTTGAATGGGTCTCATTTGTTTGGCGGTCACGTGGGTTTGCTCCACGCAACTCTGGAACTCCCCACGCCAACTTACCTAGGTGCGGTTGCAATTTCTATGGCACAGCCAGCCTGTGGTGACATTTATGGTCTTGCTAATCACATTAAATGCTGAACGTATTGATTGTAGATGACGCATCCCACTCTTTGATCCGTGGCTTCACCCTTGGGATCTTGCCATGTGGACGATGTGGATCAAACGATGCATTAGGGTTTCATGGATATAAATCTCAGTTTTATTGGTTTTGTCGGTTCTTTTCTCTTCATTCTTGTTCGATTGGTCTCGTAGCAGTGCACTCTGATGCCATTGAGGTCTAAGCATGCATCTATCCATTCCTTCTACGTATCTCAGTACTTCATTGAACCATGCAGGTACGCCAATTCCTGAGGTTATGAAGTGTACTCTCTATTTTGATCGCTTGTTATAGTTTTTCCCTTTTTCGTTTAGGGTAACGCGTCTTTGTTTCGACTAGTCACTGAGATTTGGATTTATGGGGATTTTTTCCCATTCCTCCATACAGATGAATTCATATCTTCTTAACTTAAATTTTTTTTTCTTTTTGCAGTGTTTTGAGATTACGCTACGTCAAGTGATTGGATTTGTTTGGTTTAAGTTTCTGGTTATTATATTTCCCTATATGCATTCTCCAGAACTAGACAGAACCATTGCGTTGTGTTGATGGTCCTGGAAAAATACTCGTCTTCTCCCTTAAGCCCAGTGAAAGTTTGTCTAAGTTCTTCGCATGGCGATAGAAGAATGTGATTCATTTCAACACTCAGGTTCGCTATTTTCTTGACCTGTATAGGTTCCTACTACTTGTTTATATAAATACAAACTGTTTTGTTTCTGTGGTAACGCCCACTCTCCATCTTGTGATTAATTATGTCGTTTCCCTATGTATATGACAGGTCCTTGATAGCTTAGATTTTCTCGAGCCTCAGGTAATTTATTGTTCCTCGTTTAACAAATTTTTGTTTTGATAACGTTGTTTCCCGTTTTAAATCGTACTCATTTTGGGGTTTTTGGCTCTTGCAGGTATTGACAACCGACTTCCTACTCTCTCTCGACCCATGAAAGTCATAACTCCCTTCAGCACTAACATAACTTTCTTTGATCCTTTCCAGGTCGGTACTCGTCGAACGCTGGTTTGAAGGAACCAGTTCTCCTCACCTCGTTCTAGAACATTTTCGACCGCTTAATAACTTTAATTGATTTCGTTCTATGATTTTAGCTATTAAAACTTTTTCTGGGTTTCGACCTTGACTCGTTCATTATTTCAAATTCGGAAACGTTTACGATTATGACACTGTCCTCATGCCACAGTGGACTTGTAATCGTTGAATTTTTTTTTTTTTATATAACTCTGTCAATTTCCTATTATAAATTGTGCTTATGGCTATTCTTATGTATCTGCAACAAGGCATTACTTTACTCTTTTAGCTTGAGTTCAAATTTTTACTTATTTATGGCATTATTCTATAGCTACGTGCATTCAAACTTAGTTGTAATTTATTAAACATAATACTTGTAGGCCATTCAGGTTGGTCATTCTGCCGTAGGGATTATGTTATTCAACAGCTTAACTGTGCTCTTCCACAGTAAGTTTGGTTGCATATAATTTTATAACTCCATTCTTTTATTGTAGCTTCCAATGATTATTCTGTCTCATTTATCCTTACCATCATTATGCTAGTACTCAATTGAGTTTTGTGTATGTTTCCCTACTCCTCTGGATTGTAATTGGATAATAACAGTGAACTAAATATTTCCAAGTATTTTCAGCTATGCTCTTCCCAGAATTTCAGTATTGAGATAAGTATTAAATTGAAATTGTAAATTGATTAGCATCATATCTCTTTAGGCTTTGTAAATACCTACAAGTGTTATGCTAGTATGTATATATATATCTGTGTCTGGAAAACACTTTCGTTTGTAATATGACATTATACCTTCTTGTCTCTTGTTCACATAATGGAGTAGATTATGTTTATGGCCTACTGTTGTACAATCTGCATGTTAAATTATTTATTTATCCTTCTTTCACATATTGGTTTTAAATCATACTATGAGTGTAATTCATGGAAACTAATTATTAATGGACAGTCCCATGCAATTTGTTATTGGCTTCCTTATGATGTAGAATGTCTTATTTATATGCAGACATAACCGACTACTTTGATTCTATTAGTGTACTATTTCCTGGAAGGTAGTCTGTAAAATTTATTTTTCCTTTTTATACACAGTCTAGATGATAGTTCATATAATACTATTCTCAAATACAGTACAGAATTTCTCATATAGTTCTCTACTATGTATGTATATTTTAACTCATTCTATAAATTAGAAGCAAATTAAATTTAATTCACAAATTTTCCTGTGGAGAACTATGTATCCTCAGAATTAAACCAACACTGGTTTAGAGATTCTGTTGGATTATACTCCCCAGATTTATTTCCTACAACTATGCAGAATTATAAAGGTGAATTCCTCATGATTAACTCTGTTAAATGTAGCATTTGTAATTCTAATATACAACCAACTTTTATATGTAGTAAATTCATACTATATGAAGTAAACACATCAAGAATTTTAGAGACATACCACTCATGTAATTGACCAACCTCCCAACCTTAGAGTCCTTCTATCTCCCAGAACTCACCCCCGAGATGAGATCATCTCCTAGAACAGATCAACCTCTAATCTGTTTAGGAGCAGCTTATTTGAGCTATTGTTCCCCAAAGCATGTTTCTTATTCTGCGTCCAGAATCTCAGGATGCTTTTCTTCCTGTTTGCCCAGGCTTCCCATTTTAGGGATTCTTTAAAGCTGTTTTATGCTTTTCCCAGCTTTTCCAGCTTTTTACCTCTTCCCAACTACTTTCCTCATCATTGGGGAATTCAGATTTTTCCTCAAAATCTAAATTTAAAATTAATTTCTTTCAAGGATTTTTGAAAGATTGTGGGGAAATATTTGCTTCATCCATCCTCAAGGATTTAGCAAGTGATCTCATAAATCTCATTTTGGTCAATCTGCACAACATCATTTTATTCATTTCCTCAATTAAATATTTAATTACATTCACAACATATTTATACTTTGGGGTCCACTCCCCTTAGGATTAAATTTCAAATGTCTAACTTTGAAATTCAAACACATGAATTGGGGGTGTTACAAGAGGAGAGATTATTGTTGCATTAAAATCCATAAAGATAACCAGTTACTGTCTCTACATGAATATTATGATTCATCAACTTTGATAACCACCATTTTTCCTCACAAGAAATCTACTGCTTTTCAACCCAAAAACAAAGAAATATTTAAACCCTTGAAGCTGCCCACATTTCTTCATTAGTATCCTTCAAAATAATTCAAATTTTTGTCAAGTTTCTCCCGAGAGGAGGAGGATATTTCAGTTGAACAACGTATCTTGGAATTTGAGTACATTTTGGACAAATTTCAAATTATTTATGAATATGTGGCCTTAAGGATGTTTTTTCATTCATTAAAGTAGAGTGATCAACAATGGTTCCATTGTTTGGAAGCAAGTTCAATTACTTCATGGAAAGGATTTCAAGATATGTTTCTTGGATATTTGGGCAAGCACAATTCATATGAAAAATACCTTTTGAAATTATACTCTATTGGGAGGTAGAGCAATGAATCAATCACTAATTTTAATAGGAGGTTTCAAAAAAATTGTTTCATCATACTAAAAGAAATTCGACCTCCTAAAGCTGTAGCTAGGGTTTTCTATTTGAGGGCTCTTTGTATTGAACTGGATTTTTATCTCAAGCAGAGAAAGCATTGCACTCTAGAGCTCATGTTTCGTTATGCACAGGAAATTGAAGATAATCTATGGCCTTGTGGAAAACTTATTTAGTAGAGAGAATCTATTGTTGAAAACAAAAGGGGTTGTCAAAAAAATAAAGGAAATGTTTGAAAAAATAATGAATGGTTAAATATAAGAAGAGATTTTCAAAAAGTGTCAGAGGATTCCCATGTTGCTGAGACACAAAAATTTAAGAATTCTGAGTATTTGGATCAAAAAATCATTGCAACAACTGAACTACACATTGAAAATATGGAAGGTTATTATAATTTTCATAATGTTAGTGGTTTTGTGAACAAAGAAGAAACTAATGGTGCTCCTCAAGTTTTGTAGCAGGAGGACAAATATTTTTGTCAAGAACTGGCATTGTATGAAACATGTCAGAATTTTGGAGAGCAAACCTCAAATCTCTATTTTAAGCCTAAATACATGTCTACAGAAAATGGAAATCAAGTTCCTCATACACAATTCCAAATCGAGGAGTCAAAGAATGAATTAGGTTGTTATTTTCAAAGGAATATAGATCAGAAAAATGTTCAATAAAAGGAGGCAGCCAAATTTTGTCTCATTAGTTCTATGATCCAGTGGCTGAGTATATGAAAAATTTCTTTGGTCAGCAACAAGAATTTATGCATACGTATGTGCAAATCTTTGTATTTGGAAAATTTTCATGGTACATCCCTGTTTTTATTTTTAAACTTCAATAGTATGAAGGTATTAATTCTAACATGTAAATGTTTGGATGGTGCCATTGGAATGTTGACTTCACCTGATTAAGTTATGCCATGTGTGTGTGTGTGTGTGTGTGTGTGTGTGTGTGTGTGTGTGATGTACATAAATAAGCTCAGAAGTTGAGAATTTTTAGTTGTAGTATTTCTAGTTCGACATTTTTAGTTTAAGAATACAAGAAGAAATTCAAAGTGCAATAGGTTTCAGGGAGATTTCATACTAGGATAAGGCTAGTGATCTACAAGTTATAAACGCTTTGCTACCAACGAATTGTCCCCAATTAGAGACTGATTTTGTATCATAATTTGTCTCAGCTAAAATTTAGGAGAGGTTCTGAGACAGTCAAATTTATTGAGGAATAGTTATTAAAATTTTAAGAGGAACTGAAACATGTCCCAGAAGATAACGACAAGCTCAATGAGGATTCATAATCATATGTTGCATTGTTGTGAAGCATTAGGTATCCCTACAACTATCAATGTTAATTTGGAGAATCACATCTACAAGCTCCATAAGGACGGGAAATTATTATTGATCACTTAATCTGATAATAATCTATGTATCTTCTAGTGTCAAAAAGTGGTTACCTGAAAAGGAGCTTATCTAATACATTGGAGATCACTCTAGAATTATAAAGTGAAATATTTGAGCGTTGTGGAAAATTTTTGTTATGGGTCAACAATATATATGTATCCCTTCAATGTTTCAGCCTTGAGATATGCAACAAAGTTTTAGAAGTGATTTAAGAGCATGGCAGAGGAAACCTTTGTGAAAGAACTGATGACTATCTTACTCAGGTTGTTCTGCAAATTTGGGAAGTTACCATGGTTTTTCTTAAGAAATTATTAGGTTCTATTCCCTTGGAATATGAGGTTCAAATTGTCAGTAGATGTGGTGAATCTCTAGCCAACATGGCTTGCATGGAAGCTCTTGATCCTAATTAGAGAAAAGTAAAGTCAGCACATTCCCATGTTTAGAGTGATATCACTAGCAGTTTTAGTCAAACAACAAACATAAAATGGTGGATAAAGGATATTATTGCACTTCCTTTAGAATTTCTTGAGAGTAATATTATTTCTATCCTAGAACAGAGAATGGAAGAAATAATTATAGGGGAATTAATAGTTCAATATGGTACGAAATAGGTTACTTTTGAGAAAAAACAAGAAATTGCAGATGATATAAATGTAGTACTAGAGTTGTACATCTTTTTATGTTTGTGCATACCTCCAAGAATTATTAGTGGTTCGTATCACTCACACCAATATTTGATGCTTTCCCAGAGGCACAAATAGCACAGAAGTTATGCCAAAGCATGCTCCTGTAGGCAACATTTTGCCAAACCACTTATTTGGAAATCTACGACCATCATTGATTACAGAAGCACCTCTCCCCATTTCAAAAAACTTCCTAAGTGCCCCCACAAGTGGTTTTTGGTTTCAATAAAGGAGATTGTGTGATGATAACTCGAGCCCGCATCCTTTACTTTCAAATCCCAATTTTATTTTTTATGAATTTTGAATAATTTCATATCATAAATCTTGCAAATAAATTTTATTTAAAAATAATATCATGTATTATATATACATATGATATTATTATAATTTTTTAATTTCTACCACAATGAAACAGTTATTAACTAATTTAAGCAATTATTTCTTAAAATTGATTCAACGGTCAAAGAGGAGAGATAAAATCCCAAAAGAGAGATGGCAGAAGCGTTCAAAGTTTTGGACCTCTGGAAGACAATATTTTTGTACTTATTTCTTTGAAGAGGTAATGAAAGAAGCCTCAAGTTTCCTGCAACTATTGATGATGATTTGTTTTTCCTCTGTCATCCTGTGTTATTTATTCTTATGAATGAATTGAATTAAAGAAGTTTTCGGTCTTTGAATTACATTTGTAAGTAAGAGTTAAAACCTTAAATGTGCTCCTTCACTCCAACTCTTCTCTATTCATAAATTCTCTCTGAATATTTATTTAATAGATTCTGTGTTTACAACATATTATCTGAAGGTTCCCTATAATTCTTCTTTTTCATTCACATTTCAGAAGTTAAAGGCATTGTGTAATCCCTTATTACTCCTAGGCATTAAGGGTTTTAAATAAATAATTGCCAAAGGAATAGAATAAATATTGAATTATAAAAATTGTTTCCATAAAATACTTTTAAAATGTCTCAAGCACTGATTCCTTTTCACAACCAAGGTATTGTCTCTTAAGAACCAACAAAATACATATGACACTTTATTCTCAATGAATAAAATAACCTATCACATAGATTTATTATTCAAGATACACAATTTTCAGCTTAAATTCATAACTAAAGTACATTAAATCTTACTCAGTCATTATCATAATAACAAAATCATTAAACATAGTTGAATATTGTGCATACTAGCTCACCCCGAGAAGAGACCAATTCCTCGCAAAGTGTAGAAAACCTCCTGTCTACCCATGAATGGATTATTTAATATTTCTTTCCCTCAACATGTTTCCATAACTGCATCTAGTTAAATTAGGATGTTGTTTTCCTTTAACCCAGGCTTTACTTTTGTTTCTTCCACAAAATTCTTTAAAACTAGCTTTTTCCTCTTTCTAGTTTTATTTCACCTCTTCTCAGTAAATTTCCACTTTACTAAGGTCTCTTTTAGATTTTTATCTCCAATCTAATATATTTATTTTATTTTTTTTTCTCCAAGGAATTTTGGATATTTTGGGAAAGTCTTTGGATTTAATTCCATCCTCATGGACTTGAAATCTTGGTCTCCAATTTACTCTAGTATTTGCACAATAATTATATTCCATATTTATTTAATTTAAAAATAAATATGTTCACATACAGTTTTATTTGAGGTCCACTTAACCTTTAGGATTTTCAACTGTCTAAATAAAAGCAGTAAAATAGGGATATTTTGGGTGTGAAACCATTCGAAGGTAGTTTGAGGCATCAAACGATGCCTTTTATGTAGATTTTTTTTACACTTTGGAGAAACAACTTTTCACAATATTTTAGACATATATGTATTTCGAATGACACAAGAATCACCTGAATCACGGTTCATATGTAAAATTTATGCCACTCGAAAGTTGAGCTTCTTCTTCTGACCACCATAATTTGAGAGGATTATACATCAACCCCAGTTATTCATTGAAAAGTAGTTATTCATGAGATAATTGTGAAGAATAATCTATAATATTCCATTTTGTAACTATACTTAAGAGTTGAATTAGTCATACTTAACCACTATTAGGCTATCGGATTGTGTTACAACTAGGCCACTAGGAGGAAAAAGGGTTTCGTTCTATTTGAGTGTTTTTCTCCATAGATCATGAGAGTAACTATGAGTGGAGAGGGAGAGAAAAAACATAGAGAATGTGTGCACTATATCATCCCACAAGCCACAAGCATCACTTCCATTTACTTGGATCCATTTTCATTTAGAGAAAGAGAACATAATATCACCTTCTTGTTGGGTTTTATCCTAAAAGGGTTTCTTGGGTTGCATCTTGTGTTAATTTGACATTTTGTAGTTTTATTTCAATTTTCATTATGTTCTATAGATAACTATAATTCATATGCAATGGAAAATAATTAAACTATCCAAAAATCTAAGGAGCAATAAATCGTCATAGTGTAGATTTCAATATTTATAATATATTTTAGAAGATTTGTTGTTATCAATTTCGTAATGGAATTTCCATGGTATTTTATGGATTATATACATATCATAGAAGGTTTATTTTGTTATATTATGGGGAGTTCCAAGGGATCCATTCAAAAACCCCCATTGTGAACAATGAATCTGTGAATAACCCTCATAATCCCATAGAGGACACATTTGTGTGGCTAGAAGCACAAGTTGGAATTATAAACCACTATGTGAGTATCCTCATGTTGGACCTAACCAATCGTCTCAATATGTTCATAGAAGATGGAGATTCTAATGAGAATTTTATATGGGAGGGTAGATCAATAGATCAGGAAGAACCAAAGAGCGACTCTAAGGAAGAACCCAAAAACGATTAACCAAGTTTCAGTGTCATGAAAAATTCACAATCCCTATTTCAAATTGAATAAAAGGTAGATATCGAACGACATTAAGGTGAAATTTACGCGATAGGTAACGTCACTCGTTGCAACAGTTAGAAGTTTATTTTAGTGTTCATCATATATAGGAATAACAAAAGATTTTATTTTAAAGGATACAATTAGAAGGTCCTTCCCTAACCTGGTGAGAAATCCACATGGAGACCCTAAGGGTGGAGTGAGATTTTCTAGTGAGTAAGTGGGAGGATTTTAAAACCTTAAGAAATTCACAATTTTACCATATTAGGTATAAATAGTATGAGTAGATATGGTGGTGTTACTTCAAGCAGAAGAAGGGGTAGAGCATGAAATAGTACAATAATAAATTTAGAAATATGTCCCTAATGTTGGGTATATACCTAGAGAACCTATATGTACTCCTTAAGTGTGTAGGGGGTTTACACATCCATATGTAGAAGTGACATTTTCCAAACCTAGAATGATGGATGAGGCTTGTGTATATGCACAATACCTAAAGAACGTACACTAGCTGAAAGGGAAATCTATTAGGTCAATGAAAAAGGAGCACTAGGTTGCTCATAAAGAAGGGGATAAGAAGTGGAAAATGGTAAATCTAAAAAGACAACATGAAAAATACACTAGTACAAAGTTTTAAACAAGCACTAAAACCATTGCAACAATTACTGTCATATAGCAAAGAAGTGTTAGAACTTGCATCTAGTTCTTAATCCAAAGAAGAAAATAAAGAGGATAAAATTAGAGGAATTTTTAGGAATAAAATGTGCCTCTTAAGGAAAATAATAAAATAACAATTACACATTCCTAAAGAAAATTAAGAGACTAATTTTTTATTGTATTCTTAGCTTTTCTCTTTATATATTTACCCAAATGTCACGTGTAGACACCCGTTGGATGTAGAATTAAATTCTGGATTCAAAAAGTACCCACTCTACATACTTCTGAGTAGACCCACATTGAAAAAATTGAAAATACATCAAAAAGTTGTGTGGAACACACTTTTTTAATGTATTTTCATTTTTTTTCGATATTGTTCTACTCAAAAGTATGCAAAGTTTGTATCCATTTGATGTGGAGTTTAATTTTACATGCAACGTTTGTCTACACTTGAAATTTTGACAAAATTATAAGGAGATAAGGTCAAAATTGAATTATAAAAGTGTTTTTCTTATTTTTCCTCCAAATTACTACAATTTTTATTTTTAGGCCCATTTTTTACCTCAAAATTCCCCTAATAAAAGAAAAATATCATGGGAATTGATTCGAGTAACTAGGTGAAAATTAGATAACATGTGGATGAGAATATTACTTATAGCGAAGGATTAAAATCAAAGTAGCCTTCAAAAATAGGTAGAGAATGAAAATACAATACTCTTCCACACATACAAATGCCCAAGAAGAGAAATAGTGAGGATCTGTTCAACTCAGGATCCTAATATATTTTCATTGCCTTTGTGTTGGTCAATAGATTGATATTGTAAGTTCATTATCATCCAATCCCATATCCAATGGGATGCATAAATAAAGATGAAAAAATAAAGGTAACCAAATAGTGTAAAATTATATTGGATATTAATGGTGATTTTATTACAGAAGTAGAAATATATTTTGACCACTTTTATGCATGTCGAGTGGTGTTTTGAAATCCTTATATCTACATCCAAGATGTAATATTAATGCGGATATTCAACTATAATTATATCATAAAATATGAAAAATCCATCCTCATTATTGTGCAAAAATTAAAGTCCAATTTTTTGCGTGTAAGTCCTAACCAAGAGAGGAAATTAATCAATTGTAGCAAGAATTATTTTTAAGTATTTTTAGGAGAAAATTAATATGTAGAATATCCAACAATAGGAAATTGATGTTTGTAATGGCGTATTAAGAAAAATAAACATCAACTAGAATATTTTCTACATGCATACAAGGATGTGTTCTAGGATCCTGAAGGGTTACCTCCCAAGAGGGAAGTGGAGCATAAGATCTAGCTATTCTAGAACTTCATTTCACAAAACAATGGGCTCTACAATTAGTCTATTATAAAGGAAATTCAGCTAAAGAAACATTTGCAGTAAATGTTGTAACACAATGCCATTTAACTAAGTGCCTCACCATGTGGGTCGCCCATCATCATTGTACCAAATAAGGATAAGACTTGGTAGATGTGTATTGATTAGAAAAACATAAATAAAATTATTCACAAGAATAGGTATCCCCTCCCTAGGATAGATTATATGTGGGATTAGTTGCAGCAATTCAAATACTTCGCCAAAATATACTTAAGGTTTGGATATCACCATGTTTCAATTAAAAAATAATATACCTATAGTACCATATTTAAAGACATGGAATGTTTGTATGAGTGGCTATTAATGCTATTTATAATATGCAATGCACCAACTATGTTTATGAAATTAATGAATAATATCCTACACACTTATAAATGTATTTATTAATTTCTATTTGGATGATATATTGATATATGGTTCTATGTAGGAGGAGCACATATCACATTCCAAACATGTGCTAGAGACATCACAGAAGCATCAACTACTAGAAAATATCAAGAAGCTTGAGTTTGTAGAACAATATTTGGTGTATTTGGGGAATTTGATATTTGGAGGATAGTTGAGGATAAATCTTTCCATGATGCAGGCTATCATGAAGTGGCTTATTCTTACCAATGTATTTTAGGTCAAGAGTTTCATTAGGTAGCATAATACCCGAGGAAATTCATATTCTCATTTTCATTAATAACAACATAACTCCATGTCATAACAACAAGTGGCAACAATTGTTAGTGCGAAAAGGTTCCAAAAAGGGCCTTTAAGGAGTTAAACAGAAAGAGTATTCAAGCACTAGTTATAGCATTAATGAAATTACAATATCCCTTTGAAGTGGAGACAAATTCAGTGGATATGTTATGGGAGTGGTATTGATGCAAAAAGGAAGGCTTGTATGGTACAATTGTGAAGTATTTCTTGGGGTAGTTCTCAACTACCCTACTTATAACAATGATATATATGCCCTAGTGCAACCTATGAATAAATGGAAAAATTATTTGATGGGAAAGGAGATAGTAATGCACACAAATATCTAGCCATCACAGTACATGTATGACTACATTAAGAAACAAGAGACCGAGACATACAAATGGATGGGGTTTATACAACAGTTTCATTTAGCGATTAAGTATAAGAAGGGTAGCACAAAGAAGTAATCTAACATTCTTTCAAGGCCACCCACTTTAAATATCATATATTTGTGAACTTTGATGCACATAAATAATTTCACTCATGATGGCTATAGAGAGACATATTTAGAGGACAACAAGATAAAGGAGTTGTTTCAATAGTTTTATAGTTGGATTCATGTGTTCGATGGTGAGAATATAATTGACTAACATCTCAAGAACATGTTTCTCTACTGGTTGGATAAGTTATGTATTCTTAAAGGTTACTGATTGCATCTGATTAAAGAGGCTCAAACATCTAGCATTGTAGGGAAATTTTGTGAAGGGAAGATAGTGGCCAACTTGCAAAGTTATGTATATTGGTGAAATATGTAGGAATACGTAGCTAGGTTACTAAGAGGATACTTGATTTATTGGACCAACAAACCTATTAACATGAAATAGGGTCTCTATCATCCCTTGTTTGTACCCACTAATATTTGGGAAAGAATTTCCATGGAATTTGTGGTAATATTACCAAAATATAAGAAGGGATATGGATACTCATTCATGGTAGTTGATAGGTTCAACAAGACGTGTGTTATTATGTCCTAAAGAAAACAAATAGCTGGAAAGAAGCAGTGAACTTTTCCTTTGGAAAGTTCTAGGATCACTTTGGGATACCAACAAGAATAATTTTAGATTGAGTCACAATATTTCTCAGTGAATTTTGGACTATATTTTGAGATAAGATGGACATGAAGCTGATGAGGTATGGAAAATTCCATCCACATTAGAGGAAATTTCAACCTAAAAGTGCCCATGAAATATTACCAATCAAAATGATTTAAATTTAAAAATATGTACATGTAAATATTTTGGAGGGAAAAAAAAGAAAAACTACTTTTTTAAATTGTATTTCTGGCTTATCTCGTTATAGGTTTACTCAAATTTCAAGTTTAACATGCTTTTTTAATGTATCTGAATTTTTTATCAAGGAGGGTCTTCTCAAAAGTATGCATAATGGGTACTCGTTGTGGAATTTAATTCCACATCTCATGAGTTTCTAAACTTGAAATTTGAGTAAACCTATAAGGAGATAAGCCGAAAATACAATTAAAAAAAGTAGTTTTTTTGTTCACCCTAAAAAATTCATAACTTTGATTTTATTATTTTAACTATTAGTTTATTTTATTTTCTTTATGAGGCCACCTTTAGGCTAAAATTTCCTCTAATGTAGAAATATGGGTAGACTTTAGTCAACAAGACATTATTGTAGATTTTGAGGGTTTACAATCATAAGCATCTAAATACTTGGGGTGAAAACTTGTCAAATATACAAGACTCGTATAACATAGCACTCCACACTTCTACTACTAAATCCCCTTTTTAAACTTGGTTTTCATATTGTCCAACTTCACCTTTGGATATCACATATGGAAAACAATGAGGAAGGATGGAGAATATTACAAGGGACACCTTAGGGGAAGAAAAAATTGTTAATAATATCAAGAAAATCCTCATACAGGTATAAGAGGCTCTCTAGAAGTGACACGGAATATACAAGGCTAGGTATGACCAACATATAATAGATAGTTTGCTCAATATGGAAGACAAAGTATGATTACACTTGAACAAGGAGATGCTACAGTGTCCTATAAGAAAATAAATTCTCTAATATATGGTCCCTTTGAGATATTTGAAAAGGTGGGAGATAATTCCTATAGAATAAATATTACCCCATACATGCACATATACTCATTAGTGAATATAAATAATCATACATCTTTGACCCTTACATGCTACATCGGAAAGAGTATTAAATTGTATCGTTTATGGAGGAGTTGGCACTATATGCTCAATAAGATTTAATAGAGGATATAGTTTTGCATAAGTGTTCCAAAAATACAATACAAGGGCATCATGAGCTTTGGAATATTATGTTGAAAGGACAGCCTCTAGGGAACGTTACATGGTACACCCAAGAGATGGTGTGAAAACAGTCACTCACCTCATTTAGTGAAAGCTTTTGGGGATAAAAATCCTCCCAAAATAGGAAAATTTTATCCATAATGGATCATTATATTTTTTTCACCCATAATGAAGCATTATGAGTGGAAATAATGGAGTAATTATCTCATAGGTCTATTTTTGTTAGCTGGACCCAATTTGGAAAAACGAGATTTAAAACCTTTGGGGAGAAATTTGAGGCATCAGATGATATTTTTTAAGGGTAAAACTATGCTTCTTTAGTGAAACAACTCACTTCACTACTCTATACATATATACCTTTCCAACAACACAACTATTTACTGAATAAAAATTTGTATGCAAATGTTATGCCACTAGGAGGTTGACCTTCCTATCTTTACCAGGATAATTCGAGAGGATTCCATGTCAACCCCCTTTATTCATGGAATTGGGGCTAGTAACATGATCATGATGAACAAAGCTCTAGAAAAATCCATATTGTAATTGTAATTTAGAGTTGAAGGAGTCAAAGATAACCATTAGTAGGTTATCAGGTTTTCCTATAATTAGGCTAGTAGGAGGAAACTCTATTCCACTCTATTCGACTGATTTTTACTCCATATATGATAAGAGTAGCCGAGATTGAATAAGAAGAGAGAGAAAAAAGTGGATTTCTACACTATATTTTCCCACAAGAGGCATGCTTCACTTCGTTTTACTTGCATTCATTTTCCTTTAAGAGAAATAGGGGGGAGCAATACGAAAAATTTTAAGCATACAAATTTATCTGAAAGTTTAGAAACCTTGGAAAATATTACTAGCCCCTAATATGCAAACTATAAATTCTCGGGTGATATTATTTTAAGAATATTCAATTTTCAATGGTTTCATATAATATCTATAAACTTTTGATGGTTTTTAAGGTAAATTTAATTTTATAAAATTTGGGCAAATAATTTAAAGGAAAAATGGAAATTCATTATTTGTATTCTTTGAAAAAACATGGAAAATTATCCCATCTATAAATATTATCCCCTAAAATTTCCCTATGGATAAGCATCACCTTATAACAGGTTTTGAAGGTTACGTATTCTTTTAATTTGTGGTATGTGAGTTTTATTTAATTGTTCTCTATTTTTGTTGGGAATCGTGATTCTCGTTAAACCAAAACCCACAAGTGTTAGTCATTCTTCACATTTCCAGAGACAAGGATACATAAGAGCCAATGAATCCATGTCGCAACACAAACAAGGAGCATTGGTTTATCATATATCAAAAAATATCTCCCCTAGCATGATTCAGGTGTGTATCAAACTAATGACCTACAATCTGATACCACTTGTTTGGAAGCACATTTTTCGTTAAACCCAAACCTGTAGATCTTAGGAAACAATCGCATCTCCAAATATATGGATCCATGAGAGGTGGTTATTCCATGTTGAAAAATACATGGGGAGTTTTGTTTTATCCATTTTTCAACCTTTTTTACATAATTATAATTCGCATGAATACAAATAACAAATAATTAATAGATCCAAAAATTTAAGTAGAAATAAACCCTCATAGTGTACATTTCATATTTTATAATATATTTTAGTATATATGTTGTGATGAATTTTCTAGCGGAATATCCATGAAATTGTATGGATGAAAGAGAAGTCAAGGTGATAAGACGAGAGGTAAGAACCTCAACATTCACATTAGTGAGTCTTCAAAAGCCTTTATCATTTTTTTACTATCTACATGGATTAATTATACAGTAGGAGTAGACTTATTAAAAGTATAGAAATGGTATTTTCATCTATTCCCACTATTTCAATTGATGTTTTTACAATATAAACGAATTCTTAAAACATAGGAAAAAAATGCACTGGTAGGAACACAAGAAATATACACATATATTTCTCCTGGAAACCAAAACTGTGAAAACCATATTGATTTTTCATTATATCCATTTCAATGTTACAATTCATTATCTACATGTTGAATAATTCATATAAACAAATCCATTAACCCTGAATTATGACCAAATCTACAAAATACCATGGGAAAAACCATCATTCCAAATAAATGCGCGAAACCATGGGTAGGTCCACCCATCATCCTTAGGTCTTTGCAAAAATTATTTGGTCTGTCTAAAAGAATAATTCCATGGCACTACTCCACACCCCGTGCAAGGGGGCTTCCAAACCTATTATTCCCGACATAATGTAACAACACATGGATCTAGTAGTTGAAAGAATACAACACATATTCAACAACTGCAACCACTAATGCATTTGAAATAAGGGATCGTTAGTCAAAAAAATAAATTTGAAGATGCTAAAGTACTTATTTAATTTTGGATGGGATGTTACAACAAGAATATTCTCAAATCCTTGTCCAGAATTTAAAATTTTCACTAAGGAAGAAAATTCATTTTCAAATATAAAAGAGGATCAAGGGATAAATGAGGAGAATCCACAAGAGGAGGATATAGAAGTTTTTTCTAGATGTACTTATCAACATATGAAGGAAATAAAGGAGTGATGGGCCACATTTGATGAAACTTAAACATTAGAGATAGAAATTGAAGATATTTTTCATGTTTATCATAATATCCCTTGTGCATTTAGGAGTTTGATGAACTCTTTTAGAAGAAATTTATGATATGTAAATCAAAGAGACTGAAAGAGTAAAATATTACATTAAAACTTGGTTTGAAATAGTCATTAGCCCACAATACCTCTCCATTTCTCATCATTTATTCACCACATATCTATATGAATTCATAATTTCCTATGTCCAAGAATTCATTGAGGTAAATTTATCAAATTTGGATATCAATATATTTATGATCTTGTTATGTATATGGATGCATTGGAAGTTCTCGTACACTAGAGGGAATGTTTTTTTTTCTTTTTCCAAATACATTATGATAGTATCGATAAATAAATGTATAAAATATAGTTAAGAAAGAACTAATTATGAAAATCATTGTTAAATTCTCATTTGGGTGGATTTTTATGACAATTGGTTGACTGACCTTGTTTAAAATCCAATCAAGCACGTCCTATTTTTTCACTATATGGGATAAAATTTAAAATCTATTTCTATATAAAGTATTCCTTGAAATATATTTTATAACCCTTTTTTAACTTATAAATTTAGATAGGAAATGAAAAACATAGGACTAGAATCCTTATTAGGTTTCAATAAAAATATTTAGCAATAGAATTGGAAAAATAAATTTTTGGGAGAATTAATGGATGAATTTTTGAATTATGGTTGTGGTTTATGCTCTTCTCTAAATACAATTTCCAAATAGATTCTAACCTTTTTATTTTTATATCATGATACAAAAATTATAACCAAAATACTAATGTCCTATCCACTTATAAAGGTCACCTTTGTTGGTTTTTCATTGGCATGTATGAACCATCAATGATTCTCTTATTCAAAATATATTTCCATTACACATATCTAAATTAATCTACTTTCATCTCAAATTGGAATCACAGTGTTTCATCTTATAACAAAAATGTTATTATTAAATACTAATATTTGGTCTAAGTAGAAATTGAAAAACAATATTAACATGCAATTTGTTACATATAAAATTTGGCATATCATCTTAAATAGTTTTGAAAATGTGTTTCTACTAGAGATATACCTATAAATCCGCTTGTATATTTCTTTGGAATAATTAAAATTAGATTATAAATAAATAAACTATCAACAAAACATTGAAAGGTAGTCTACTTCATCGACACTTCTCAACAGGTAAAAATGTGTATCAAATCTTTCGGAGAAAATCACATTGGAGACATTTATGTTGACACGTTTCGAACCAGCCAGTGTGGTTTGATACATAATTTAATTTTTATTGATTATTTTTATTTATTTATCTTTATTTTTATTTTTATTTTGATTTTATTTTTATTTTGATTTATTTATTTATTTATTTTTATTTTTATTTTTTTGGTCAAACTAGTCGTTATTATACAACGACTATTTCGAGCTTCTTTATCTATTTAAGCAGAGTCTGAGATCAGATTTCGCATCTTGTCCTGATGATGAACCACACTGGCTGGTTTGAAATGCATCGACACAAATTTCTCCAATGTGATTTTCTCCAAAAGATTTGATACATAATTTATGGATCACAGAAGTCAAATTCCTGATAGGTAAAAATGTATTTGTATTTTTTTATTTTTCCATGGATTTGTTTCTATGCATTGTTTCTAATTATTTTTCATAAATCTTGGACGTAATAGTCCCATACACCGCTCTTCTTACAATATCTCATGTTTTACTATGGGAAATCATTATGTTTTTGCAAGTCCTAGGAATATCCAAGGTATCAAGTCCATGGATGAGCTATTTTCAAAATCATGCATGAAAATATGACAAGAAAAAATCCAAGTAAATTGGAACATCATATGATTTTAGATTCGTTAATAAAGCTAAAAATTCTCAAATCTTCCTACAAAAACCTTCCTACTATTAACCAACAAAACCCATAACCTCGCAATTCTTAAATATCAATCGAGAACAAGGAAAATGATAAGAAGGAAATTATGAATGGAAGTATTCAAGTTCCATATGAACTCAATTCACATATACCATGTCATTGCAAAGAAATAATCCTTCTAGAAGTCCTATTTTACATTATCTGATTCTCCAGTACTATTGTTTTTCAATATATTTCCATCTTCCACACCTTACAGTACATGAATGTTGAAGTCCAAACCTCCTTTTGTTTATGTATTCAATCTTAAAATCTTCATCCTACTACTACGCCTAGATCACCGCTTCAATGTAGTTTCCCTCATAACAATACCGTATTTCATTTCTTCATCCATCCCTAAGGGAAAAATAAAGTAAGTCAACTCACTTGCATACTCAGCCACCACAATATACTTTTTTTTGGCCAAATAAATTCCCACTTGATACTGAAAATATTTAATCTATGGTTCTTCAATTTGTTTTTCTCAATTTGGATGATGTGGGATTTCCCAGGACGCTCCTTTCTACAAATCCAATCTAATGACCTTAGCACATTATCTCGGATCAATATTATGCCCATCTTCCATATCAAATTTACTTTTCAAGGAAACAAAGAAAACAAAATATGAAAAGGTAAAGAAAAACTAATGAGTTTAGTTTTGAAAAATTTAGCATAATGGCACGATATAAATTTGAATTTTCATAAATAAATAAAAAAATAAATCAGTTAATGGAAATAATCAATAAGAGATATACCAAGTGATTGTTCTTTAGTCCAAAATTTGTTGATAATTTCTTATGAGGGTCAATTACTGGTATAAAGAGTGTACCTACAAAGAAAATATGTTTTAATATTTTTATTAGAAGAAACTCAAAGACTATTATTTATATATTTGTGCAAGGAAATACATTTCTAGATAGAAAAAAAATATCCTCTATTGAAGTTGATGAGAGCCATTATTAGGTATATTTTGAGGGGTTAATTGTCACATTTTTATCCTTATTAGTCTCTCTTTATCACATTTAATTACATTATGGTCATATGTTCCTTAGTGTAGATGGTGATTAAGGGTCTTCATACTCCGAATGCCTAATATGGTTTACATGTAGGATAATCACAAAGATATGTCATTTTTTCTGATTATTGTGAAATCAAAGCTTGGAGTAGACAACAAGGAGTGATTATAGGGGGGTTTACCACCTCCTTAACTTCTAAAGGTAGCCAAAGGATCCTCGAGATTCCCTCCAACAACTTGAAATAAAAGGAAACCAAGCAAGTGCAAGATTAAATGAATCAAAGCTCCACCTCTCCCGAAGTCCAAGGGGAAAAATAACTTACTTTTTAGGGAGATGTTGGTATCTACCATTTAGGTTAAATAGGACAGAGAAAGAGCTCATTAGGATTCTATTTTTGGAGATAGCTAGAGTACTCCTAGCTCCTATAATACACATTTTTCACTTTAATTTGCTATGTAATGAGATTGGTTATTCAATAAAAGGAGTATTCAGTTCCTCCTTCATTTATTTAGTTTTAGAGAGCTGAGCTTGTGGGTTATGGCCCAATCCATTGGCCTCAATCTCTCTTGTGTATTTGTGTTTACTTTCCATGCCATTTTAGTTACTTTATTCTATTTGTTGTAGTTAATTTATTTATATTTCATTTTGATGTGTTTAGTTTTCTTCTATTTCATTTACTATGGTTAGGCTCTTGTAGTTCATAGTACATTAGCATATAAAATTCAAAAATGGTTTGTTAAAGCCTTCCTCTCTCACCTCTTTCATTGGAGCTTGAGGAGGGCAAATCTTCACCACAGACCCAAAATTTCTTTTACTTTATGATTTCTTGGAAAGAAAACATAGTAATTTCCTTCTTTATCATGAACATGTTGTGAATGCTCAGTTAGTTTTATGTTTTGAATGCATAGGAAGGTTTTCTTAAATTCAGCTCGCCTTTTCCACCATTTTCATCATATCTTTGTCAATGATAGATACATGAAAATGTGTTTTTCTTGCAGGATTGAGTATAGAAGCCGAAGAGGACTCCACCAACATCCCTAGCTCCATTTTCCACCCTTCATCAACCTACATTCAACAAAATAGCCTTCCAATCTATTTTTTTTTTACATCTTCACCACAACACCAAGAGCCACCTTGGAGGTGAAATACGGGATTTGAAATAATTTATGAGCTTGGTCAAAGGTTTGGCTATCTTCAATCCACCTAGTTCCACCTTCACTCCACCTTTCCTACCCCTTTCCTCACCATTTCTGGTCTCAAACTACCCTACGCCTATTTCTTGTGGCATTTTAGAATATCCTCTAGCACTACAAGGAACCTTGTAGTAGATCCTGTAGCACCGCCAGTCAGCTACTTCTTTAGCCAAAAAACCCTCTTTCACCTCACCTAGACCTAGCACAACTTCTAAGATACCTTCAGCTCTGAAACCATGAGTCTAAGACCTTGTTAACCCACGTCATTGCCTCCTTTTGTTGCAAAACATAGTATTTACAAGAATAGTGAGCTCATGAATAGATGCATTGCTAAGCATAGAAGTAAAGCATCAAGTAGCTAGAGTTTCATTATCCATTTGTCCCAGCATGTGTGCTTAGATTAGTTTCCCTTTATGCAATTTCAATTCATCAATTTACTTTATGAATGCCACGTAGTTTAACTCTGTTTCTTGGATTAGCCTATTTTTGGATTTCCTTTCTTGAAAATAGCTATATGAGTCTTTATGCTCTACATTATTTTCTTTCTTGTTGATAGAGTAATGATCATGAGTTATTTCCAGTCTTAGGTTTCATTCAGATTAGTGATAGACTTCATTCCCTCGAAGCAACCCTAGCAGTAGCACCCTATTGTAGGACAAAGAAGGGCATGTAATGAGTATAATGCATCAACTGTGTATATAACACTATCAACTCCAATTTTGTATGAACCCATGTTGATAAAGTAAAGTAGAGTAGCCTCTAGGAGTTGCAGAACACTTGGTGCAATACCAGGGCTCACTAATTTTTGGTGTCATTGCCAGGGAGGTATCTAAGTAGATTATTTGATTCTGTTTTAGCATTATTTTATGCTTTTCATTTACATTTGGTTCCAAAATATTGAAAAAAAAATTAAAAAAAGAAATAAATTTCATGCCTCATAGGAGTAGGGATAACCAAGGAATTTTTTTACCAAAAACCCCCACGTCCCCACACAGTCACCCTTCACTCTTCTTTAGTGACTATGAGGTTGAACACACCATCGATGAGTAACTTGAAAATTTTTAAAAACCTATAGGAGAAGAAGAGGATATTGTTTCACCTAAGGAAGTTGGTTCACCAGTTCAAGCCATGGCTGATACTGGAACCCAAGGAGTCTTTCCCATTAGGGAAACAAATGGGGAAACTACGATGAATAACATCTATCCCTCATCCCTTCTGCATTTCCATGTACTTACCTCTGAGGATCCTGAAACCTTCATGTTTTAATTTGATGTTTTATATAGGACCTATGACTATGCCTCATATGACCGAAAGTTGAAACTGTTAGCATCCACCGTCGAGGATGCATCCTTGCACTGGTTGATGGGTTTTGGTGGGAAAAACATCACTACATGGGCACAGATGCGAGAGTCCTTTAACAAAAAATATGGGGACTACTGTAGATCCAAGGAAATGAAAGAGGAAATATTTAGGATGACTTTAGGACTTGATGAATCCATAGAAGATTATGAAGAAATATTCCAGCTAAACTATAAAAGAGCCAACTACACCCTTGATCCAGGATCGCTGAAACTGGTACTTCTCTGAGGGATCAATGAGGAGGTGGAATAATCCCTTAATATTATATCAGTAGGAGATATATACCAGCTGCCTTATGAGGACATCAAAACTATATTTAGGAACATCTCTAGGGTAGTTAGGAAGAAAGATAGAGCTAGCCAAAGCATGACCAACACTCGTTCCTCTTCCACCTCCATCAAACATTATATTTTAAATATGTTGGAGGACATCAAAAGTGAGATGTTTTAGGCCTTTTCTTTCCAAATTGGCAGAATGCAGATCGAGAGGAAGCAAGAGGAAGCATAAATGGCCTTGGATATATTCTACCCTAGATGTACTAGAAAACACACTTGGAATGAATGTCCACTAAATTTCATAGAGGTTTGATTAGTCTGTGAAGAGAATCATGCCACAGATAAGTGTCCCTCCTTACCTGGGCTCAAATATGTATATCAAGGTGGGGAATTAGGACTCGATCAACTCTGTTTCATAAATCAGAGAAGGCCTCAAGCGCCTTAGTCATATTTTCATGGTATGCAAGGTTCACTTTAATCTTACTATCATACCAATCGAAATGCATCTATGCAGTATTGGTAGACCTTCGATCCTCCATCATGGGCTACACCTCCTACCTAGCCTTAAAAAGCTCCATATCAACCTCAACTTGTGAACCAACCATTCTAGCAATATTTTCATTGACCACCTTAGGGGAGCAACCCATCATAGGGATAGAGGCCCCAGAATAATCAACCACCTTATTTCCTACCTCCAAAGCAGCCTCAACCTAAGTTCACATATTCTACTCCATCGAAGTTGCCTTAAATGCATGCCCAACCTAATTAGAACCCAAACAAAAATCCAACAACAGGTTTACAGTGGAGAGACATATTAGCCATCTTATGTTGTGGATATACATGAGATCAATCTCAGGTCGGGAAGAGTAATCTTAGAAAATCATCCTTTATCTGCACCTACATAGATTGAGGAGGAAAAGTAATAGAGTAACACTCATATCCAACAACCTCCTTTTCATGAGCACTTGATCCACTCTAGTTAGCACACCCTGGAGGAGATTAAACATCTGGGAGTAATGAAAAATTTCTGGTTGAAAATACCCCTTCTCTAGGCCCTTAAGGATATTCCTATTTATAATAGGCTCATCAAGGAAAATTTCTTTAAGAAAATTGGGAGAAAGAAGAAAGATACCCCCACCATAAATGTAGTGGGACAATTGTTCGACTTAATGTTGGGAAGGAAGATCTTCCCAAAGTACCTAGACCGTCGTAGTCTAGTAGTAGATGTACAGGTCGATGGTTTGATTGATCTCGGGGCTACCATCAACGTAATGACCATGGAAATTATACTTAAACTCAACCTCCATGGGACTTTGAGGAAAAGCACAACTGTTCTGCAACATGCAGACAGGTCCATAGTAGCTTTGAAAGGAATTTTTGAGGATGTTATGGCTTCAATCGACTCTTCGAAGTAACCTACAGATTTCCTAGTCCTCAAGCCAAAAACTAAGGTTAATGGATATCATCTCATTTTAGGAATACCTTGGTTTTCTACTGTTGATGCCTATATCAGCTGTTAGGCCAGAAACATGACTATAAAGAATGGACCCTTATCTAAATAGATGGTGTTATATCCTCCTACCCATCCTTGCAATGACCATGACCTACCTTTGTGTTTGGAAGATGAAGAAGAAGAAGAAGAAGTATACAACACCACGTCATACCCCACTTGTACCACAGATGTTTTTCTTAGAGGGCCGCAACGTTGTGAGGATAAGCTCAAAAACCACATCATTCAAAACCAACCCCCCATTGATAGTCCACTCGATGACCTAGTCAAAGAGCCTGAAATCCACCCTTGGATGGAGCTACACTCAGTTGATTCAACATATCAAACCACCAAGGCTGTCAAATTTGGTCCATCAAAATATTTGAAAATTAACTCATCCCTCTCAACCAAAGAAGAAGAGCAGTTATTCCAGCTCTTGGGGTGGATCCCTCTATGTGCACACATCATATATACATTAAAGAAGGATGCAAGCATGTGCATCAACCCAAAAGGAGGATGAACCTAGCTCTAAGGACATAGTGAAATAAGAACTACAAAAAATATTAGATGTGGGTTTCATCTATCGCATATCAAATAATGAGTGGGTGTCTCCTCTTGTCCTGGTCCCAAAGAAGAATGGAAAATGGTGAATCTATGTTTACTACCGAGAACTAAACAAAGCTACTAAGAAGGACCATTTCCCCTCTCCCTTTATAGATCAATTCCTGGATGGACATGCAGGGAAGAATTTATTTTCTTTCATAGATGGGGTTAATGGGTACAACCAGATCCAAGGTAGCCCTACGAATCAGGACAATACTACTTTCACATGCCCCTAGGGAACCTTATCTTACAAATTCCTTCCCTTTTTCTTGTGCACTACCCCTAATACTTTCCGAAGAGCAATCTTGAGAATTTATTCCAAACTATTCCATGAATATGTCAAAATATACATGGAAAATTTCACAGCTTATGGCGATGATCTTGAGGAAGCTTTATCCAATTTTGCAAAGGTTCTGAGAAGATGCATTGAAATGCATCTCTCCATGAGTCTAGAAACATGTGAATTCTTAACAAGAGCAGGAGTAGTCCTCAACCACTCAATATCAAAAGAAGGAATACAAGTAGACCCAAACAAAATCACCATCACAAAAAGGTTGTATGTTCCTCAAAAGTAGAGAGATGTCAAAAGTTTCCTATGTCTGGCTTGCTACTATAGGAGGTTCATTAAAGATTTCAGAAAAATAACTTCGCCATTATTTGGACTATTGGACAAACATTCTGAGTTTCTCTGGTCCATTCTCTGTCAAAAATATTTTGAGATCATTAAGGAAAAGATAAATACTTCCCCCAGTTTTTGAGGTTCGAACTGGCCTCTGCCTTTCTACATCCACACAGATGCATCAGAAAAAGCTATGGGGGCAGCTTTGGGCCAATTCTAATAAAAATTAACCTATGTAATCTATTTCATTATCAAGAATAATATGTACAAAGATGAAATTAACTATACTATCACAAAAAAGAGCTTTTAGCCATTGTCCATTCCTTAAACAAATTTAGGAATTTTATCTCTGGTTATTAGACCTTTATACATACCGACCATGCAGGCATGAAGTACTTAATGAATAAACTCGATGTTGTTTCTCTAATAATTAGATAGTTATTTTTACTACAACATTTTTACTTAAAAAAAGTTGATAAACTAGGAAAGGAGAATGTTGTTGCATATTTCTTATCTAAACTATATCTACCTACAAATGAGGAAGGTATGGTGGATGATAAGCTTCCGGATGAAGAATTTTTTTCTATCTCAACACTCTCTCCTTAGTTTGTTGAAATAGCTAATTACTTGGCTCTTGAAAAAGTTCCCTCCAAACCTTTCATCGAGGTAGAAGAGAAAAATTATCAGGAAAAGAACCCGTTTCACCTGGATTGGTGGAAATATCTTCAAGTTGGGTCCGACTAAATTATCAGCAGATGTGTGAGGGAGGAAGAGCCTTTTGACATTATCTCAGCATGTCATGATATTCCTTGAGGAGACCACATTGCTACAAAAATGACAACCTTCAAATCTTTCCAGGAATGTTACTATTGGCCTACCCTCCACCAAGATGCTAGAATGTACACCAATAGATGTGATCATTGCCAAAGGATGGGGATACCTACACCGAAGGATGAAATTCCTTTGCACCCTCACGTGGCTCTAGAGCTATTTTAAAATAGGGCATGGACTTCATTGGACCTATTGATCCACCATCCATGAAGAATAGGTATATCATATTCTACACTAACTACTTCACCAAGTGAGCTGAAACAAGGGATGTAGAGGTAGAAACAGAGCAGAAGGTAGTTGAGTTTCAAAGAGAGAATGTGTTATACAAGTTTGGATACCCCATGTAGGTAGTCACTGATTAGGGGGATCAATTTACATCTCATCTCATTGAAAACCTCCTAGGGAGGTAGAAGATAAAGCACAAGACTTCCACTACTATCATCGTCAAGTAAACGGTTAGGTGGAGGTGAAAAATAGAGCCTTGGAGAATATCCTCCCCAAGGTTGTGATAAGCAGAAGAAAATATCGGGCAGACAGATTGGTGGAAGCCACTTTGGCTTACAATACCACTTGGAAGGCAACCACAGGGTTTAATCCTTATGAATTAGTTTATGGGAAGAAATCTCTGCTTTCCATTGAGTTTGAGTAAAACACCTTGAGAATGGCAGCTAAGTTAGACCTGAACATCACAAAGGCCCAACAATAAAGGTTATTGCAATTCAATGGTTTGGATGGGTTTATAATGTAAACCTTCCTTCACAGATAGGTAATCCAATAGAAGACGAAGGTTTGGCATGACAAACACATCAAATGAAAGACATTTCAAGAAGGAGATTTTGTGTTGCTCTATGATTCTTGGTTCAAGGATTTCAAAGGAATATTAATGACAATATGGTTGGGAGCATACCAAGTGGAAAAATTCTATGACAATGGAGCTGTGAATATCAGTACCATAGAGGAGGAGGGGATCGCATTACTTGTCAATGGTTACAGGGTCAAAGTGTACAAGAATCCCCTATATAGAGTTCCATTGATTATTTCCATAAATAGGGAGGTGAATTTAATTCGAAGCTCTGTAGTCTCCACTGTGTCACCTTCCTATAAAAAAGAAAAAAATAAAGAGGCATGCGTGAAAGCCTCTCGGAGGAATCCAAGTCCAACTCTTGGGTTGAAAAAATCCATAAGGCAATCCTAGAGCATAGAAAAGAAAAAAACAAAGAAATAAAATAATCTTGGGTGAAAACCTCTTTGAGGAGCCCAAGGTAGGCTTGGGGGTTGAAAACCTCTATGGAGGCATCCCACCTATCTTCAAAAAATAAAATATAGAGAAAACAAAGAGAAAAAGAGAGAAATAAAAGATGAAAACAACACCTATACACTCTCTTATTTTTGTTTTGTAGGCTTTTGATCAAGGATAGTTTCAACAAACAAGAGCTATTTTATTCCTCTCTACTCTCTCTCCTCTACCTAAGCACTCCATGGGAAACCCTAGCATGCATCCAACCATCCATATCTCCCATCAGGTGAGAAAAAATCCCATGTTTTTATTCCTCTCTTCAAGTGCTACAGGGTCTCCTAAGCTGTTAGAGGATTTCCTATACTACTATAGGAATTTCATCTGATAGAATGTAAGCTCACCCAAGGACATGTCACCTTCAATAAAAACATGAAAATAATTTTTTTCCCATACCTACCAGTCCTAACCCTCACTCCACTCCATGCATAAGTATTCACTCTCTAAACCCTCTTTTTGAACACTATGAGCTAGGTCACCTACATCTTGACATGGTACCTCTAGCCTCATCTTTCCCTCCTTCCACCCACTCCATAGCTCCATACCTAGCATCTCTACACTTTTTACCCTCATTTATCAGTGACAAGGAGCTCCCAAGAAGAAGATATGGGACCGCTACAGGAATTTTATCACTTCTTGTAGAAATCCTGTGCATGACACGTCAAGCCTAAAATTTGAGATAAATTTGATGTATATGGCTCAAAATAAACACCAGAATAATCCAGGAGGAAGAAAAAACCAGCAACAACACCTAAGGATCTCCATGCAACACCCGCAAAAATAACTAGCAAATAAAAAAGTTAATCAACTCACTCAGAAATAAGTTTCTCACTTACAAAATATAGATAAAAAAACAAAACGAAGGAAAAAACAATGATGGAGATCACCAAAATCCATCTCCTTGCATCAAATAAGTTTTACAACTCCTCAGCAATAGGTAGGCTCAGGTATGGCCCTTCACGCTCTCATTATACATCATATTTTCCAAAATGATTTAATTTCGAGAATTATAGGTTGAAAAGGGAAAAATGTGGCCAGTTAACTTGGCCACCATCGTGAAGTTAAAGTGAACGAGAAGTGATGTTTGTATGCCACTTGTGTAGTCAAATCAGTTAAGGATGAGGTCATGGGGAGATGGAGGTGATTTTGAGGCAAAGAAAAATGATCAAATCGAGTGGGACGAATGATCCAAAGGAGGAAACACCATGCCAAATTCCAAGTTACCACTCTGCTCCAAAATTGTTCAAGTTGACACAAAGGGGTGTTTTTGCTCATTCTCCTCATCCCATTTGAGAATTTTTAGAGAATTTATAGAATTAAAGTGACAGGAGCCATCGAGGAACTTCGCACCAAGGTTGAAGGCTGCATGAAAACCCGTGCTCTATAAAATATGTTGATGCTACAGGAGATTCTACAAAAGGTTGTGGAGTGATCAGAATTGAAATGAGAGCCACTCATAGATGGTATTGACACCCAAAACCACCATCTCCCAAAAAATAAAATACCAGAGTTCAGAAGTAAGTAGATGCCACCTCACGAAGTTGTGAAATATTTTGATGAAAAACTATACACAGTCACAAAAATAATTCATAATTTAAGGCATTTCTTAAACAGATAGAATCAAGGAAGTCTTATTTTATGTTGAATTGTAATCTCTAAGACTCCATCTCACCAATATTCTCAGACAAAAAATATCTAGCCACCTCCTTAACACAACCATAACATGGGGGGAGGTTTTAACAGAAGGGAACCCACATATATCAAGAGAATTAGATTACACCCTTAGGTGGTTGATATTTTAAGGAATCATCAATGCCTAGGATTATTCGAGCTCCTCAAGGGCTTTGGTGATGAGGTGGCTAATTTGCAATGGCCCTTCGCTCGCAAAATATGATAGGGCCAGCACTGTGGTCAAAGGTATAGTCATCATCCTAACATATGAATTCATTAGTAGAGTCACCACCTTTCCTCTATGAGTCAAATGGAATTGAGAAGATATGGTTTCTAGAACTTCATATAAAAAGAGCTTCTTTCTGCCAAATGAAGAATTCATTGAGGATAAAAATGGAGTTAGAAGGGAAAGCCTCCCTTAGCCTTCGGATGAAGTAAAATTTCACATAATTAAATACATTTTCTATGAGGGAAGACTCACTATGGTTTATGGATTCCACTTCAGAATACTGTATGAGATTAGGTTCCAAGGGTGCCTACCTCTATAATAGAGACTAAACATTCCTTACTTCCTCCTACATTCAATCAGGGACATGAGCTAGAAGGCGGGGGAGACAAAGTATCAGGACTTAGCTCACCATGGCCTCATGAAACTTATAGTATGAGATGCTCTAAATATATTGAACATCCCTGTATCTTGGTCCACCTTCGTAGATATGTATATGGAGGAATTCATAGGTACACAAGGGGAATGGAAGAATAAGAATGGGATACTGAAGGGAAATAAGTAGAATATGAAGAGGAGGAATAACAAGAGATGGAGACAGAAGTAGAAAACATAGAAACCCTAGAAATAGAGAAAAGGAAGAAAAAGAGAAAAATAAATATGACACAAGACAAGGAAATGAAAAGGAGGAACAATAAACAAAATATAAAAAGGAAGGAAATGTAGGGGAGGAAGAGATATTAGACCCCATGTTTGGCACTGACAAGCCTATCACGAGGAACATTAAAAAAAAAAAGTGGCTACCACCTTAGCCACTCTAAGCACACCAGTGAAGGCCAAGAGGAAAATAAATACCCCCATGTACTTCAGAACTAGAAAGAGTGCCATGGTGAAGTAAGGGAAACACTAGACTCCAACCAAAATCCCTGTAAAAATTGAGGAGTCACCCAAAAGGAAAGATGAAATAAGCTTATAAGAAGGGAAAATTCAGGAGGTAACCTCACCTGAGAAGACACATATGACCTATAGGAGGATACATTATTCAAGGCTAGCATTCGTTAAACAAATACCAACCCCCATGGGCCTTCAAGAGGAAGAAAAAAATGAGAAGCAAGAAAAGGAGGGTTTTCTACATGAAAAACAAAATTTTCTACAAGAAACTTTGTCTGTGCTACTGGAAACTCCAGGAGTGCAACAAAAATAGAAGAAAGACATGGAAGAGGGAGATAAGGCACCCATAAAAGGGGAAATAGGCCTAATATGTTGAGAAAGAGGCACAAATTTAGGGGCGGGATGCCAAAGGAAAGAAAGAGGGGGAACAAAAGGATGAGCCTACCTTCCCAAAATATGTCTCTAAAGACGTATCAACAATTTCGCACCGTAGACCTCAGCCAAATATGAGCTCCTACTACACATTTATTTAAGGAGGAATTATTATTCCTCGAAACCTCTTAGTTCCCCTATTTTATCATCTAGATCAAGAAAGAGCATACACAAATCATTGGATACAAATTTCCAAAAAAAAAGGTGTGCAAGATGTAGGAATCATGGAAGAAAATGTCACTGAAATGGTGAGGGATTTCACTAATGTCAAACTCAGAGAAACCCTATTAAAGGAGGAAATTCAAGAAACAAAGGAAAAAAAGGCAAGGTTACAAATCCAAGTCCAGCAAAATGGCACACCAATTTCCACCATGGAAGATTTGTGCATGGAGGAAATCCATCATAGACATCCTTAAAAATCCTATGCCATCTACCTAAAATAACTGTGGCTGTAATTTCATATTAAGAAAATAGAATATTATATATCGTTGCCTTTTCAAAACTGCATAAATTTTATTGACTTTTGCAATCATTCCAGCATAGGAGACAAGGCCAAGTTTGGAAAATTTCATATGCACAATCTTGTTTTGACTGATTTAAATATTTGGGACCCTAACCCTAGGTCGGGTGATATGTAGTTGATGGCCTTAGATTCTTGGATGGTCAATGAGGAGGCAATGGAAGAGGAGGTAAAAAGGGTGATGATAATAGAATAAAGAGAGCCTCTACACATAAGAGCAGAGCTACTTATCCCTACAGGGGTCATTAACGATCACCTCATGAAAGAAAATGATGCCAGTCTTATAGACAAGTACCTCAACACCCAGTCACAGGTCACTGCAGACTTTCATGACATTTCTAGGTTGTCCAGAGAGGAATGTGTAATGGCAAGTCAGAGAAGATGGAATGGTCTCCCTCTTATTCTCAGGAACATGGAATATCATACCCTCGAGATATTGATAAAATCCTTAGAAAGAGAACCATTCTACAAAACAGCTATGGAGACAATGAAGATCCAATGGCTTGGCTTAAAAGTCGATCCAACTTAGCTGTTGGGACTAGGTGAAGGGAAAGGGAAAGGTGAGGAAAAAAAATAATGGGAGGAAGTAGAAAAGAATTCTTTATTATAACCTCCTAAAGGGACTCCTTCACTTCTTCCTTGGGATTTTAGAGGGGCCAGGCACTAAAAGAGATGAAGGAGGAATAAGTTGCTCAGAGGATGAGAAACCACTCGATAAGGGGTGATGATGAGCACCATCATTAGATATATTTTTAGGGTTTAATTGTCACCTTTTCAGCCTTATTAGTATCTCTTTCTCACATTTAATTACATTATGGTCATATGTTGCTTAGTGTAGATGTTGATTAAGGGTTGTCATACTTTGAATGCCTACTATGGTTTAAATGTAGGGTAGTCACGAAGATATGCCATTTTTTTTAAGGATTGTGAAATCAAAGATTGGAGTAGAAAACAAGGAGTTATTATAGGGGGTTTTACCACCTCATTAACTCCTAAAGGAAGCCAAAGTATCCTCAAGATTCCCTCCAACAACTCGAAATAAAAGGCAGCCAAGAAAGTGGAAGATTAAGTGAATCAAAGCTCCACTTCTCTTGAAGTAGAGAGGGACAAATCACCTACCTTTTATAAAGATTTTGGTAGATAGCCTTTATGTTAAATAGGGTAGAGCAAGAGTTCATTAGGATTCAATTTTTGGAGATAGATAGAGTACTCCTAGCTCTTGTAATAAACATTTGAGACTTTGATTTTCTATGTAATGACATTTTTTATGAAATAAAATGAGTATTCAGTTCCTACTTCGTTGATTTAGTTTCAGAGAGCTCAACTTGTGGGTTAGGGCCCAATCCACTGGCCTTAGTCTCTCTATTGTATTCATGTTTAATTTCCATGCCATTGTAGTTATTTTATTTCATGTTTTGTAGTTAGTTTTCTTACATTTAATCTTGTTTTGTTTAGTTTACTTCCATTTGATGTTACTATAGTTAGGCTCTTGTAGTTCATAGTACAGTAGCATATAAAACTCCAAAGTTATGTGTTAAACCCTCCCTCTCTCACCTCTTTCATTGCATCTTGAGAAGGGAAGATATTCACCACAGGCCCACAATTGATTTAAGTTTATGATTTCTTGGAAATAATAGATAATTTAACTTGTTTATCATGAACATGTTATAAATTTTTAGTTATTTTTATGTTTGAAATGCATAGGAAGGTTTTCTAAAATTCAACTCATTCTTTCTACCATTTTCATCATATATTTGTCAATGATAAATGCATGAACATGTATTTTTCTTGCAGGTTTGATTAGAGCAGCAAAAGAGGACTCCAACAACATCCATAGCTCTAGTTATCACCCTTCACCAACCTACTTTCAACAAAAACGCCTTTAGCTATGTTTTTATGAGATATTTACCACAACACAAAGAGCCACCTTTGAGGTGCAATATGGGATTTGAAAGCAGTTTTGAGCTTGACTAAAGGGTTGGATACCCTCCATCCACCTAGTTCCACCTTATTTCGAACTTTACTACCTCTTTCCTCACCATTTCTGGCCTCAAACTACCCTCAGTAGTTTTCTTGTAGTGTTTCAGAACATCCTATACCAGATCCTATAGAAGGGCCAGACAACCACTTCTTCAGCCCAAACCCCTCTTTCACTTCACCTTGACCTAGCACAATCTCCAATATACCTTCAACTCTGAAACCATGAGTCCAAGACCTTCTTAAGACATCTTGGTGCCTCCTTCCTTTGCTGCAAAATAGAGTATCTACAAGCATAATTAGCTCATAAATAGATGCATTGTTAAGCATAGCATTCAAGCATGAAGTAGCTAGAGTTTCATTAGCCATTTGGCCCAAAATGTGTGCTAAAATTAGTTTCCCTTTCCGTAAGTTCAATTCATCAATTTAATTTATGAATTCCACTTAGTTTAACTCTATTTTCTGCATTAGACTAAATTTTCATTTCCTTTCTTTCAAATAGCTAGATGAGTCTTTATGCTTTATATTAGTTTATTTCTTGCTAATAGATTAATTATCATGAGTTATTTCGAGTGTTAGGTTTCATTCAGAAGTGTAACTTACTTCATTCTGTAGAAGCAACCCTAGGAGTAGCACCCCGTCATAGTATTGAGAAGAGGATGGAATTAGTAGAATGTATCTATTGTGTATATAGCACTATCACCTCCAAGTTTGTACAAGCCCTAGGTTGATATTTTGGGGAGAGTAGCCTCTGGGAGTTGCAGTACTCTTGGTGAAATACCGGGGCTCACTAGAAGTCTCTAGGCATTTCATTTCTAATGTCAATTATAAGTGAGGATAATTCCAAGATATCATTCATTCTTTTAAAGTCGAAGAATAGTCCAAGATTAATCCAACATCATCCTTACAAAGGCACAAAAGTAAGCCAAGGGTTGTGATCATCAACATCTATTTCAAGAAAAGGAGAAACTCATGCATACATGTCAACAAACACAAATAACATATTATTATTATATAAATAAATACTTGAATGTTTGAAATCAATTCAAAGACTACAAAATAACTCAATGTCTTAACATCTTGTTGAGAACCTCAGATTAAAAGGTAATCATAATACCTGTTGTATACTTCCGTATCGTAGATTTTTCCTAAAATTTTGGTAGTTACAAAACTCAAAATTTCAAAATTTCACTCACAATATCAATAAAAATTTATCCTATTTCATTTGAAAATTTGAAAACTATTGTCTATTACCTTTATTTATCAAAAGATAATTTAATAAACATTAAAAATAATCCTAATCTACTCTACCTATCCTACTCATCATTGGCCACTATCCTATCTATCATGTCATCACTACATGCTTTAATAACTTCTTTAAAACTCCATTATTATACCCTACCAATATCTCTTACCAAAAGTCCATTATCATTACAAAAAGTAAGGGATTTTTATCCTTGATTGTACTGATAAACTGACCTCCGTGTACGCCAAATAAATTACATAAATTTGTATTCTCTTTTACAAAAAATACACGCTTTTATCAAAACTCAAGGCACTCTATTTTAGATTTATACTATCCCACACCAAGATTTGATTTGAATATTCTGGAATTTTTGGTGCCTACCAATTCTCATTCAAAACCAAAACAAGAAATATTGCATTTTATTTGAATTAAATCCTCCGTACGATGGTAAATTGATAACCGTATCGAAGAGGAAAACGAAAATAGAGGTATTGCGTTACAGAGACAAGGCATAGTGAAAAAAATAGAGAGCATTGAGGTATGACAACACTCGAAACCACTCTAAGGAATTTGTGTTAGTTTTTAAGCCTCTTCATTGGAAAGAATTGGTCCTTAGTAAGGAATTTTTACCTCTATAGATGTATGAAAAATATCCCACTCAAATCCAATTTGATAATCATTTTGATGTCAATATATTTTTGAAACACATAGCTTAGAAAGTGTTATCACTAGAAAATTAGACAAGAAAATATGACATTATTTAATGTCAGAAAGAAGGATTTACAGGGTTGAGGCACATCAGATAATCTAAAGTATTTTAAAATATCTAAGGTATAGTAGGAAAATCAAATTTCACTAAAGGAACCAAAAAAATGTGCCTTTGAACGCACTTTTATTCGATAAGCGCACCTTTGCACAGCTTTCCCTCAAAAAGCCACGTGGTCCTAAGAGTGGCAGAAGTCACTTTCCAGGACCACAAGGCACACTACAGGGAATTGATCCCACACTTGAGGCCACCTAAGGACAGCTGCCCATGCCTCCTTAGGACCTCAAGGGAGCACACAATGGAATAAATCTGGCACACAATGGAATCACCCTCCTCTCTTGGGTCACCATCCATCAATGTACCAATAGAGGGAACGAGAGTTTGAATTCTTGTATAAAATGCCACCAAGAGATGAAAAATATGAGAATACCAAAATTTATTCAAGAAATCGAACAGTCTCTGAACCAAAGCAGAGATAGAGGTAACTCAGTTGTTGGCCATCCAACAACTCCTCTCCACCAGAGTAGAGAGAGGGAGACTTTGCACCAAGGTAGCTCAGAAGTAAAGTCATCCTTGCATTGGGACTTAAAACTCCATATTCTAAGGTCCCCTTGGAAAGTGGGTAAAAGTTTCATCCTTCATTCCTACCAGCACTCAATAAGAGGGGATGGAAGTACCATTGTTTGGATTATTGAAGTTGTTTGACTCTATTTAGATATTTTGTATTATTTATTTTTGTCTATTTTTTATTTTTGAATATGCATGTTATTTCACTATTTAGTATGTTTATGTATTAGCATGTTCCCTAACTTCCTTGGCTCCCTTTATTTTCTGCTTGTGACCAAGAACTTAAGAGGGAAAAACCACTCCTCTTAAGCAGGTTTTATTTTGTACATGCGTGCGCCAAACACACACACAGGATTGGTGACTCCACTAGCTTTTATATCCAAGTTTATGTGGTTGTGCCTTTTTGAAAATACCTCCTTTTTTTTCTTTGGAGTTGGGCTGGAACTGCCCCGTCTCTCTCCTTCACTTCCTGATGCACCCTCAGTGACAGGCTTAAGCCAAAGAGCTCCCAAAAATTACTTTTCAAGAAAATTGCGTTGTTTTTTTTACAGATAGACACACCCCAGTGCACGAGTTCAGCTGTGACCTATGCGCAGCCTTTGCGCCTGTCTTAGCCTTTTACGCGTGGAAACCAAAAGTAGTATTTTTTTACTATTTCCATTTATTTATTACTTGCAAAGTGACTAGAGGCCCATAATAAATCTACCAGTGCTGGTTGATGTCTCCCACAACTTTTTAAAGCTCACTTTTAGCTTCATTTTAGTAGTTTAGGTGTTAGTTTTATTTCAAGTTGATTTTCGTAAAGTTAACACATAGTTTAAGTAGGAGGCAAATTAAATTGCATTACAAAATAATTTATGTTTTGAAAATTTAGGAACCAAAAGAAACTTAGATAATTAGCCAAAGTAAGTGGCCCAAGTCAACACATGCTTAGCTAAATATTTTTCATTTTTTTATTGTAAAAATCGTTCGTTTAGTTCAATATTTTTCACTAGGATTCGGGGCCAGGATCGAATTTTTTGTAGAGAGAAAGTAATAGATGTTGCCTTTGAACCTTCGAGTGATCCTAGGAAAGAATATGAACAATCTCTATTGATAACACACCATCTCCCTATAGTTGGTCATTTAGATTAACTAAGAAAAATTGTAAGCGGACCATATCTGCACATGTTTTTCTTTTGAGCAAGGAATAACCAAACATAGTTTAAATAGGGGATTTTAAAAAGGATCACTGCATCTCCACACATTAAAACTATCTTCTTGTCCACCTTTTTATCACACACAGTCGCACCCTAATTAAATTAAAGTCACCTAAAACTTACTTAAAAAAACTCACTAAACTCTCCCCACAAGGGCCACAAGAGAATATATAGTCTAAGTTAGGACCAAGGGGATAGGCATCCAACAAGCCATCTTTGTTAGTCTACATCTTGAAACATATAATTTTACTATTTAGGCAACTTTCAAATCCATATATCCACCCATGGAAAAGAAAACGCTAGCGAAACAGAGACTCGATTCATAGGACATTAGGCTTAGGCCCAGTGCGTGCGATATTATTCGAGGCTACTTGACCCATCAAATACTTTTTACTGGTAGCTGAATTACCAAGAAGCCCAAGAATCAAACACTCATGTAGGATTATGGTGCTTAGTGGCCAAAATTAGGGCATCCTTCCCTATAGGTGACAGTGCAGGCAACACTCAATCTTGTACCCTTACCTTGGTTGATTTTCTTCGGTTGACTCGGGGCGTCGCCATTTTTTTAGGGACATTGTGCTGAATTCACAAGATACCTTCTCAAGGCCTAGTTACATTTGGGCATGTGAGGACGATTAGGTCTTCTAGGATTTTAGTATCATACGCAAACAATAAAAAACAATATTTTATTGATTGAATGATCACATAGGATTAATCTAAAGGGAAAATTTGTCTTTTATTTTCGCTTTGTTTTATGCATACGATAGGATTTTACATTTGATTATAATATTTATCCTCTCAAATATTTCCAAAACCATACCTAGTTGATGCCAGAACAGACCCAATGGGACCTCATCTATCTAGATGTCTTTTGGACCTCCCCCCATTAACGGGAGGGGTTCTACGTCTTTCGCCATTTAGGCATCAAAGACGGAACACTAAAACCCTTATTGCTTCATCCTTTATTGGGGCATCATTAGTCGGGAACCCTAGTCACTCTCCCGATGCCACACGGGTGAACACACTCGTAGGGTCACCGCATACCACTCCTCCCACAACCCCTAATGGACAGAGGAGTGCTACCCATTCAGGAAGCCAGTTGAATGAACAACAGGGTACGTCATAGAAAAACCCTATTCCTAACCAGAACATTGTGTTCTCACAAGTTTCAATGAATAAAAACTCGTTGTCACCTTTTCTAGCTTCATTAAATCTACCATATTTAACCAAGTTTACAAATGACCGCATTGAAAAAAACCCCACATGGCCTCCCATGCCCATGAAGCTCCCTTCAGACATTCCAAAGTTTGAAGGAAATCAAGTGGAAGACCCTGGAAATCACATAATGAATTTCCACCTATGGTGTTCGTCGAAAAACATCGTTGATGATATTATTCGACAAAGACTATTTCAATGCACCCTAACTGGAATAGTCGTGAAATGGTATGTGGAGCAGCCCTCTGCTACGCATGGAACCTTTAGCTCCCTCACTACTACATTATTGACCTATTTTTAGTTACCCATCCACCACGATTGTGGAACGAAATTATTGACCCACTTTAGGCAAACTCCCACCATCCATATCTGGGACCATCTCCACGAATGGCGGTGATGTCGTAGTTTGTGCAAAACCAAACTTGACGATCGAGTTCTGTAAGACCTGTTCCTGAAAACTCTCACCATAGAGATTTCAAGGGATCTGGTGCAACCAAATCTCACATCTGAAGAGGATTCCATCAGTAAGGTCCAACAATTCGAGCTGATTTATACGCAGTCAGAGTATCTTTACAATATCCTACCTAAGGCCTCGTGCATTCAAAGTTACAAAGAATTGCGAGGCACGTTGAAATTTGTAGACAATTTGATTCGGTCACTCACCCAGAATCACACAAGCAACAACATTTAATACCCCAGTTACGTATATTATTCTACCTAGAACATATCGCAACCCGACTACCAAAGTCATCTTGCACCTCTGAAAAATTTGACCAATAGGGCGTCATCGTACAACCATCAGCATGGATGACACTATCCTCTAGCTCAGGGGACCCAATATGCAACCATACATGCTGACAGAAGATATTCCCCCCTACAACCATTTATAAAATGTGGACAAGGGTCACAATATTCCGAGTCCCCAGCACAAAACCCACCCATGCAAAATAATGCACAGGTGAACTTTGTGCAACCTTCCCAAGACCAACCGTGCCAACCATATAATTAGGAGAATCCAAATTATCCTCCTAACATAGCTAAGAAAAAGGGAAAAAAACAAGCCTAAATGAAATACTAGATAGGGGGCAACAATCAACAATTCCCTCCGCGATCTCAGGCTGGACATAACTCCAACTGAAATCAAAATTAGGATCCAAGAAACCACCATAGGAAGAATAAGAGGGAAAATCTTAAGATTAACCACTCTTGTTCGATCTGTGGTGAGTACAGACATTACACTCACCACTATCCCAACATCCCTGAGCTAAAGAAGCTACAGAATAACTATGGACAACGTGGATCCTCCGAGTAGACAACAGTCATGAAAGAGTCTTTCCCCCATCAAGGGGCAGTTAGCATGCAACAAAAAACTCTTGACATTTCCAGAAAAACAACTACAAAATCTACATGACTAGTGAAGAAATGTTTTTTTAGACATGAAACCAAAATTAGGATACCCCAATAGACACCAATGCATCAGGGGCTAGTACAAGTGTACCAATAGTGCCTTTGACCATATCAAATATTCCTATTGAACCTTTTCCAAAATGGCTAAGGGACCAACTAGGCGGACAAGAAACCATTCCAAAGAAGCCCATAACTATAGCACTGTGGATGATCTAGCTCAATCTCCCACCGCTATGCCATCTTTTGAGGTATTACAATCATGCCCAAAGCAATGGAAAGCCTTAATTTCTACATCAGGTCCCATTGACCTTGAAAATTTGTGCCTGATGGCTTTTGATTTAGATAAATCCACTTCCAAGCTTCACTAGATGGTCGACTTTCAGATACCTATGTCAGTTCAAAACATCACCATTCACCGATGTATCATTGATGAGGGTGCATCCACATGCATCATGTCAAAGAACGTCTGGAAAAAGTTAGGGTCTCCCAAACTAATACCATTAGAAATCACTCTTAGAGTATATGATGGACGCCCTTCAACACCCGTTGGTATCTACCAGAATGATTTGGTTTGCTTAGCTGACAAGATAGTCCTTATAGAGATTGAAGTCTTGGACACCGAGCTAGATTATAATATACTTCTTGGATAGAGTTATATGTATGCCATGTCATCCATAGCCTCCTCCATCTTCCAAACTATGATGTTCCCCCATGAGAACCACATCATTACTGTTGACCAATTGACACACAGTAAAAAGCAGCCCTCAACAAATGCCAATGTCATTATACCCTATCTAGACACATCTACTGAGACGCTTACATGGTACATGAAATATGGCTCCAGCCACTTAAAACCATCTTCCATATTAGGGTCATTCCTAGGAGATCCCCCTGTTATACCTGAGTCATCACCTGATGTCACAGGGGCTCTAGTGTGCATGATGTCCTCATTAAGCACCGAAGCTAGTCAAGACACTAAGACAAGCAGTAATGACACCGATTCCTTAGTCATAGCAGAGTCTCTAGCCTACGTCATCTCCCAAACTCCTTTCCTCTTCCCCCCAACAGGTTTTGTGTCACAATAGGTCATAGCCATGGTGGTCCTACCAAAATTATCATTTGCAATATCAGTTTGATACCTAGTCCCACCTACTCCAATGGGAGTCATAAAAATCACCTCTGCGGGGTTAATCCCCCTAAATCCTAAGCAGCACCCAGCCATTCATCAGACTATCGCAAAAATCCCTTCCAAGGAAATTCCCATCGCAAAACTGATGGTTACGGCTAAGAAAACCAAGAGAAGAAGAAAGAAGGTGGATAATCCCACCATGCCACGTGAATCACCATGATGCACCATATGTGACGTAGCAGGCCACCCTACCCACATTTGGCCAGAATTGAACGAGTTAAAACCACTCCTTAGCTCTACAGCAAACATCGTGGCACCAAGTTCCTGTAAAAACGAACCTACCACCAAAAGTCAAGGCAAAGCATTTTGACGAATCACGCATGCAATATCTGCAGAAATTATCGACACTATACCCATCATAGCCCAGAGCTCCCGCGATATAGGGACACCTTATATGCCATCGAGCAATCCTATCAAGAGGAACCCTCCACCCAGTCATCTTGAGATTAACCTCACATTATTCTATACCTTCAGGAGGAACAACAGTCGCTTGAGAGACTCCCATCTATTCCCCCTCCCCCTATAAAACATTTCATACTCTATGATGAACGCGATCATTTCATCACCGATTTCTTAGCTCTCGAAATGTTATAGCGATGGTATCCAGTCCATGTAGTGTACCACACCAACCCAAATACACAGTATTCATGTCAAATATGCAGTGGAAATCATCATTTATGCCATTTCCATTATATCACTAGATTCCGTGCAGCGCTAGCTTGTATGCGATCAACTATAGTTCACCTCTCCTGAGAAGATGTCTTTGACTCTGAATCTATGAACAACTCGACAACTCAAGAAGATGTGATGAGTAGATCCATCCTCTTTTCATGAGCTGAATAGCGACCAATCAGGGAACCCTTAGTTACACCCAATTTCCATCTATAGATAATACCAACATGTACATTATGTAAAATGCCCAATCATGTGGTCTCCACTTGCCCTGACTTAGAAGTGCTACGACGCTGGTACCCAGTGATGCCACCAAGTGAGCAGGATGAGAATCACATATCTAGGATGTTTTTCCTAGTATGTTGGGGAAATCACCATGAACAACGTTGTACCTATATCTCATAAGTACATCCTCTAATTGATATAATACATACACTAGAGAAGAAACATGAAGATTTACTCAATCAATATAAGAGGCAGAGCACCCCCCGGTCATATACTCCATACCAACATTGACGTAATAGGCAAGCTGGGAAGGCGCACCTACCAAGCATGGCCCAGGTTCAACCTAGGATAACATGCAGACTATGCAACTTGATCAGCCACCAGGTCAATCAGTGTAACGAACCGAAGCACCTCACAAACAATTTTCGCACAGTTTATTCTCTCTCGCAAATACTTCACTTTAACCAAGGGAAGATCACGCATAGCTATTATCGTATTTGTTCTCACTTTCATCATACAATAAAATGTGAGCATCTCCTGAAGCTTAGAGCATAAAGAGAAGCTTTAATTCTACAATCCCCAAAAGAGTTAGACATACCCAAGCCAAAAACTTGGGAATGGAAGAAGAAGACCTCCTCTTCTACATCAGATCCCTTCCGAGCATCCATGTCTGGAACAAAGTGAAGTGTTGATTCCCACATAATCTACTCAGTTTGTATACTGGTACGATGCACCATTTTCACTGGCCATAACCATGAATAAGAGGAATGCTCGCTAATGGAAACATTCAGGAACCTCTACATAAGACACAATTTCCACCCACAGGAAATTGACCATCCTAACAGTAGACCGAGCCTTGCACTCATGCAAGCTTCCATCACAAAGATTCTCCCACCACTGAACGCCGATGACACAATGCACCATATACAATTTATATCATCATGTATCAGAACTATGACTTGAGCTATCTTCTCATCTGCCATAGCTGTTGACTTAGCTGCAACTATGAGAGTAGTTGTACCTACGATAGTGCAGACTCAATCTGTCTGCAATCCGTACACTATGTCTCATTCCACCACGTCAGCAATGGAATCTTTTTCATGTCTATCAACTAGCTCCATCCAGACTGAACCTCTTTAGCACAATGTTTCATATAATAAATCTCCTTTAGGATCCCTATTCCATTCAGATGAGCACAACCTAGAAGCCATGACAGAGCTGGATTATCCATGGGATGATATGCATCACCACTTGCTTTTTCTCCCCAAAAAAGTGTCCAGTCCCGACAAGACAAAAGAACAAGAGATTTATGCAATTGAGTCAAAAGATTTCCTCCCATTAAGGAAAGTCAATTGCTTCAAGAATCCTATCCCAATGCCCAATGCATTCGAGGAAGGAAACATGTCAAACATCTCACCAACCGTCAAGGTGGATATATCCCAAAATCCTGGAAAGGTCAAATAAATCTCACTGGGTGCAACATGTTCTCCAGAAAAAATAATCTCATATACCCAATTGATACAAGAGTATAGAGATACCTTCTCATGGGACAACTCAAAATTCCTGGGCATAGTCCCACTATCGTAGACCACCACATTGATACCTGGCCTGATGTACTAATCTGAATTTTTTGCAGGAACGCAACAGAATACACATATAGCCATAGATACAGAGATGCAAAAAAAATAATGCTTCATTTTATTAAAATCAAATAACTGAAATAAGAATCTAGGGCGTTGGTAGGCGTATCTCTGAGAAGAGATGTGGTAGCTACAATACTCTGAATTGTATTACAATGATACATAATGGAGATGAACAAATAGGGTGTTGGTAATCTTATCTCTGAGAAGAGATGTGGCGGCTACAGGCCTCTAAACCGTGTTACAATACAAACATGATGGGAACAAGCGAGCTAGGGCACTAGTAGCATATATATGAGAAGATATGTGTCGGCTATTAGCCCCTAAACTACATTACAATGAGGCTCAAAGGCCTATTTATTGTTGAGAAACAATGTAAAATCTGAATCATCCAAAAACCTAACCCTAGCTGATGAAGCGACAAAACTTTGGGTTCTGTTTAGGTAAATTGTTGTTCAAATTCCCTGGGGTGTAACTTTGACATCTGATCTATGTTTGATGCTCTTAATAGCTCACTAGAAATATCTATCCGAGGACTACAACTTTTGAGTGAGATACATTGATTTATAAATGCATGTTGCTCCCAGTTTCCCCAAAAAGCGTCGTTTAGGGCCTCAAAATGGCTCCAGAAGTTTAGGACCCGAAAAACTGCTAAAAATAGTAAGTTTTGTTGAAAACTAAAAACTGAATGAATTGATGGTCGGGGTTCAAATAGAATAGGTGGGTGGCCACCAATATCCACTTGGATCCTCAAGTCCCCAAAACGGCTCTGGGAGTGCAGAACCCAAAAACCTGATAAAAATAGTAAGTTTTGTTGAAGCTAAAAAAATAAAAGAAATGATGTTGTGGGTCCAAATGGAATAGGTGGGTGGCCACCGATATCCACCTGGATCATCCCTCCCTCCTTAAGAAGCAATGGTACCCATCGCATTAAGCTCCTCCATGAGGGGAAAATTTTGCTGAACTTAGTATTGGATTTGTCTAGGTTGTCACATACCTTTTGACGGACGTGCTGGATGTAGATGTGTCCCTAGTGGGCATCTGTCGAAGGATCTGGGAAACGTTATCCATCATATCGTTCCTATATTTTCGAGGGCCTCCTCAAGCAATATTTTTATAGGATCTCCTACTCCCTCATCGTTCTTTCCTTCCAGCATGGGGGGTCATCAGGGTGTGCGAAGCTGATCTTGCAATGGTTGAACGAAATCCATCTCTAACTCCTTATATGTTGATACCGTTGGGGAAATGCAAAGAAAAATAGAGAAATAACAGAACACTCTATTACTACTGATCCCGATTTATTGCAGGAACGCAACATAATACACATATAGCCATAGATACAGAGATGCGATAGAAATAATGCTTCATTTTATTAAAATCAAATGACTGAAACATGATTTAGAAATAATGGAAATAAATTAGCGAGGGAACTATTAGCATATCCCTAAGAAGAGATGTGTCAGCTACCAACCCCTGAATTGTGTTACATTGAGGGTCGGAGGCCTATTACAGAAATTATGGAAACAAGCGGGTGAGGGCACTGGTAGCATATATTTGAGAAGAGATGTGATGGCTACATGCCCTTACACCATGTTACAATGATACATAATGGAAATAAACAACTAGTGTGCTGGTAGGCTTATCTCTGAGAAGAGATGTGGTGGCTATAGGCCTCTGAACTGTGTTACAATACAAACATGATGGGAACAAACAAGCTAGGGCACTAGTACCGTATCTCTAACAAGAGATGTGTCGGCTACCACGCCCTTAACTATGTTACAAAGAGGCTCAAAGGCCTATTTATTATTGAGAAACAATGTAAAATCTGAAATGTCCAAAAACCTAACCCTTGGAGATGAAGAGCCAAAACTATGGGTCTCGTTTGAGTAAATTGGTGTTTCAACTTCCCCGGGACATAAATTTGGCATCTGATCTATGTTTGATGCACTCAATAGCTTGTTAGAAAGATCTATCTGAGGAATAAAACTTTTTTGTGAGAAACATCGATTTATATTCCCATGTTTCTCCCGGTTTCCTCAAAAAGTGTTGTTTAGGGCCTCAAAATGGCTCTGAAATTTCGAGAGCCAAAAAACTGCTAAAAATAGTAAGTTGTGTTGAAACTTAAAAATAGAATGAATTGATGGTGGGGGTTCAAATTGAATAGCTTGTTGGCCATCAATATTCACTTGGATCATCAAGTCCCTAGAACGTCTTCGAGAGTGCAGAACCCGAAAACCTGCTAAAAATACTAAGTTGTGTTGAAGCTGAAAAACTGAAAGAAATGATGTTGCAGATCCAAATGGAATAGGTGGGTGGCCACCGATATCTAACTGGATCACATACCTCCAATACGCTAGAAATAGCATCAACTACACCCATCAAATTCAGAAGCAATAAAACGAGAAATTGATAAGCTTCACAAAGCTGGGTCCATCTACCCCATTACTTACACATCTTGGGTTTCAAACCCTATTCCCGTCATGAAAAAACAAGGCTCCATACGTGCTTTCACCGATTTTGGAGATTTGAACAAAGAATTCCCTAAGGACAATTACCCTACCCAATTAATTGACTAGGTCATTGATGCTTATGCGGGTCATAAGGCTCTCTCCTTCATTGATGGATTCTCGGGGTATATTCAAATTTAAATCCGCTACACAGACCGATACAAAACCCTGTTTAGCACCCCTTGGGCACATTTTCATACAAGTTAATGCCATTTTTCTTAAAAAACATTGGATACACCTTCTACAGGTCCATGAAATACATATTTCATGACTTCGCACACCTTATCCTTGGCTACTTGGACGACCTAACCATCTGAACCAAGAAGTGCTCAGACCATCTCGAGGATTTGCGATTGGTATTCTATCGATACTAATAATACAACCTATGCTTGAACCCCATCAAGTGTGTCTTATGCGTCACAACATGAAGACTTTTAAGTTTTATCGTGTCCCAGCAAGGAATTCAAGTGGACCCCCTCAAGGTCCAAGCCATCAAATGGGTACCTCCATCTTGAACCCTCAAGCAACTACAAAGCCTACAGGGGAAGGCCAATTTTCTGAGACACTTCCTCCCAGATTATTCCACTTGCGCTCAAGGTTTCCTCCGCCTCCTATGCCACTTGCACTCAAGGTTTCCTCCGCCTCCTTCACTAGGATGTCCCATTCAAATGGGATGATCACGCCCAAAAAGTGTTCAATGCACTGAAAGAACATTGTCTTGAGCACCGCTCATCAGTGCCTAAGACTATGAAAATGATTACATCATGTATATATCAGCTTTCAAGACCACCTTGGCTGGATTATTGATTCGAGAAGGCTGAGATGGGAAGGAACATGTAATCTACTACGTCAGTAAAACCTTATAAGGCCCAACATTAAGATATGAACCCGAAGAAAATACTTCCCTAGCATTAATACATGCAGTCCAAAAGCTTCGCCACTACATCGTCTTAAAGACCACTACGGTCACTGAAGATATCAACCCTATCAAATATCTACTAACGTGCCGCCTAATGAAGCATAAATACACCCGTTGGACAGTCATCCTCCAAGAATACGACTTACATTTTTTATCCCCCAAGAGAAAAAAGGTGCTAATCTTGGCAGAGTTCATTATGGACCTCCCAAGGCTTACCAAAGGATCACTAGTAAACGATTCACTACCAGATGAACATATTTTATTCATAACAACCAAATAACCTTGGTAAGGAGATATTATCCTCTTCTTGCGAACCCAAAATTTTAGACCTCATCTCACTCAAGACGACTGTCGATGCATTCACCATCCGACCCCCCGATATCTCCTTATGGGAGATTTCTTATATAGACGGGGAATTAAAACCATTTAATGTCGATGCCTTACTCATGACCAAGCAGAACAAGCCCTTAATGACTGCCATGATGGAGCTTGTGGCGGCCACCTCTCTGGGATGGCCATGACCCAAAAAATCCTACAGGCAAGATATTTCTAAACCTACTTTTTTCACGATTGCATTAGAGTAGTTTATAGGTTCGAGCGATGTTAGCACTTCGCTCATAAGGTATGAGCTGCTCTCGCTCCTTTTCACTCTGTCATCATCGCTGGCCCCTTTTGCAAATGGGGGATTGATTTCATGACTTACAACCTGGCATCATTGAGAAATCATAAATATATCATAGTGGCCATCGATTATTTCACCAAGTGGGTCGAAGCCATGCCCACATACGAAAACACTGAAATAACCGTTACACGATTTTTGTTTAACCATGTCATTTCCTGGTTTGGCATTCCCAAGGAGTTAGTCTCTGACCATGGGAAACACTTTGAGAATGAAATTTTCCAGGATCTATCTCACCATCTTGGATTCACCCATGAATTTCCATCACCATACTACCCCCAATCCAATGGGCCGATAGAAGGTGTGAATAAAGTCGTCAAAACTATGTTACAACAGATGGTGAATAACCATAAAACCAACCAGCACCATATGCTTTTTTCTGCCTTGTCTCCATACCGCACGGATGTAAAAACATCCACAGGTTTCACTATCTTCCACTTGGTATATGGGGTCAAAGCTGTGATTCCCATAGAACACGAGATCCCAAATTTACATGTCGCCATCAAACTCCTTGATGATACCCAACCTCTAGAACAACTTTTAGTACAACTAGAGTTCATCGACAAAAGCTGACAGCAGTCATTGCAACACAACAAGGCAAAAAAGAAATGAGTAAAAGCATCATTCGACGACCACATCAACCCACACTCATTCACTGAGGGAGAGCTAGTCCTCCGCTACGATGCCGTAAAAGAAGGCCTAGGGCCAAGAAAGTTTGAATATTTTTTGGAAATAACCCTACATCATAAAAAATTGCCTCCTCAAAGGGGCATACATCTTGATTGAGACGAACGGAACATGCCCCAACAACCCGTCAACGTCCTTTATCTCAAGAAATTATACCCATAAGGGTCAAAAAATCCCACCCCTAGAGTCAACGTACACAGATCCAAACACTTTAAATTTTTGACCAAAAGACTAGTCACAAAATGCCCTCTAGTGTCACAATGGATTACCAACCTGACCTTTACTTCAGATTTGTCGATGGAGCATCAGGATGGTCTCAAAGTTTAGTAGCAGCTGCCTAGGTTTTCTATCACCGTGACCAAACACCATTCCGCACCAATGGTGTTTGTATCAGCTCAACAATAAACGATTAGGCAGAATATGACATCATCAACGGACTTATGTGTGATGCCCTCAATCAGGGAATATGCCATATGCATATCTACCTTGATTTCCAATCAGTAGTACTGTAGTTAAACCAAAAATTTGAGATAAAGGATTCACATATGTTTAGAAAATACTTGCATGAAAATAGATTAGGCCGACAATTTGACTACATTACATTCACACATGTACCAAGGAGTTATAACCAAACAGTTGATTGCATAGCTAAAAATATTCTAAACTGGAATGCATCTCGGATAAATAATCATACATCAAAAATAAAAACATATAAAATATAGATATCCATCAGCATAGCATGATCCATGAAAAAAACAGGGGGCACACCATGTAGAGCCGTATAAAATATATCTCTCGTATAAACCAAAAATGTATGTGTCTAAGTAAAAAAAATAGTGTCTTTGACCCATAAGTTAGCCCCAAAGATACACAAGTAAAGGTTGACAAAAATAGGGGAAGCATCCTCATAATGGGTTCTTTCCCCATGTACAATAAGATTTAGGGTCGTGCTCCCCTAGGTGGGACACTTGGACCCACAGCCACTCCTAGTAGCAATACTGGTGCCACTGTCAAAATGAAGGTTGCCACCTGACGTAAAACTGACCAGTAGCCCATATCCTAGGCCATCAATGCATCCAGCCATGCATCCTTGAGGTCATCTACAAAACCTTGGGTAGGGATCCCCTGGGTCAAGTAGTCCATCCGACCCCATGCACCTTCTTGCACCTGAGCTCTGACCTCTTGAGAAGCCACCTTCTCTGTCAACTCAACTACAAGAGCCTCTGCCACATCGTCACAAGCTCGCTCAAAAGCAGTCTCGAAAGAAGTTGAGTTGCTACCCTCTCTCGAGGGGCCAGCCGCTCCGACTAGTGCTCCACCAAGAGGCTGCGCAGGACCTCCTCCCTATCCCTCGCGAGCTCCTTGAGGTCTCCAAATCAAATGGTGTCCCACCAACTGAGCCATAGGATGTCTGACCTCACCAACATCTGCAAGAGTAACAAAACTATGTTAGTGTCATCATAATATGCATACAAAACGTATACTCAAGTAAATGCAGAAAACACAAAAACATGCATGCTGGCCCCCAAGAATATCCAGTGGGAAGACCCATGTCTGGGCCTCCCTAGAAGTCCATCCCAACATAAGGAAACGGTAGGAACATCTAAGGATTGGCCTCAAAACAAGCTTCTGTGGTGGTGTTCCAGTAACCACCCACAATACCTCCCCCTCCATGAGGCATCATAGGGGCACACCTCCTCATGCAAGGCTCCTGTGGCCCCCCAGCAGGCATAAACACCATAGGTCTCAATAGCCCCACTCACTCATACATGATGCTACATAGAATTTTGGCATAAGTGAACAACTTCGATCCATCCTGGACCTTGTAAAGTTGCGCCAACATCCCGTCATAAAAAAAATAGGAAAAGTCAAAAAAATACTTGGCCCTTAGTCAACAAAAGACTCTTATCTATGGCCTTGATGCCCGATGAGGATTAGACATCCCTTCCAGTCGTACGATAGCAGCTAGAGCATACCACTAGGCCAAGTCAGTCACAATAGCAATCACTATCCACCCCTCCGTATGTAGCACCCCACCACAATGACCCGTCGAAAATCGCTCAAGATCCACTATCCCAGGAGGATGTGGATATGGGAGAGCCTCACACTAAGGCTGCAACCCGATCACGAAAGAGATATCCATATCAGGATAGATATCAAGGTCTCACCCCTGCAACACCATCACCTTGTGCCTCTTATTCTAACGTCGGATCAGATAGCATAGAAGACAATCCCGTGATCATAGTAGGTCATTCTCCATAAATTTTAGAAGACCCCAATGCACTAATTGTTGGCACGCATGACCATCAGTATCCAAATAAACCCCGAGATCAGGCCAATCCCTCTCCCTCCACAACATCCTGTCATCAAACAGGCACACATCAACCACATTGAAAATAATAAAAATGGACAAAATTTCCCATTTTTTTTTCAAAAAATACCTTCGGCCCTCTGCGCGCTTATTCCTCAGACATGCACAAGGAGAGCGCGTATGTATTTCTCACAAACACATAAAAGGTGCGCCCAAATCTATTACAAGAATGATAAATACACACAAAAGCTTATTTTTGCATGCAAGTTATGTGCCTGTACCTTGACCGCCCGCACGGTCAAGGAACAAACTAGCCTAGGATCCATAGAAACCCATTCTGTATGGACCCTGGCACCAACACACTGAAAAAATTAAAATACAGGACGTCATGGAGCCTACTTGACTAAAAAATCACGAGCCTCAGGTACTTAGGCTGACTCCAAAGGCAAGAACTGCTCCGTAGAAGCCTCTCACCTCTAAAAACCTCAAATGCTCAAATAGACATAAATGAACTGGATTGAGCCATATTCGCCTGTATGTCGCCCTTTTCCAAAACTTTGGAGGACCATAACAAGAGGCCAGAAGGCCCAAGTAGAGGACCAAAAGTAGCACTATGATCAAAACTCCATAATGCCCAAGGGTAGTGCCACACATTTTCACCCCTGAAAAAATAAATTTTCAGTGCCGACAAGTATGCCCTCTCTCATCTTCATTTTTAAAGCACATGTATTTCAATAATATTTGAATAAAGAAGATGCTTTCACTTGGGGTATTTTTTTGTAGGTAGTGTGAAAACCATCCACCGCTCCATCAACTGAAATTTCCATAGTAGGTATCATTCTACCCTTAGCATGATAGAGTCCCAAAAAAACTCTGCATATCCTGAGGTCAGTTCTCCATTAGAAATTAACCATAGGTTCCAAGCGCCTAACCATGTTTATCATCACCCCACTTTTGCACATGATAAACATCCTCGTTGGTCGGTAGAGCCTCCACTCCATGGTGATCATCACTCAAAGTAGACCATATATCACAAAAAATAGTGATGCCATGGCCATACCACTTTAGTTCAAGAAGCACCTCATGCCTATTCACACGCCATGCACCAGGTCAAGTTTTACCATATCGAAATAAAACCCCTTGCCTGGACAACTAGGATTTGCGAGCAGATCGAAAGCGCACTGTCGTGCCTCATATCTGGCATACCGTACCTCCATCAGCATAGCCCATCTACAACATTTTCCATCTTCTTCATCAACCCCACACATGATACCAACCAATGGCCCCCCCACCCTCATCAAAACACCTTCCTCACATCATTAGTGTGCGAACACTTTCATGTTTAAGGGAACCCGTCTCTGTGGTTTGTACAAAGAAAACCCCATTATTATATTTTTTTGGTAAGTGTACAAGACCACAAACACTACACTATGTCCCCCACCCACCCATCCATTTTTTCTGCCATGGCAACAGTTCCTAGTCACCCTTGGTCGGAGTATCACACCCTCACGCATAAGCCACCATTTCATTCATAACCAATATATACCAACCCTTGATGTCCTACTGAATCCATGGATTTCCCCATCAGAAATAGCTATGGCTACTGCCAAGCTACTTTTTATACTCCAACCTTAGGCCATTGAATCCCCATCATAATTTTTCAGTCACCGCTCGCTATCATGCCTATGTTAAGCCCATCACATCCAGGATCTTGATCCTCTTTATCAGTGACTTTCTCATTTGATTGAGGCTTCCTTTTTTTCGACATCAACACCTATTTCAAAAAAGGTAGTAGTACATTGGATCACACCTCTCCACGAAAGGGACATCCTCGGATGACACTGTGGGAGACATCATTGCCCATAGATGTCATCGATCCTCCTGAAATTTGAATACAACACAAGCTTTCATGTCAATATGGTATCGTACCTCACAACCTTTTCACTTTGATCAAATTCATTGAAGACCCGTGCCTTTATAAGTGTCTCTTTCAGCAATGCTTACACGGGAAGGTCCCAACCATACATCTAAGCATACAATGCACATTTATATGCCATACCAATTTTACGCATATGAGTACAACATTCCACCTATTGTCATAAACAAAATTCACCTGAGGGTGTCAGTAGTCATCGTCATCAACCAACAGATCACTACCATACTAGTGACACAGACACAATCTATATCTGTCAAACGGATTTTTTTAGCTAGCCAAAGCTTCACAAGCATAGGGTATGCTCGCCTTGTAGAGATTTTTTATATATTGTATTATACCATTTCTTGCATGGTTCCCACAGGACATGGTCGCTCTTTGACGTGCTGTAGGGTGTCTCCAACTCCGTGCTACATGCAAGTCTCTCTCTCTCTCCGCACAGTACACAGAAAATAAACTATAATGTATTTCAGCTATACAGTTCTTCCTAGACCTCACACATTAGGGGGTAATTGTTATCACTGGAAAATCGGACAAGCAAATATGACACTATTAAATGTCAGGTAGAAGGATTTACAGGGCTTAGGCACATTAGAGAATCTAAAGTATTTACAAATATCTATGGTCTAAGAGGAAAATCAAATTGTGCACTAAAGGAACCAACAAAATGCGCCTTTGTGCAATCTTTTCTTCAATAAGTGTGCCTTTGTGTGGCTTTCCCTCAAAATGTTGTGCGGTCGTGAGAGTGGCAGAAGTCACTTTCCGAAACCACAAGGCACACTCTAAGACATTGAACCCACACTTAAGGCCGCCTAAGGATAGCGGCCCAACCCTCCTTAGGACCTCAAGGGAGCACACAATGGAATAAATTTCGCACACAATGGAATCACCCTCCTCTCTTCGGTCACATCCATCAATGTACCAAGAGAGGGAAGGAGAGTTTTAATTTCCCTATAAAAGGCATGAAGAGATGAGCAATATGATAAATCATTATTATGTTGGCCAAAATTTCCCTAGGCAATCCATCAATGTATGATCTAGAGCAAAGATAGAGGGGACTCAGTTGTTTGTCATCCAAGAACTTCAGTCCACTAGAGTAGAGAGAGGGAGACTTTGCGCCAAGGTAGCTCGAAATTAAAGACACCCTTGCATCAGGACTTAAAACTCCCTAGTTCTAAGGGCCCCTTGGTAAGTGGGTAAAAGTTTCATCCTTCATTCCTACCAGCACTCAATAAGAGGGAACATAATCACCACCATTTGGATTATTGAGGTTGTTTGACTCCATTTAGAGATTTTTTGTTATTTTTTTTAGTTTAGTTTGTATGTTTGAATATGCATTCTATTTCACTATTTAGTATGTTTATGTCTTAGCATGTTCCCTAACCTGCTTGACTTCCTTTATTTTATTCCTATGAACAAAAACATAAGAGGGAAAAACCACTCCTATTAAGCAGGTGTGATTTTGTATATTCGTGCGCAAACACACACAGAAAGGAAGAATTTTTTTGCCAATTTTAAATACAATTTTTTTTGTATAACGACAGAGCCGTAATGATCTAGATTTATGTAGGAACGCAAAAAAATACAGAAATAACCATAAACATAGAGATGCAGCAGAAATAATCCGTCATTTAATTAATATCAAATAATAGAAATATGCTTACAGAAATAATGGAAATAAAATAGCTAGGGTGCTGGTAGCGAATCTCTAAGAAGAGATGTGGTGCCTAAAGGTATTTGAACTATGTTACAATGAGGCTCGAGGGCCTATTTATTATTGAGAAATAATGGAAAAACTAAAATGTCCAAAAACCTAACTCTAGGAGATGAAGTGCCAAAACTGTGGGTCTTGTTTGGGTAAATTGGTGTTTCAACTTCCCGGAGACGTAACTTTGGCATCCGATCTCCATTTGACGCACTCAATAGATTTTTAGAAATATCTATCTGAGGACTACAAATTTTGAGTGATCACTCCCCATTTTTCCAAAACACGTCGTTTAGGGCCTCAAGACGGCTCTAGAAGTTCAGGACCCCAAAAATTGCTAAAAATAGTAAGTTGTGGTGCAACTTAAAAGCTGAACGAACTAATGGTGGGCGTCAAAATGGAATAGGTGGGTGGCCACCAATATCCACTTAGATCATTAAGGCCCCAAAATGGCTCCGAGAGTGCAGGAATCGAAAACCTGCTAAAAATAATGAGTGGTGTTGAATGTGAAAAACTGCAAGAATTGATGGTGTGGGTCCAAATGGAATAGGTGGGTGGCCACTGATATCCACCTGGATCATTCCTCCCTCCTTAGGAACAAATGGTCTCCATTGTGTTGAGATCCTCCTTGAGATGAAGAAAATTCTGTTGAACTGGGTATTAGTTTTGTTGAAGATGTCATGGACCTATGGGCAGACATGTTAGATGCATTTAGTAAATTTGGTTTCTTTATCAGCCCCAAATAGTACATGTATGGATTTTGTATGTGTATTTGTAGGAGGTATCACAACATAAGGTAGTAGAGCGTTGGAGGTCAGATCAATGGAGTGCTTGTCCTGACAGTGTAGAGGAACATTTGTGAGTGAGGAGAAAATTTCCTCGTATTCCTCCATGAATTTGTCCATCTGTTGCAGCGATACAGGGGAGCCCTGTTTCGAGGTTATGGCCACAATATTATTCTTTCCCTGTGAGCGAGTTGTAAGGAAAATTGATTTCTTGGTTTGGGAAACAATCTTACAGCGTTGTTTTGCAGTAGTCAAAGAGATGACAGGAGGTGGTACTACCTCTGGTATCCTATAAAAGTTATTTCCAAAAGTAATAATAACAACATGAGTCCTAGACTAATACATAGCATGTCACCTCCACAAGTTTGGTTGGCCCAATAATAAATTAGTTACATCAAGAGGAGCAACATCACATAATACCTCATCCGTGAATGGCTTCATGCTGTACGAAAGGTGGCACTGTTGGTGGATGCGGATATCTCTCCCTAGGTGAAGCCACCCGATGATATATGGCTATGGGTGTGCTATGGTCAGTTTTCCAAGCTGCTTCACGACCTCTGCTCAAATGAGGTTCTTTTGGCTTTTGCTATTGACAAGAAATTGCAACGGAGAACACTTCATGCACATTTGCGAATGGAAGAGGTGCTCCCCCTCCTCTGGATCCTCTGTGTCCTCCCTCTGGATCTTTGTGGTGGCAACAATGGCACTCAGATCTGCATCAATGATCTACTTCCCTTTGTCGTTTCCTTTGTTTGGTTCTGACTCAGGATCAGAAAATGCATTTGATTCAGGTGCCTTTAGTTCAGCCACCAATGACTATTTGGCCCGACACTCATTTGTGCTATGAGAGGGGCTGTTATGAAATTCACACCACTTCCCTGTGTCCTTATTTCGATTTGTGGTGTTGTTTTGAGTTTCACCTCTTTGGCCTTTGCCCTTGTTCTTTGGTTTAGAGGCACCTTTCGGATTCGCAGATCCAAAGTCTTGCTTCTTCTGCTTAAATTTCTGCTTGATCTTGGCAGCATAGCGATATGCCATGCCAAGCGATGTAATTTCTAGGAACTTCATTTCCTCCTAAATGTGTTTGTGTAGACAACCATGGTACTTGAGCACCAAATTCCTCTCTGAATCTTTAATACCCAAACTTTTGTGTAGGGTATGGAACAAATTCATCAGTTCGTGCACATCTTGATCCCTTTGTTACAACAGCATGGTCCATTGGATGTATTTTTCCTCATAGCTCCCCATGGGGTAATATTGTTCCTTGATGCTATCTTGAAACGAATTCCATGTGGGTGTGGCTGAGAACAGAGAGGGTTCCCCTTCGGCCTCTTGCTCATGGTCGGTTTCACACCAGTCTTTGACATGGGGGGCAGCTTTGAGGAGTGCAAAAATAATCTTTTCTCGATCAAAGAAATCATGGACCGAGAAATACCCTTCCAGCAAATTCAACCATCTATCTACAGCATATGCATCTATTTGGCCTTCAAATACAGGAATATCAAATTTTACGTGTACCTTGAAGGGAGTGGCACCTCCAGAGTGATTGTTGGATGTCGATGCGCCGTAGGTGGGGTGTCGTTGAAGGATCTGAGAAAAGTTATCCATCATCGCGTTCCTTTGTTTCTCGAGGGCCTCCTCGAGCAATATTTTGATAGGATCTCCTACTCCCTCATCTTTCTTTTCTTCCTCCATGGGAGTTCGTGAGGGTTTATGAGGCTGATCTTGCAAGGGTTCAACTAGATCTAGCCCTAACTCCTTATACCTTGACCGCATTGGGGACATGCAAAGAAAAACAAAGAAAGAGCGGACCGCTCTCATACCATAGATCCAAATTTATGCAGGAATTCAAAAGAATACAGAAATAACCATAAACATAGAGATGCAACAGAAATAATGCATCATTTTATTAATATCAAATAAGAGAAATATGCTTATAGATATAATGGAAATAAAATAGCTAGGGTGTTGGTAGCGAATCTCTGAGAAGATATGTCGTGGCTACAGACCTTTAAACTGTGTTACATTGAGGCTCTAGAACCTATTTATTATTAAGAAATAATGGAAAAACTAAAACGTCCAAAAACCTAACCCTAGGAGATGAAGCGCCAAAAATGTGGGTCCCGTTTGGGTAAATTGGTGTTTCAAATTCCTGGGGACGTAACTTTTGCATCTGATCTTTGTTTGACGTGTTAAATAACTCGTTAGAAATATCTATCTGAGGAATACAACTTTTGAGTGAGTGATAACATTAGTCTACTACCCATGTTGCTGCCCATTTTCCCAAAAAACGTCGTTCAGGGCCTCAAAATGGCTCGGGAAGTTCAGGACCTGAAAAAATAGTAAGTTGTGCTACAACTTAAAAACTTAATGAACTGATGGTGGGGGTTCAAATGGAATAGGTGGGTGGCCACCAATATCCACTTGGATAATTAAGGCCCCAAAATAGCTGCGGGAGTGCAGGACCCGAACACCTGCTAAAAATAGTAAGTGATGTTGAATGTGAAAAGCTGGAAGAATTGATGGTGTGGGTCCAAATGGAATAGGTGAGTGGCCACCGATATCCACCTGGATCACGTAAACATGATTTGATTCCAGTGTAGATATTTTCATCCTCACTCTAATATTTGATACACAGTGAGGTGGTTTTCTAAAGAAAAATTGTTGGTAGTTGAAAACTTCCATAGGGTCTTTGTACAGAGTTTTAAAATGGAAACGAGAATATAGCCCTTAAAGTTTGAAGCTACGAAATTGCACCTTAAATGTTTGTCTCTTGAATTTTTATATCCTTCAAGAGGTAGGTTTGTTGGGATTTTAACCAAATTATATGGATATAATGGTAAAGTAACCAAGGCCTTTTCCCTTTTCCTTTGTCGTAAGGCATGGAGAAAAGTGGTTCAAAAACAAGTAGTTAGAAGAAAAGGCATATACACCATCTCTAAATAAGTCAAGACCAAAACCAAATTGGACGAACGATATACCCCTAACATAGCTAAAACATCCATGGAAAGTGTTATTTTTGGGATTCAAAAGTATATCGTATATGAGGGAATATTTAGTTTCATATTTTTATATCATATAAAAATGTTGCAACATATAAAGAAGGAGAAGTATGTAAATATGCCTTACTAACTCGTGAAAAATATTGAAAGAATGTTTATAAATATTTAGAAGCAACCCAACAATAAATAAAGGAGCCCTTATCATCATGGCCTCAAGAAGATGATAGTAATGTATGAATTATAGAGGAATGATCAATCTTAGCAGTAATTATTTAAATAGAATGAATTTTTTGAAGGCTCTCTTATTGAGGGAAAAACAGCAATGAGGAAGAAGATGTCTATGACATTTCTCCACCAATACCACAATGAATACAAACATCATATAAGAAAAATTGAATGCTATATACACTAAAAGAGTCACCAAGGCTGACACAAAATATAGAAAAGGTAATCCACAAAAGGATAATTAAAAAAAAAGCCAAAAGCAACTTTTCTACAACAACAACTTCCATAATAGAAATAGATTAATATAAACAATTTTTGTATGATTAAATTGAGTCCTTAGAGGCTAAATAAAGGCGACCCTTAACAAGAAAAGAAACAAGGGGAGTATTAAACATTTTAATTCGATAAGAATCTATCTTCACTGAAGAATAAAGGTCATGTATTGAGGAAAAAATCGAGGTACAAAAAAGCACTCCCCAATAAAAAAAAGAGAAACCTCCCATCTAAATTTCATGAAAGGATACGAAGAGGAAGAAAAAAAAATGGTCACCTATGTAGGAAAACTTTAAGGAGGTGCGAAAAATAACTCCCTATGAAAAAAGGAAAATATCCCATGCAAATTACATAAAAAGATGAGGATGAAGAAAAGAAAAATCAAGAAAATGAAGAGTATAGTAAGGACATGTAATTTTGGGAAAGATACATAAAAGCACAAAATTAATTAATTACATTATAGAACATGAATATTTTGTACTATGATAGAATGAAGGAGGATATTAAAATAATTAAAGAAGACAACATTGTGATCTCCAAACAAGATTATAATTAGTATCAACAAATGAAAACTCACAAAGCCAACAATAGAAGTTTGAACGTGGGAGTGCTTATGCAAAGGATAAGATAGGAAATTTAAGATAGGAAATTTAGGGGGAGTCAACATCCAATGTGGATGTGCTTCTCAGTGTAGTCGGAGGAATCTAACACACATAATAGTATTTTTTTTTTTCTAATGAGGACATGCAACAACTTTTCCTTGTAGTAAATGTTGGTCCTCAATTTGGATGAAAATTAGTCATCATAATAAATCTCATTATAGCCAAGATAAACTTATCAGTTGCTACTAATATGACTTTTGGTCTCCACTTTGACTAAAAGAACCGCTCAAAAGGTATTTTTATCATCTTCTTTTAATTTTTTATTTGCCGGTAATTTTATTCATTGTAAATTCGTTTTTACTAAATTTTCCAGGAAAATAGGTGTTTTCTTAATTTATTCTTTGTTAAGATATATGAATGAAAATTGAAAAAAATTGAAAACATGGTTTGTTTTACTTGTTTTCCCTAGATTAATTATATCATGTTTATTTGAAAAAAAAAAAAAAAAACTTACATATAAACAAATAAACATCTAAGCTAGGTAGAAAGAAATGAACTGCTTAAGCAAGGAAATCCACCCATAATTCATGACCTCATGATCTGGCCTGATTTTTTCCTCTAGAAGTTGAATTTCATCTATATGGATGATGAAAATAGAAATTAGTTGGTTGCGTCAAGAGTTATCAACATTTCATCTATATGGATGATGAAAATAGAAATTAGTTGGTTGCGTCAAGAGTTATCAACATTTTAGTTTTTTTTGTATTTTATAAATATAGAAGCATGTGAAGCTTGAGTGGATGAGTTAGAATTTAGTTTTCATTTCTATTGTGTTCATCATACTCAAAATAGAAATTAGTTGGTTGGGTCGAGAGTTATCAACATTTTAGTTTCTTTTTGTATTCTATAAATATAGAAGCATGTGAAGCTTAAGTGGATGAGTTAGAATTTAGTTTTCCTTTCTATTGTGTTCATCATACTCAAAATAGAAATTAGTTGGTTGGGTCGAGAGTTATCAACATTTTAGTTTCTTTTTGTATTCTATAAATATAGAAGCATGTGAAGCTTAAGTGGATGAGTTAGAATTTAGTTTTCATTTCTATTGTGTTCATCATACTCAAAATACAATTGAGTTGAAAGTTTGTTTCAATATTCCTTTAATTAATATATGCAACAACAGAATCCTAACGGGGTATTGTTGGAAGGCCTTGAGCCGCATGAGGAAGTAAGAAAAAAACACTACAACTATTTTTTCTGCCATAAGGGGCCCTAATGCATGTTTAGTCAACCATTTGAACTTCAATCAATTATGGATTTATTGCTTTAGATTAGTGTTTCTTTTTAAGAATGTGTGTTTATAATTTCTTATTTCATGAAAAATCTGCATAATTTAAAGGAGTATCATTATGTGGTCCTTTATGGAGGCATAGATTCCAAAAACTTGATTTCTACTACTATAATATTTTGTATTCTAGATAGAAAAATATATATTCCTTTCTCTCTTAAAGTTATTTTATTAGTTTAAAAAAATTCTTTACATTGCAATAGTTTAAGGATAAATCGCATTTTACAAGATAATTTTTATTTTTATTTTTGACATATATTTCTTGACATCTAAGAGGCTCCCCCATTGATAATTTAATGTTCTAATTTATGCAAACCAATTAGACCAATAATGACATCAACCATGAAAATGTGGAAATGCCAAAATGAAAATAACAATGTAATTCACATTAATCATATGTGATGGGAAACAGAGCAAACATCAAAGATCTAATCAAAGACATGAAAAATGGGAATAACACATTACAGAGAGAAAAATACACAAAGGAGAATAAATCAGGAATCAAATTACATTGTAGCCCTTGACTTTCTTTTGTGCTCAAGCTAAGACAAATTACAAACTTACAGATGAGAAGTGAAGCTACATAATTATCTCATGTGAAATTCATGCCTCAATAGTGAAGTTATAAATCAAGGGCAACGGGAATATAGCGTCGTAGGTTCACGAGCGGTTGAGTGTTAGAGAGTCACCACCAGATGGTGTTATCGGTGATATTTTGCATTAGCGTCTTCATTTACGATTCAAACTTAACATTCTCCCACTTGAAGTTGAATGACTAATCTTTAATCAAGTCACACGAAGTCCTACCATGCCTCTACATAATTGATGTTTATTTATTGGTAGAATCTCAAAGATTATATCAGTAGGGATTTTATGTGTATGGAAATTTTCCAAAGATAATTGACTTTCCTCCAATACATGTCATATCCAATGGTACCTTAATTCAATGTGCTTCATTTTTTAGTGAAATGTTGGGTTTCTCACCAGTCTGAATATCACAATATAGAACATAACTTTCCTATTGTATTCTTATCTATCCTAGGAATCATTGCATTCAATAAAATTCTTTACAAGGTTTTGTTGCAGCTATGTACCATGCCTCTATTGTAGAGAGAGGTATTATTATTTATAGCCTTGACACCCAATATATTTTTGCACCTACTAGTGTATAAATATAACTTTTGTGTACTTTTTGGTGTCCATATCTCCAGCCATATATTCATCTATAAATCCTTCAAGCGTGTCTCAGTATGACCAAAACATAAACAATAATGACTAGTATCCTTGAGATGCCTCCAAATCCACTGTATTGCTTGCCAATGTTGTTTTCCTGGATTGGCAAGGAACCTTCCCACGACTCCCATTGGATAACTAGCTTGAAATTTGTCATATTAAACATGTCAAGCACCTTCTTGATATGTTTCTCTCGCGAAAACCATAACATTTTATTTCTCCTATCACACATGATCCTCATGACCAATATCTGTTGTGCTAGACCCAGTTCCTTCATTGAAAATTTTCTACCCAAATCCTTCTTCAACCTATTGATCATATTCTTATCATGCTCAACAATCAACATGTCATCCACATATAACAATAATATTATATATTTTCCTTGATCATACCTCTTGATATAGACACAATGGTGATATTCCAACCTGTGAATACCATGTTCCAACTTGAATGAATCAAATTTCTTATACCATTTAGGAGGTGTCTATTTCAACTCATAGAGGCTCTTCGTCAACCTACAAACTAGATCTTATGTTAGTCTTTTTATGAAGTCTTTTTGATACTCCATATAAATTTATTTCTCTAATTCACTACGAATGAAAGAAATTTTTACATCTAATTGTTCACATTCTAAGTCTAAGGAAGCAAGAAGACCAAGAATGACTTTGATGGATGACATTTTGATAACAGGTGAGAAAACATCAGTGAAGTCAATACATTCTTTTTGGTAAAATCCTTTCACCACCAATATTTATTTATACCTCTCAGTTTTTTTGTCACCTTCATTTTTAATCCTACATACCCATTTTTTTTTAAAGGTATTTCTATCTTTTGGGAGATTTGCCAATTCCCAAGTTTTGTTTTCCAACAAAGAGTTAATTTCTTCCTCCATTTCTTTCTTCCATTATTTATTGTGCTCAACTTTACAAGCCTCTTGAAAACAATTAGGCTCACCTTTATCAGTTAATAGGATATTGTTTGAAAGAGGATACTTTGTGAAGGATTATGAGAACTAGAATATATGCGATCAAACTATGGTGGTGCATTATCAGGTTGAATCTCCTGTAAAGGTTCCTTGTTCTTTATTTTCATCACATTCCACTTGTTTTTCTTCCTTCTCTTGAATTTGTAGTCCATTTTCTTTCATTGATGGGTTGTTTTTATGTTGCTCTTAAAAAATGTCAATAACTTTCTTAACCTTCAAATCACCTACACACCTCTTAAACATTTTTTACTCATTAAATATAACATTTAAGCTTCTAATAACTTTATGTTTGAGTGGATCCCATATATGATAACCAAATTCTTCATCGGCATATCCCATAAAAATGCATTTCATATATTTACCATCTAGCTTAGTTCTATTTTCTTAGGGAATATGTACGAATATTTCACATCCAAATATTTTCAAATGAGATAATTCAACTTCTTACGAGTCCAAAATTCTTCAAGAATTCCACCATCTAAGGCTATAGTAAGAGATTGATTTATAATATAGCAAGTTGTCCTTACTGCTTCTACCCAAAAATGCTTCTCCAAACTAGAATTTGACAACATATCCCTCACTTTCTCCATAATGGTTTGATTCATCCTTTCCGCAACACCATTTTGTTGAGGAGTACTATGCACAATATTCTCATGGCTTATGCCAAACTTGTTACAATATTCCTTGAATGCATTTGAGAAATATTCTTCATCGTTATCTGCTCTTAGGCACTTGAAAAAAAAAATTCTCTCTCTTTCAACAACAACATGAAACTTTTGAAATATTTCAAACACTTCACTTTTACTTTTGATAGGGTAGTCCCAAACCTTTATAGATGCAACATCTATAAATGTTACAAAATATGTTCCTCCTCTTAATGGATTAATGTTAACAGGCCCAAACACATCAAATTATATCAATTATAACAAATTTGTCAAACTGTCGTGGCCACCTCTAAGGAATGAAACCCTTCTGTGTCTACTATATATATACAATGCTCACAAATTTGAAGATTATAGGACTTCAAACCTGGAAGTAAATTTTTACCAATGAGGATTTTTAATCCCTTCTTACTCATGTGACCCAAGCACTTATTCCACATATTTGCTACATTTCCTTCTTTTGTGATAGCATCCAAATCTAATTTTCTTGTCATTCCCTTTAATTATTACACCATTTTTGCCAAAATCAATCTCTCATAAAAAAAACATATATTTTAATTACTTTTTCCTTCCCTTTTCTTAATTATTATTCAAATTTACATAATAATTTAACTTGATCCTCTCTCCATCTATTTAAATCGTAGGCCTTGATGCGTGGTCTCATCGTGTCCTAAATATGAACCACAATAGCTAGTTCAAAACACGTCGACAATATTGTTTCATATGTGATTATTACCGAAAGATTTTTTTCACATAATATAACTTGTTTAATAATAAAAATAAAATATAACTTTTCATTAAAAAGACATTAAAAAATAAGCTCTAATTTCATCATCTAGAATGATTTTAACACGGGCATAATATTGAATTCATTCAAGTTCTCAACAACTAAGCACCCTCAATCATCTTGATATTATAATGTTTATTCATGAAGGGCACTTTGTTTGATGTCGTGTTCTTCTCATATAGATCATGGAGCTTCTTCCATAATCCTTCTGTGATATTTTCTCTAAACACATTGAAATACACATTCTTTGCTAGATATTGGAAAAATGTAGTAATCATCTTCCTTTCTAGCTTATTCAATTCTTCATTGGTCATCAACGGGGGTTTCTTTGCCATACCCTCAATCGGCAAATACAAATCTTTGAAAATATGTATATCTTCTATTTGTGATTTCCATTGGGAAAATTAGCCTCACTCAACTTCTCCATGTGCATTAATATTGTTATCTGTATTCTCAATAAAATTCACGCCCCAAAAATCAAACTCCACTTACAAAATAAGGCTTTAATTATTACACTCCTTTTGTCATAATCAATCTAGCTGAAAAAAAACATATATTTTAGTTACTTCTTTCCTTCCTTCTTTTTATTTATTATTTAACTTTACATAATAATATAACTTGATCCTCTATGCATCTACTAAAATTGTAAGCCTTGATCTATACTTTCATCATGTCGTGAAGATGAACCACAATAGCTAATTCAGATAACAATATTGTTTAATATGTGATTATTACCGAAAAAAAATTATTCACAAAATATAACTTTTTTAACAATAAAAATCGAATATAACTTTAAAGTGTTCACTATAGTATAACTTCACACCTATGTCCACAAATTGAATATTCAACCCAAAAAATACTCACGACAAACGATCGAACTTCTTCACGTTTCTAATGTTGTTCTTTTAAACAACCACAACATGTACGTTACAAACAAGTCATCCACTACACTCACAGTGGTAGCCACGATATTGCCCGCTCTCAATTACACGTTGCAAGTCGTCCTATTATTTTTTTTAACGTGGCTTCCTTCTTGGTCCTGGTCCAGGTCCAATTCGTGATGGTCCTTTCAGGCTAGGACCTTTACCTCAGCCAACGCGTTTGGAAGAACAGCCGGACTTACCGAATGAAGAAACCCAAAGGCTTCTTGCAGAGAACAGGCTATTTGCTGCTGCTGAGGATGAATTACACCGTCTCATTCAGATTGTGGGAAATGTAAAAGTTCACAAAGAACGACAAGCAAGGGATCTGGTTGACAAGTGTGAATTTAGAAGCAGAATTGCGGGCAGTGGAGACCTTGAGGGCTGAGGTTATGAAATTGCATGCGTATGGTCAAAAACTAAGTGATTGCATGCTGATACTGAAAAGCTAAGTGCCTCTCGCTTTGATACCAGTTGATGGGTATTAGAGTACACAACAGTAGAACAAAATGATCACAGAAACAACAGGAGACAACATAGATAATATAAATATAAATAGGCAAAACACAGAGAGCAAAATCATAATAGATAACAAATCAAAAATCACATTACATTGCCAGCTTTGCCTTGCTTGTTCATTATTTAGGCTGAAACAGATTTGTCTTTGCCTTTTTTATTATTTAGGCTGAAACAGATTACAAATTTATGAATGAAGAGAGAAACTCTGGAATTCACTCAGATTCATTATTGCACAATGAAAATAAAAATCAAAAGAAGTGGGTACACTGCGTAGTAGGTTGGCTAGCGTGGAGTGTCAGAGAATCGGCATCAGCGCCTTCATTGTGGCTTCACGTTTAACAATATGGAGCAATTAATGAAACCAAAATAAAATGACATCCATAAAATTTAAGTTATAAATGTAATGGAATTTAGTATTTAGTGCGATTTTTTGAAGGTTTTTCCGGTGACTTTTTATGGTGTAATTTCTCTAAATTCTGGCAGGAATTTATTGAAAAGAGAAGTTTGATTGCTAACTTTGCACAATCTAAATGCCCTAGAGGTTTTTGAGGGTGCTGAATCTATATACAGAGTCAAAAAACCAGTTTAAATAACAAAAACCAAAATTTTACCTTAAAATTTTTCACCCGGCACCTAAAACTTCAAAAAATTGCACTAAAAACAACTCCAATCATTTCTTGGTAACCATGAAACATTATAACAATTTTTGGTTTCTCAAAATTTTAAATTAGATAAAACAAAATACCACTATTGTATTATACCAAACTTCAAGTACACCAATATACAAATTAAAATTCATTAAAATTATCTATGCAAGTATTATCAAACAATATAAATAAATTTAAAGTACTATTATTTAATTTCAGGAACATTTTAACATTACTATTATATATCGTATTTAATATGAAAATATACTCGAGCATAATTAAATGGTTGCGCCTCACGGCGCAATCTACAGCCTACTATAATAATGTATGTTGGAAGCTAAAATGTAAAACAAAAATGAAATTTAAAATAAAATCTAATTAATGTCAATTTATAAAATAATTTACACAATTATATAAATAAATAATTAGAAATAAATTTAAACAATATAAATTTAAAATATGAAGAATTTTAAGAACACTAAAAAAAGAGATGGTAACTAAATAAAACCTTTTTTCTACTTACTCGGAAGATATGGTAAATAAATAAAAATATTAATAACTAGAGGTACGGTAAATAAATAAAACTTCATTTTATATTTATTCCATAAACTTTTTTATATTTACAAAAAATCAAAAAATTTAGGTGAATCCTATGGGCCAATTACCATGGGACAAACTATTATTAATACCATGAACCAAGTACCATGGGAAAAATTATTATTAATACCATGGGCCAAATACTATATTTATAAAAGAGATATAGAAGAGTTAGGTAAATAAATAAACATATATCAAATAGGAGTAGAAATCAACATCTAATTATATATGAAAACTATGGTCCAAATTAATAATAATAACATGCAAAATAACATTTTTAACCCTAACATTAATATTAATATTATTAAATTTAATAAGTTTATATTAATGCAATATTAAGTTTGCTATATATATATATATATATATATATATATATTAACTCTAGATATATATGGAAGGGAAGAACAAAGACATGATAGAGGTGGAGAAATAGTGGGAGTGAGAGAGGAGAGATGGAGATAAACTAAAGAAGAGGGGAGAGGAGGAATGAAGAGAGAGAGAGGGAGATGAGTGAGAGAGGCAGAGAAGGCTAAGAGAGGGAGAGGGAGACATAAATATGGAGGTGGGAGAGAGACAGAATGAGAGAGAAAGGGAGAAGGGGAGAGGATTGGAGGGTAGAGAGAGAGAGAGAGAGAGAGGAAGGAGAGAAAGAGAGAGAGAGGAAGAATGAGAGGAGGAGAGAGGGAGAGAAGAAAAAAGACATAGAGAGTGATAAGTGGAGAAAGAGGGAGTGACAAGGGAGAGATGGAGAGAGAGCATGTATGTTTAGGGGTGAGATAAAGAGACATAGAAAGAGTGATGGAGACAAGGGGGGAGAGAAGGAGAGAGAATAAGGAAGGGAGGGATATAGTAACATAGTTGGAGAGAGAGATAGAGTGATGGGGGAAGAGAGAGGATATTTGTGTGTGTGAGAGAGAGAGATGTGATTGAATGGAAAAGAGAGGGAGGGAGACACAAACACACGCACACACATACACACAAGGGGGGGTGTGGGGCAGTTAAGATAGAGGGAGGGAGGCGAGAAAGGGAGAGAGATGAAGGACGAGAGAGAGGACTTGAGAGAGAGGAAGAGAGTGAGGGGTAAGTGAGAGGATTGTAGGGGAACAAGAGAGAGGGAGAGAGGGAGAGAGTGAGTGTTAGGGGAAGAGAGAGGGAGGTAGGAGAAAAAGGGAGAGAGAGGAAGGAAAAGAGAGGAAACTTGAGAGAGTGTGTATTTTTGGGGGTGAGATGAAGAGACAAATAAGGATAGATGGAGAGAAGGGATGAGATAAGGATAGGTAGAGGCATATATTAACAAAGTTGGAATGTGAAAATAGAGAGAGAGAGGCGGGAGAGAAAGGAAGAGAGAGAGAGTGGAGAGAGGTAGGGAAAGAGAGATGGAAATGGAGGGGGAGAAAGAGGGAGGTAAGAATAAATACATAGAGAGTGATATATATATATATATATATATATATATATATATATATATATATATACAGAGAGAGGGAGATGAGGGGAGTGATAAGGATGGATAGAGAGGGGGAGAGGATATCAGGAGGGAAGAGAGATAGATGTGGGGGAGAGGGAGAGAAGGGGAAGAGAGAAAGAGGGAGGGAGAGGAGGAGGAGGGAGTGATAGCTACATAGATTGCAGAAAGGGAGTGTATGTTTTGGGAGTTATATATAGAGAGAAATGGAGATAGAGATACATATGGAAGGTGAAGAGAAAGAAGAGATAGATGGAGACAGGGAGGGAGGGACAAAGATACTGATAAATATGGTGTGAGAGAGTGTGTGTTTGTGCGGGTGAGATAAAGAGACAAAGAAGGAGATATGGAGAGACATATAGATATATATGGAGGGGGGAGAGATGGAAGAATATTTATTGCAGTAGATGCATTGATTTCAGTGTAGATGGTGATTTCTAATCCTATTTTATTGCTTGAACTAGATGCATTTATTTTAGTGTAGATTTTGATTTCTAATCATATTTTATTACTTGCACTAGCTACATTGATTTCAATGTAGATGATTTCTAATCCTATTTGATTGATTGCAGTAAATGCATTGATTTCAGTGTATATGGTGATTTCTAATATTATTTTAGTGCTTGCACTAGATGCATTAATTTCAATGTAGATGTTGATTTATAATTATATTTGATTGCTTACACTAAATGTATTGATTTTAGTGTAGATGGTGGTTTATAATCATATTTGATTTCTTGCACTAGATGCATTGATTTTAGTGTATATGTTGGTTTCTAATCCTATTTTCTCACTTGCACTAGATGCATTGATTTGAGTTTAGATGGTGATTTCTAACCCTATTTGATTACTTGCATTGGATGTATTGATTTCAGTGTAGATGTTATCTATTAATCTTTTTTTTTTTCATTAAATGCATTGATTTTATTGTATATGTTGATTTCTGATTTGATGTAATTGGATCTATGATGGGACATTAATTTTAAAGTCATCGGATTAATAGTGTGCTTTGATTTCAGTGTAAGTACAATTTTTTTTTGACAATGTAGATTTATTTTTATGTTATAGTAATTAAAACTAATAATACTCGAGAGCAACATAGACAAGGTATGATGTTCACTACAATATCTCAACCTAAATATTTAAATGGTTTATGATCTCACCTGTCTTTTTCATATAATTGATATGAAAATATGACAAAGCTAACAAGGGTGACAATAAGAATAGTATAAAATAGTTTGAGATTGATTACAATGAATGCTATTTGTAATTTACTACATTCTTATTATTCACATTTTTTATCATTCAATATTATTACATTGTCATTTTGCATTCAAAAATTTTATTTCATCATTTTTCATCATTAGAGTGATTTTACGATATTTATCATCTCAACAAGTTGAGATAACTAAGAAAATTTAAAATTAAAATGAATCAATATATCTCAAATATATTTATGATATTTAAAATGGTTATATTAATATTAGATGTATTTTGATATTATTGATAAAATTAATCATATGTTCCTCATATTATCAATAGATTTTCCTTAAAATGGTTATATTAATATTAGATGTATTTTGATATTATTGATAAAATTAATCATATGTTCCTCATATTATCGATAGATTTTCCTTGGCTGCGCACGACTGAAACCAGCCTAGATCCATCTTAACTCCGAATCTATCAAGCATCGATATGGATCAAATCTCTCAAGGTGCAAACTGTTCGTCAAGTTTTTCACTCAAAAAAGAGGTTTGCACCTCTAGAGATTTAATCCCTCTCGACACTTGATAGATCCAGAGTTAAGATGGATCTAGACTCGTTGTATTAAACATGAGTGAATTACCCATCCATAAATAACAATGTCCCCATTAAAAAATGAATAAAGAGTTTCAAAGTTGAAAGAGTTAACCAAACACTATGACATTATGTGGTTTAGTGGATTATTTGTAACCTAATACTTTGATGATATTATATGTGATATTATGTAAGTAAGTGGACTAGTAATGAGGGTTCAGTTTTCAAATAAGCAGACTGTTAGTAAACAGGTTAAGTGCTCAAATTTGTACGTCAATATTGATTTAAATGTGTTATCGCATGCACTTATTGACCGTCGATATTAGATCCATGCTATACACATCAAAACATTTACATCAAAGTGAGACCTACCAAGAATAGTTTAAACCACGGGTATGTTAGCTAAACACATCAGATGTTTGCATTTAAATACCAAGTGATTCCATCAATAGGGGCATCGACTCATTAAAGTGAGCATTGTAATCATGATTAATGTCAAAATTTTCATGAATGTCAGGGATTGTGCCAAATTCTTGTGATGTAGGAGCATCAAGGCCATTTTTCATTTGTAAATATGTGATAAAAGGGGGGTGTGACATTTTTATTATTTTATTAATTAATTTGTTATTTTCAAATAAAATAGGAGATAATTTGGAAAAGTGAGGATTTTGTAAATATTCTTTTATTAATTAAAAGGATATGAGAGAAATAGGTTAGGAGCAAAATTAGGGATTAGGAATTCTATGTATGGCACTTTGTTGAGTCCACACCTAAAATATAGATTTAGTTGAGGATTAGGTGGAGTGATTTTTGGAATGAATTAAACTCATTATTTATGTATAAATATGAGTGGTTTTTATGAGGAAAATACAATGGAATAGTTACAGAAAGAGTGAGAGTGTGAGTAGAGAGGGTGTCTACTTGACAGCCTTCGGGCGATTGTAAAGGGCCATAGATCTCGAATATCTGGCCAAACAAGAGGCTGTAAGTAATTTTGTTTGCTTCGTATTATATATATTGATTGATTGGGATTATATATATTGGTTGGTTCTTGTTAAATTGTGAAACTGGGAATTGAACTATGCGCATTTGATTTGGATGTGTTTATGAATTGAAAGGAAATTGAATGAATCAAATTTTGTATAGAATTGACAGTTCGATTTGAATAATCGATGCCAACTTTGTTAAAAAACACAATGCAAACTTACTGAATGTAAAAGGCGTAGAATTGATGTTGAATTGTTGTGTGAAGGATTTTTCACAAATTACAATTGATTCCATGGTTTTTTATTTGTTATGTTGGCTTGAAATTTAGTTGAATCCTGCAATGACTGGTTCATTCAAGAAGAAAGTCATAATCGTATTAAATATTTGTTTCTGGTCATTAATCTATTAACTTGCATTCGATAGATTTAAGTGGCATAGCAGAAGCAGAGATAAGATCACTGTGGATCGAAACAAAAGGAATTCTGATCATTCCTTTGTAAAGAACGCTTTAATTTAAGACCAGTGTGTAATTATCAAATAAGTTAAGTCTGCATTTGAATTCTGTTGGTGGAAAGTCAGTATTGTGATCGAACTGTAAGGTGTGACGTAAAAGAAGACGATTTTTTAGCAGCAATATCAGAACATTGTTGCTGCAATCGGTTTTTTTCATCTGGTTGAGTTTGTGCAGTTGAAAGGCGGAACAGTAAGTACTTGGTCCAATTATTCTTAGCATTCGATTTTAAATAAAGCCTGAATTGGATTTGCGTAAGATTTGAATGAAATTTTATGTTGTTAGTCAACAGATAATGCTGTATGGGCGACGTTCTGCAATTGGCATGATTTGTTCTATCGAACTCTTAAAGCCGATGGTGGATTGTATAAATCAAGGGCACTGGCATTAAACCAAGCCAGTTTGAGTCTGATACATGAAATCGGGTATGCAGTGATATTTTCAGTGGTATGGGTGCACTTATTGTAATGAAATTGAACTTGTAATCCAGTAATTTAATAGCCATGTGTGAATGATTGGCAATGCACTGATAATTTGGTGCGAGGACTGGAAGCGCCAGCCGATAATGGGTAAGATGTGTTGAATAGCTATGCTGAATTTAACCATATGTTATTCAATGCTGGTTGGCATAACTTGTAGGTTCAGACGAAAAGGGTCATTTGGTGATTCAATTGTGATATAAAACTATGGCCAAATATATAATTAAATGTATATGGCATAGTGCTAGTATTAATGCGTGAAGGAGGTAAGGTGAGAAATCTGACTGTGGAATCCAAATGTTTTGGTCCAAGTTGATGTTGTATTTGGTCTTATGATGTGGGAAAAAGAGATGAAATTAAAACCCTTGCATGAATGAATGTTGATATTGGGTATAAAAGTTTGTGAACTTGGATTGTAGATGCAGATTGAAGTTTTGGAATGAGTATTTGGGGGTTGATTCCATGAAAAATTATTTGAAGCCTGGGTTTTCTAAAACATAGAAATTTGTGAACAAGATATTTGAAGAGCTTCCGCGAATTTAAGTTCTTGAATTTTCCCGTGATTTGAAGTTTAATTGGGCAATTGTTTGAGACGCATTTATATATGCACGAGATGGAGAGATTCTGGGTATTGCAGGGTTGGCCCTGCATCATTTTGGTATCAGATCCGGAAGGCTCTATTGAAGATGTTTGTTTTTTGAATGAGGACAGGAAAGTTCTGTTGAGAACTGAAGTGTTTTATTTGAATGTGTTCTAAATCTGATATGCAGCAGTACAAAATTGCAATGAACAGGATTGCAGAAGTGAATGGAGGACAAGATCATGCAGGATCTTAAAGGTAAGATGATTTTTTGATTTTAAATTTGTGATTAAGGTTTATGGTTGTAGAGAAGATGATGGAAGTGAACCTGACATTCAGCTAAAGGCTGGATAGGGAGGACAATTGCAATGTCCTGAAGAATAAGGTGAGTTGAAGAGATAGCCTAGAGAGAGCAGAGGAGAATGCTCAAGAGGTTCGAGAGGCAGTGAACCAGTACTTACCAAAATACTGAGTGAGGAGAGCTTGGTGAGGTAAGGGGTAGCAAGAGAGCTTGCTGTTGCAGAGGCTAGTGCAACTCATGGTGAGTGAGAAACTCATGGAGAAGATGATCATGGAGGATCAGAGAAGAGGTTTAGAGGAATGCCATAGAGGTGAGATGACTGATGAGGTTAGAGAAAGAGAGATTGCAGTAATGAAGGTACAATTGAAGGTATTAGAAGAATGGCTACAAGAGTAGGAAAATCAGAAAGGAGGATGGATCTTTCCACTGAAGGGAAAGAGATTGATTTGGAAACCATTGCAGATGAAGTTGAGGTAAAGTGTGATTACCTTATTGAAAAAGGAACTTAGAGTTCTTGAGCCAAAGATGGAATTTGAGTATTCCACATGCAGATTTGTTCAAAGGGAAGTGCTGGAGGAAGCAGTCGAGACTGAAAAGTCTTGTGGTTTAAAAACTAATAAGTTGTGTATGTTTGAAGGTACAGTACAGGGATATGAGCAAGCTTTAGAGTTTGTTCAGGAGAGAGAATTGAATCTGAAGGCTGTTCATATCGATGCTGAGATAGCAAGATCTCAGACAGAGGAGTCTAATCATAATGTTGATGCAGAGAGAGAAGGACAACGCTGACGATCGGTCAAGAGCTGGTGAAGGTATGGAAAATTATGTGAAGTTTCCGACTTCTACTCCTAATGAAATTGTTGAATTGTATAGGAAACTAGATCTTCAGAGAAGAGAATTGGAGAGATAGAGGACTTATGTACAGGATAATTTGCTGAAGAAGCAAGGTAAGGAAGTTTTCATGAATGAAAATCCTGGAGCAGAGGATGGTAAAAGGGAGAGACTAGCTGACAGTCTCATGGTGAATGCAAATCAACATACTGATGTGCTAACAGAGGAGTTGGAAGAAAACTCAGAGCAGGATACTGAAGTGTTTCCAGAGGAAACTGAGGAGAAAGCCAGTGAATATTTTCTGAGTCCTGAAGAAGACTTGGAGCTGCAGATGACTGAATCAACAAGTGAGACCATTGGGTCTTGTGATTTTGAAGCTGACAATTTGGTTGTGTTTACGGGTGATGCAAAAGACAGTCCATCATTTGGAATTGTCTTGAAAGAAGAAGAACTGTTGCAGAAAGAAGGTGAGACAGTGATATCTCATATGCAGAGGCTTGTTACCATAAGTGACAAGGAGGAGTTGGCTTGTCTGTATAGCTAAGAGAAGACTTGAGGAAATTTTTTTGAAACTGCTACAGTAATACAGGATGAGGCTATAGTATTTGTAGAACTTGATTTGATTTCCAGAATCAATCAAAATGATGATGGACAATTACTGAAGATTGTCGAAGGGGAAGATGGAGGATATGCTGGAGTTAATTTGAAGCATGTTGATGAAATGCTTGAGGAGGAATGGCTGAAATGTTTGCTGGATACATTTGAACCAGAGGAAGAAGTTGTAGGCACTGAAGTAAATTTGCTTGAAGTTGCAGATAAATTTGCAGGTGATGAGCCAAAGAATGTTGCAGAGGGACATGAAGTTTGGGAGGAAGCAACATGTGGGGTAGCATCTGCAGGAAGAAAACCAATGTTAGCAACATTTGTGGTGGTAGCTGAAGCAACATCTATGGTGGTAGCTGAGACAACATTGACAGCAACAACATCAATGTTGGTAGCAAGAAGAGCAATGACAGCGAAAGCAGCTACAGCAACTGAAACAATAGAAATTGGGGACAACAGTAGGTTGGACAGAGTAATTGAAAGCATCAGAAGACTGATGATGAAGGTGTCTCAGAGATAGCAGAAAACAGCAAGAAAGAAAAATAATTTAAGCAAGAGAAAGACAACAAAATATTGCGAGAGCACAGCCAGTGGGGAAATGCAGCATAAAGTGTGGAGACCTGGAGAAAAACAACAGATAGAAGTAGCGACAAGTGGGAAGTTGCAGCACAAGATATGGGATCCAGGCATACAGAGATCCAAATACATGATCAGATGATCATGATTAATTTTAACGTTGGGAGTCTGATGCAGGACCATCAAGGCCATTTTTCATTTGTAAATATGTGATAAAAGGGGGGTGTGACATTTTTATTATTTTATTAATTAACTTGTTATTTTTAAATAAAATAGGAGATAATTTGGAAAAGTGAGAATTTTGTAAATATTCTTTTATTAATTAAAAGGATACAAGAGAAATAGATTAGTAGCAAAATTAGGGATTAGGAATTCTATGTATGGGACTTTGTTGAGTCCACACATAAAATATAGATTTAGTTGAGGATTAGGTGGAGTGATTTTTGGAGTGGATTAAACTCATTATTTATGTATAAATATGAGTGGTTTTTATGAGGAAAATACAATGGAATAGTTACAGAGAGAGTGAGAGTGTGAGTAGAGAGGGTTTATACTTGAGAGCCTTCGGGCGATTGTAAAGGGCCATAGATCTCAAATATCTGGCCAAACAAGAGGTTGTAAGTAATTTTGTTTGATTCAGATTGCATATATTGATTGATTGGGATTGTATATATTGGTTGGTTCTTTTTAAATTCTGAAACTGGGAGTTGAACTATGCGCATTTGATTTGGATGTGTTTATGAATTCAAAGGCAATTGAATGAATCAAATTTTGTATAGAATTGATAGTTCGATTTGAATAATCGATGCCAACTTTGTTAAAAACCACAATGCAAACTTACTGAATGTAAAAGGCGTAGAATGGATGTTGAATTGTTGTGTGAACAATTGTTCACAAATTACAATTGATTCCACGGTTTTTTATTTGTTATGTTGGCTTGAAATTCAGTTGAATCCTGTAATGACTGGTTCATTCAAGAAGAAAGTCATAATCGTATTAAATATTTGTTTCTGGTTATTAATCTATTAACTTGCATTCGATAGATTGAAGTGGCATAGAAGAAGCAGAGATAAGATCTCTGTGGATCAAAACAAAAGGAATTCTGATCATTTCTTTGTAAAGAAAGCTTTAATTTAAGACCAGTGTGTAATCATCAAATAAGTTAAGTCTGCATTTGAATTATGTTGGTGGAAAGTCAGTATTGTGATCGAACCGTAAGGTGTGGTGTAAAAGAAGACGATTTTTTAGCAGCGGTATCAGAACATTGTTGCTGCAATCGGTTTTTTTTCATCTGGTTGAGTTTGTGCAGTGTAAAGGCGGAATAGTAAGTACTTGGTCCAATTATTCTTAGCATTCGATTTTAAATAAACCCTGAATTTGATTTGCGTCAGCTTTGTATGAAATTTTATGTTTTTAGTCAATGGATAATGATGTATGGGCGACGTTTTGCAATTGGCACGATTTGTTCTATCGAACTCTTAAAGCCGATGGTGGATTGTATAAATCAAGGGCGCTGGCATTAAACCAAGCCAGTTTGAGTCTGATACATGAAATCGGGTATGCAGTGATATTTTCAGTGGTATGGGTGCAATTATTGTAATGAAATTGAACTTGTAATCCAGTAATTTAATAGCCATATGTGAATGATTGGCAATACACTGATAATTTGGTGCGAGGACTGGAAGCGCCAGCCGATAATGGGTAAGATGTGTTGAATAGCTATGCTGAATTTAACCATATGTTATTGAATGCTGGTTGGCATAGCTTGTAGGTTCACACGAAAAGGGTCATTTGGTGATTCAATTGTGATATAAAACTATGGCTAAATATATAATTAAATGTATATGGCGTAGCGCTGGTATTAATGCGTGAAGGAGGTAAGGTGAGAAATCCGATTGTGGAATCCAAATGTTTTGGTCCAAGTTGATGTTGTATTTGGTCTTATGATGTGGGAAAAAGAAATGAAATTAAAACCCTGGCATGAATGAACGTTGATATTGGGTATAAAAGTTTGTGAACTTGGATTGTAGATGCATATTGAAGTTTTGGAATGAGTATTTGGGGGTTGATTGCATGAAAAATGATTTGAAGCATGGGTTTTCTAAAACATAGAAATTTGTGAACCAGATATTTGAAGAGCTTCCACGAATTTAGGTTCTTGAATTTTCCCGTGATTTGAAGTTTAATTGGGCAATTATAGACTCTCCTATATATGCACAATATGGAGAGATTCTGGGTATTGCAGGGTTGGCCCTGCATCATTTTGGTATCAGAGCCGGAAGGCTCTATTGAAGATGTTTGTTTTTTGAATGAGAACAAGAAAGTTCTGTTGAGAACTGAAGTGTTTTATTTGAATGTGTTCTAAATATGATATGCAGCAGTACACAATTGAAATGAATAGGATTGCAGAAGTGAATGGAGGACAAGATCATGCTGGATCTTAAAGGTAAGATGATTTTCTGATTTTAAATTTGTGATTAAGGTTTATGGTTGCAGAGAAGATGATGGAAGTGAACCTGACATTCAACTAAAGGCTGGATAGGGAGGACAATTGCAATGTCCTAAAGAAGAAGGTGAGTTGAAGAGATAGCCTAGAGAGAGTAGAGGAGAAAGCTCAAGAGGTTCTAGAGGCAGTGAACCAGTACTTACCAAAAGACTGAGTGAGGAGAGCTTGGTGAGTTAAGGGGCAGCAAGAGAGCTTGTTGTTGCGGAGGCTAGTGCAACTCATGGTGAGTGAGAAACTCATGGAGAAGATGATCATGGAGGATCAAAGAAAAGGTTCAGAGGAATACCACAGAGGTGAGATGACTGATAGAGTCAAAGAAAGAGAGATTGCAGTAATGAAGGTACAATTGTAGGTACTACAGGAATGGCTGCAAGAGCAGGAAAATCAGAAAGGAGGATGGATCTTTCCACTGAAGGGAAAGAGAGTGATTTGGCAACCATTGCAGATGAAGTTGAGGCAAAGTGTGATTACCTTATTGAAAAAGGAACTTAGAGTTCTTGAGCCAGAGATGGAATTTGAAGATTCCACATGCAGATCTGTTCAAAGGGAAGTGCTGGAGGAAGCAGTCGAGACTGAAAAGTCTTGTGGTTCAAAAACTAATAAGTTGTGTATGTTTGCAGGTACAGTACAGGGATATGAGCAAGCTTTAGAGTTTGTTCAGGAGAGAGAATTGAATCTGAAGGCTGTTCATATCGATGCTGAGATAGCAAGATCTCAGACAGAGGAGTCTAATCAGAATGTTGATGCAGAGAGAGAAGGACCAACTGATGATCGGTCAAGAGCTGGTGAAGGTATGGAAAATTATGTGAAGTTTCCGAGTTCTACTCCTAACGAAATTGTTGAATTGTATAGGAAACTAGATCTTCAGAGAAGAGAATTGGAGAGACAGAGGACTTATGTATAGGATAATTTGCTGAGGAAGCAAGGTAAGGAATTTTTCATGAATGACAATCCTGGAGCAGAGGATGGTAAAAGGGAGAGACTAGCTGACAGTCTCATGGTGAATGCAAATCATCATACTGATGTGCTAACAGAGGAGTTGGAAGAAAACTCAGAGCATCATACTGAAGTGTTTCCAGAGGAAACTGAGGAGAAAGCCAGTGAAGATTTTCTGAGTCCTGAAGAAGACTTGGAGCTGCAGATGACTGAATCAACAAGTGAGACCATTGGGTCTTGTGATTTTGAAGCTGACAGTTTGATTGTGTTTACGGGTGATGCAGAAGACAGTCCATCATTTGGAATTTTATTGAAAGAAGAAGAATTGTTGCGGAAAGAAGGTGAGACAGTGATGTCTCATATGCAGAGGCTTGTTACCATAAGTGACAAGGAGGAGTTGGCTTGTCTGTATAGCTAAGAGAAGACTTGAGGACAAATTTTTGAAACTGCTACAGTAATATAGGATGAGTCTACTGTAATACAGGATGAGGCTACAGTATTTGCAGAACTTGATTTGATTGCCAGAATCAATCAAAATGATGATGGACAATTATTGAAGATTGTCGAAGGGGAAGATGGAGGATATGCTGGAGTTAATTTGAAGCATGTTGATGAAATGCTTGAGGAGGAATGGCTGAAATGTTTGCTGGAGATATTTGAACCAAAGGAAGAAGTTCTAGGCACTGAAGTAAATTTTCTTGAAGTTGCAGATAAATTTGAAGGTGATGAGCCAAAGAATGTTGTAGAGGTAATGGAAGTTTGGGAGGCAGCAACATGTGGGGTAGCATCTGCATGAAGAAAACCAATGTTAGAAACATTTGTGGTGGTAGCTGAAGCAACATCTATGGTGGTAGCTGAGACAACATTGACAGCAGCAACATCAATGTTGGTAGCAAGAAGAGCAATGACAGCGAAAGCAGCTACAGCAACTGAAAGAATAGAAATTGGAGACAACAGTAGGTTGGACAGAGTAATTGAAATCATCAGAAGACTGATGATGAAGGTGTCTCAGAGATAGCAGAAAACAGCAAGTGGGGTAGCATCTGCATGAAGAAAACCAATGTTAGCAACATTTGTGGTGGTAGCTGAAGCAACATCTATGGTGGTAGCTGAGACAACATTGACAGCAGCAACATCAATGTTGGTAGCAAGAAGAGCAATGACAGCGAAAGCAGCTACAGCAACTGAAACAATAGAAATTGGAGACAACAGTAGGTTGGACAGAGTAATTGAAAGCATCAGAAGACTGATGATGAAGGTGTCTCAGAGATAGCAGAAAACAGCAAGAAAGAAAAATAATTTAAGCAAGAGAAAGACAACAAAATATTGCGAGAGCACAGCCAGTGGGGAAATGCATCATAAAGTGTGGAGACCTGGAGAAGAACAACAGATAGAAGTAGAGACAAGTGGGAAGTTGCAGCACAAGATATGGGATCCAGGCATACAGAGATCCTAATACATGATCAGATGATCATGATTAATTTTAACGTTGGGAGTCTGATGCAGGAGCATCAAGGCCATTTTTCATTTGTAAATATGTGATAAAAGGGGGGTGTGACATTTTTATTATTTTATTAATTAATTTGTTATTTTTAAATAAAATAGGAGATAATTTGGAAAAGTGAGGATTTTGTAAATATTCTTTTATTAATTAAAAGGATACGAGAGAAATAGATTAGGAGCAAAATTAGGGATTAGGAATTCTATGTATGGGACTTTGTTGAGTCCACACATAAAATATAGATTTAGTTGAGGATTAGGTGGAGTGATTTTTGGAGTGGATTAAACTCATTATTTATGTATAAATATGAGTGGTTTTTATGAGGAAAATACAATGGAATAGTTACAGAGAGAGTGAGAGTGTGAGTAGAGAGGGTTTCTACTTCGGGAGAAGCCTTCGGCGATTGTAAAGGGCCATAGATCTCGAATATCCGGCCAAACAAGAGTTTGTAAGTAATTTTGTTTGATTCAGATTGTATATATTGATTGATTGGGATCAGATATATTACCTCTTTTTAAATTCTGAAACTGGGAGTTGAACTATGCGCATTTGATTTGGATGTGTTTATGAATTCAAAGGCAATTGAATGAATCAAATTTTGTATAGAATTGACAGTTCGATTTGAATAATCGATGCCAACTTTGTTAAAAACCACAATGCAAACTTACTGAATGTAAAAGGCGTAGAATGGATGTTGAATTGTTGTGTGAACGATTGTTCACAAATTACAATTGATTCCACGGTTTTTTATTTGTTATGTTGGCTTGAAATTCAGTTGAATCCTGTAATGACTGGTTCATTCAAGAAGAAAGTCATAATCGTATTAAATATTTGTTTCTGGGCATTAATCTATTAACTTGCATTCGATAGATTGAAGTGGCATAGAAGAAGCAGAGATAAGATCTCTGTGGATCGAAACAAAAGGAATTCTGATCATTTCTTTGTAAAGAACGCTTTAATTTAAGACCAATGTGTAATCATCAAATAAGTTAAGTCTGCATTTGAATTCTGTTGGTGGAAAGTCAGTATTGTGATCGAACCATAAGGTGTGGTGTAAAAGAAGACGATTTTTTAGCAGCGGTATCAGAACATTGTTGCTGCAATCGTTTTTTTTTCATCTGGTTGAGTTTGTGCAGTGTAAAGGCGGAATAGTAAGTACTTGGTCCAATTATTCTTAGCATTTGATTTTAAATAAAGCCTGAATTTGATTTGCGTCAGCTTTGTATGAAATTTTATGTTTTTAGTCAATGGATAATGCTGTATGGGCGACGTTCTGCAATTGGCACGATTTGTTCTATCGAACTCTTAAAGCCGATGGTGGATTGTATAAATCAAGGGCGCTGGCATTAAACCAAGCCAGTTTGAGTCTGATACATGAAATCGGGTATGAAGTGATATTTTCAGTGGTATGGGTGCAATTATTGTAATGAAATTGAACTTGTAATCCAGTAATTTAATAGCCATGTGTGAATGATTGGCAATACACTGATAATTTGGTGCGAGGACTGGAAGCGCCAGCCGATAATGGGTAAGATGTGTTGAATAGCTATGCTGAATTTAACCATATGTTATTGAATGCTGGTTGGCATAGCTTGTAGGTTCACACGAAAAGGGTCATTTGGTGATTCAATTGTGATATAAAACTATGGCCAAATATATAATTAAATGTATATGGCGTAATGCTGGTATTAATGCGTGAAGGAGGTAAGGTGAGAAATCCGATTGTGGAATCCAAATGTTTTGGTCCAATTTGATGTTGTATTTGGTCTTATGATGTGGGAAAAAGAAATGAAATTAAAACCCTGGCATGAATGAACGTTGATATTGGGTATAAAAGTTTGTGAACTTGGATTGTAGATGCAGATTGAAGTTTTGGAATGAGTATTTGGGGGTTGATTGCATGAAAAATGATTTGAAGCATGGGTTTTCTAAAACATAGAAATTTGTGAACCAGATATTTGAAGAGCTTCCACGAATTTAGGTTCTTGAATTTTCCCGTGATTTGAAGTTTAATTGGGCAATTGTTTGAGACGCATTTATATATGCACAAGATGGAGAGATTCTGGGTATTGCAGGGTTGGCCCTGCATCATTTTGGTATCAGAGCCGGAAGGCTCTATTGAAGATGTTTGTTTTTTGAATGAGAACAAGAAAGTTCTGTTGAGAACTGAATTGTTTTATTTGAATGTGTTCTAAATATGATAAGTAGCAGTACACAATTGAAATGAATAGGATTGCAGAAGTGAATGGAGGACAAGATCATGCTGGATCTTAAAGGTAAGATGATTTTCTGATTTTAAATTTGTGATTAAGGTTTATGGTTGCAGAGAAGATGATGGAAGTGAACCTGACATTCAGCTAAAGGCTGGATAGGGAGGACAATTGCAATGTCCTGAAGAAGAAGGTGAGTTGAAGAGATAGCCTAGAGAGAGCAGATGAGAAAGCTCAAGAGGTTCTAGAGGCAGTGAACCAGTACTTACCAAAAGACTGAGTGAGGAGAGCTTGGTGAGTTAAGGGGCAGCAAGAGAGCTTGTTGTTGCGGAGGCTAGTGCAACTCATGGTGAGTGAGAAACTCATGGAGAAGATGATCATGGAGGATCAGAGAAGAGGTTCAGAGGAATGCCATAGAGGTGATATTACTGATGAGGTCAGAGAAAGAGAGATTGCAGTAATGAAGGTACAATTGTAGGTATTAGAAGAATGGCTGCAAGAGCAGGAAAATCAGAAAGGAGGATGGATCTTTCCACTGAAGGGAAAGAGAGTGATTTGGCAACCATTGCAGATGAAGTTGAGGCAAAGTGTGATTACCTTATTGAAAAAGGAACTTAGAGTTCTTGAGCCAGAGATGGAATTTGAAGATTCCACATGCAGATCTGTTCAAAGGGAAGTGCTTAAGGAAGTAGTCGAGACTGAAAAGTCTTGTGGTTCAAAAACTAATAAGTTGTGTATGTTTGCAGGTACAGTATAGGGATATGAGCAAGCTTTAGAGTTTGTTCAGGAGAGAGAATTGAATCTGAAGGCTGTTCATATCGATGCTGAGATAGCAAGATCTCAGACAGAGGAGTCTAATCAGAATGTTGATGCAGAGAGAGAAGGACCAACTGATGATCGGTCAAGAGCTGGTGAAGGTATGGAAAATTATGTGAAGTTTCCGAGTTCTACTCCTAACGAAATTGTTGAATTGTATAGGAAACTAGATCTTTAGAGAAGAGAATTGGAGAGACAGAGGACTTATGTATAGGATAATTTGCTGAGGAAGCAAGGTAAGGAATTTTTCATGAATGACAATCCTGGAGCAGAGGATGGTAAAAGGGAGAGACTAGTTGACAGTCTCATGGTGAATGCAAATCATCATACTGATGTGCTAACAGAGGAGTTGGAAGAAAACTCAGAGCATCATACTGAAGCGTTGCTAGTGGAAACTGAGGAGAAAGCCAGTGAAGATTTTCTGAGTCCTGAAGAAGACTTGGAGCTGCAGATGACTGAATCAACAAGTGAGACCATTGGGTCTTGTGATTTTGAAGATGACAGTTTGATTGTGTTTACGGGTGATGCAGAAGACAGTCCATCATTTGGAATTTTCTTGAAAGAAGAAGAACTGTTGCGGAAAGAAGGTGAGACAGTGATGTCTCATATGCAGAGGCTTGTTACCATAAGTGACAAGGAGGAGTTGGCTTGTCTGTATAGCTAAGAGAAGACTTGAGGACAAATTTTTGAAACTGCTACAGTAATATAGGATGAGTCTACTGTAATACAGGATGAGGCTACAGTATTTGCAGAACTTGATTTGATTGCCAGAATCAATCAAAATGATGATGGACAATTACTGAAGATTGTCGAAGGGGAAGATGGAGGATATGCTGGAGTTAATTTGAAGCATGTTGATGAAATGCTTGAGGAGGAATGGCTGAAATGTTTGCTGGAGATATTTGAACCAGAGGAAGAAGTTGTAGGCACTGAAGTAAATTTTCTTGAAGTTGCAGATAAATTTGAAGGTGATGAGCCAAAGAATGTTGTAGAGGTACTGGAAGTTTGGGAGGCAGCAACATGTGGGGTAGCATCTGCAGGAAGAAAACCAATGTTAGCAACATTTGTGGTGGTAGCTGAAGCAACATCTATGGTGGTAGCTGAGACAACATTGACAGCAGCAACATCAATGTTGGTAGCAAGAAGAGCAATGACAACGAAAGCAGCTACAGCAACTGAAACAATAGAAATTGGGGACAACAGTAGGTTGGACAGAGTAATTGAAAGCATCAGAAGACTGATGATGAAGGTGTCTCAGAGATAGCAGAAAACAGCAAGAAAGAAAAATAATTTAAGCAAGAGAAAGACAACAAAAGATTGCGAGAGCACAGCCAGTGGGGAAATGCAGCATAAAGTGTGGAGACCTGGAGAAGAACAACAGATAGAAGTAGCGACAAGTGGGAAGTTGCAGCACAAGATATGGGATCCAGGCATACAAAGATCCAAATACATGATCAGATGATCATGATTAATTTTAACGTTGGGAGTCTGATGCAGGAGCATCAAGGCCATTTTTCATTTGTAAATATGTGATAAAAGGGGGGTGTGACATTTTTATTATTTTATTAATTAATTTGTTATTTTTAAATAAAATAGGAGATAATTTGGAAAAGTGAGGATTTTATAAATATTCTTTTATTAATTAAAAGGATACGAGAGAAATAGATTAGGAGCAAAATTAGGGATTAGGAATTCTATGTATGGGACTTTGTTGAGTCCACACATAAAATATAGATTTAGTTGAGGATTAGGTGGAGTGATTTTTTGAGTGGATTAAACTCATTATTTATGTATAAATATGAGTGGTTTTAATGAGGAAAATACAATGGAATAGTTACAGAGAGAGTGAGAGTGTGAGTAGAGAGGGTTTCTACTTGAGAGCCTTCGGGCGATTGTAAAGGGCCATAGATCTCAAATATATGGCCAAACAAGAGGTTGTAAGTAATTTTGTTTGATTCAGATTATATATATTGATTGATTGGGATTGTATATATTGGTTGGTTCTTTTTAAATTCTGAAACTGGGAGTTGAACTATGCGCATTTGATTTGGATGTGTTTATGAATTCAAACGAAATTGAATGAATCAAATTTTGTATAGAATTGACAGTTCGATTTGAATAATCGATGCCAACTTTGTTAAAAACCACAATGCAAACTTACTGAATGTAAAAGGCGTAGAATGGATGTTGAATTGTTGTGTGAACGATTGTTCACAAATTACAATTGATTCCACGGTTTTTTATTTGTTATGTTGGCTTGAAATTCAGTTGAATCCTGTAATGACTGGTTCATTCAAGAAGAAAGTCATAATCGTATTAAATATTTGTTTCTGGGCATTAATCTATTAACTTGCATTCGATAGATTGAAGTGGCATAGCAGAAGCAGAGATAAGATCTCTGTGGATCGAAACAAAAGGAATTCTGATCATTCCTTTGTAAAGAACGGTTTAATTTAAGACCAGTGTGTAATTATCAAATAAGTTAAGTCTGCATTTGAATTCTGTTGGTGGAAAGTCAGTATTGTGATCGAACCGTAAAGTGTGATGTAAAAGAAGACGAGTTTTGAGCAGCGGTATCAGAACATTGTTGCTGCAATCGGTTTTTTTTCATCTGGTTGAGTTTGTGCAGTATAAAGGCGGAACAGTAAGTACTTGGTCCAATTATTCTTAGCATTCGATTTTAAATAAAGACTGAATTGGATTTGTGTAAGCTTTGAATGAAATTTTATGTTGTTAGTCAACGGATAATGATGTATGGGCGACGTTCTGCAATTGGCACGATTTGTTCAATCGAACTCTTAAAGCCGATGGTGGATTGTATAAATCAAGCGTGGTGGCATTAAACCAAGCCAGTTTGAGTCTGATACATGAAATCAGGTATGGAGTGATATTTTCAGTGGTATGGGTGCACTTATTGTAATGAAATTGAACTTGTAATCCAGTAATTTAATAGCCATGTGTGAATGATTGGCAATGCACTGATAATTTGGTGTGAGGACTGGAAGCGCCAACCGATAATGGGTAAGATGTGTTGAATAGCTATGCTGAATTTAACCATATGTTATTGAATGCTGGTTGGCATAACTTGTAGGTTCACACGAAAAGGGTCATTTGGTGATTCAATTGTGATATAAAACTATGGCCAAATATATAATTAAATGTATATGGCGTAGTGCTGGTATTAATGTGTGAAGGAGGTAAGGTGATAAATCCGATTGTGGAATCCAAATGTTTTGGTCCAAGTTGATGTTGTATTTGGTCTTATGATGTGGGAAAAAGAAATGAAATTAAAACCCTGGCATGAATGAATGTTGATATTGGGTATAAAAGTTTGTGAACTTGAATTGTAGATGCAGATTGAAGTTTTGGAATGAGTATTTGGGGGTTGATTGCATGAAAAATGATTTGAAGCATGGGTTTTCTAAAACATATAAATTTGTGAACGAGATATTTGAAGAGCTTCCGCGAATTTAAGTTCTTGAATTTGCCCGTGATTTGAAGTTTAATTGGGCAATTGTTTGAGACGCATTTATATATGCACAAGATGGAGAGATTATGGGTATTGCAGGGTTGGCCCTGCATCATCTTGATTTAATATGAAACTAAAGTGAACTAGCGTTGAAAATGTAGAGACCAATCATTCTAGTTAAAAGAACATCGATGTGTGAGATTAAAATGCCACAAGCACAATTTAAACAAAACGTTTCCATATCCTCACATTGAATCCAAGTTGTTGGAGATTTTACCAATATATGAATAATTAAAACAAGGCTTAAAGCCTTCATGACCTATGATTATTATTTTTTTTCTAGCATTAAAATGAAATGACACCAACTTAATGAGGGATTAGATTCAAGAATAATGGAGTTTTAGTCATTGTGAGACGTTATAATATTATATTTATTTATATGATAAAAATTTAAATAAAGTTTCAAGGAGTATCTAATTAGTTAAACACTTATGCAAATATATATTAATTTAGTTATTTCAATCATTAATACTTATTATTTTTAAATAAATAAAATCATAAGAATAGTTTAAATTTACTTTGATATGGTAAATTAATGTTAATATTTAGATAAAAATTTATTTTAAGATGATAATTATGATGTTGAATATCTAATGAGCTAACGGCTAAGGTGTGAGAAATAGACATTTAAAAGAAGTTTAAGATACCTTGAAATGTGGAATTCAAAGATCACCACAATGTATTATAAATGTAATGTTAATGGTAATAGCCTCTCCTTGTGTGCTTACCATGCCTAGATTTGACATGGTATCAAAGCTACCTCCCCAATCAACTTCTCTACTTTGTAACTCTATTATGCCATTTCTGCAGTCTATCAATTTTGTGTTATCCTCAACCTTGAAGTGATTCTCGCTCCCTGGTGCGTATGAACATGACTTCTGCATTTTCTGCTTTGGCATGTTTGAAGATGGGTGTGGAGACTGGGTCGAGGCATTACAAATGGGTGCGATATGAGAGTTGAACGTTTTACATTGAACCTGGAGATCTGAGAAGGAACACTTGTAATCCACTGCAGATTTGAAAGGAATGAAAGCGTGTGGGATTTTCTAAGAGATTATTTGGTTTATGTGGCCAATTTCAGCGTTGCCTCAACATTACCTCGACACAGCAGTTTCAACTGTCGGTATGCAAAGGTCCACGTATATGTGTTATGTCTTGAATGGTTTTTAAAACAGAGTGAATGTTGTTGAAAATCATTTGAAGGCCGTATGCTGGGATGTGTTGTTGTTTTATATATGGGAGTTTGTTTACATTATGACATGTATTATGGTGGTCGAATTTTTCGGTGCTTCGTACATCTTTGTGGTATTTCCAATCATGCATTCGCTTTTCTGGGGTCGTATTCACTTTCATTTCCATTCCAGACGCTTATCCATCCTTGCTTTCCTCTTCATATTCCACCTCATTGCTCCCACCTGATGTAGTCATGCCCTGCTCGGGGGCCCTCCATTTCTTGGTTAAAGGATGAAGCAGTTTCACCGGATGATTGGAAAGAACGAAGTCCCAGCACAAGGACCTTCGCTCGTCGTCCAATTTCTCGTACTCCGAGACAATATCATTATCCGAAACACTATCCTCGACCCTCAAAATCTTCCATAGGCACTCATAATAGGTCGTCATTTCCCCTTCACCAGGAACCGAAAACCTAGGTGCCTCTTCTGTCAACGGATCAATGAATTCCGCGAGCCGTCGGAAAAATTCTTCTTGGGGCTCAAACCTAGCCTAATAAAAGGGCTTCTTGACATCAATCAAATCCGGCCTAAAACAAGCCGTTCACTGCGTAATCCAATTCCTTGCAGCCCCAAACTGAAGTCCTCCACGCAACCAAGGCATCAACTCTCCAATTCTGCTATCACCATTTTTATTTGCACATTTCCTGTCAGCATGAATGTTTGTTTCAAGTTATGGGTTTGCAAGTATCTTCCAAGGTTATCTTCTTCAACAAGTGCTACTTTTCGTGACAGGAAGCATCACTAGTGTAAATTCACCATTATGATTGGATCAAGCTATTCAAGAGCTTTTAGTCTCTCGAGGAAATACAAATAGTGAACAGTAATCATACTTTTTCGTTGATTTCTTCAATTAATTGATATTCCTTTGTCAAGGACATTGCCTTGAACTTTCACATGACAGTAAACGCTTTTATAATGTCATGGGCTTCGAGTTATTACTATTATTTTTGGAAGCTATCATACACATCGAGATTGCCTTCCTGCATGTATTTCTAGAAGTTGTCATACAGATCGAGATTTCCTTCCTGCATATATTTTTGGAAGCTGTCATAGAGATCGAAATTTCCTTCCTACATATATTTTTGGAAGATGTCATACATATCAATATTTTCTTACTACATAATCAAACTGCTTCGTGGTCTAGTTCAAGGATCTTTTGGAATCCTTGTACACATTTCTTGAAAATATGTCACTCTTCATTCGTTTCCTTGAGCCTTTAATTTTGAAGACATAATGGCCAAAATTGATGATGTATTAGAATTACTCAATAAGGAAACTCCCTTTAACATTTCGACATATCTACCAAATTCACAAGAGAAGATTGAATATTTGCAACTTGAGTCAGAGCTACAGCGAGATGAACTTCAGCAAAATAATTTTCATTCTGGACTTGTTTTTGTTCATAACATGGAGACAAACTCCCATCAGCAACAAGATATTGGTGAGGTCAATAAACCTAGTACAAGAGCATATTTGAATGTAGAAGAAAAAATCTAGTCTGCCCTTTCCAAGCCCATCGTCAAACCTTGGGAAGAACTTGTTCATAACAAGCACATAACAGGTATTGGATAGAACAAGGAGGTATCCTTTCATATTCCAGACTATTCCAAGCCCATTCAATTTCAAAGCACTGGATTTGTTCAGGATAGCTCACCTTCAGTTGTTCTACATTCTGCTCCTCTTCCTTGAAAACAAAAACATATTGTAAAATGCCAAATTCTGACGAAGTTGGCCATATGAAATATCATTGTTTTTATCTTCACCCACGTAAGCACTGTAGTCAATGCACTCATTTTTCACATAGATGTTTCAAAAACAAGCCTCCTGCAAAAACAAATATTCATATTGGATGGATCGCTTCTTGACAATGGGCATCAACAACCAATAAGATGGTTAAGTCATATTTCAGAACTTGTTCTAAAGTATTTAACAATCTTGTAGTTCAATTTTCACAATTATATCACCTTGTATCTGACAAGGGAAAATGATGGTCATATACAATATTCAAAGCCACTACAAGCGAGCCTTAGCCACAACCTTCCATTCTAGATTTAGATTTGTAGCCATAGACAGAACAATTCAAGCGAGCTTGAGCCACAACCTTCCATTCCAGATTCAAAGTTGTAGCCAAATACATGATAGTTCAGGCAAGCCTAAGCCACAAACTGTCATTCCAGATTCATACTTGTAACAAGAGACACAAATACCAATTAGCATGCCTTTGGTTGTTGTTCAACCTTAAACCATATATGCGAGGTTGATATTCTTCCTCTTTAAAGAATCCAGAGCACTTCCTATAGCAGAAGACTTCAACATCTTGCAAGTTTTGGTAGAGTTCGAGCAAATTCATCAAGCATTCCAGAGTTTTTGGTCATCCTTAAACCATCGTAGGTTGTAGACTTCCCTTCTTCTGAGTTGAAGGTCCCCCTCTTCAAAATTCTAGGACTTCCTCTAGCACGAGACCTCAGCTTCATGTTAGATTTGGAAGAATTTTGAGAACTACACTAAGCATTCCAATGTGGTTGGCCATCCTTACACCACCTTCTTATTCCAACATTTTAGAGAGCTCATTCAGCCTAGTGGTGCCATGCATACTTTGCATACTTGTATTACAACACTCTTCCTAGACTGATACATACCTCTTCCTATTAAGGGGGAGGGATTTTGGACACCTCACGTACTAAGGGTTAAGGTGTGGGAAATATAAAGTGAAAGGAAGTCCAAGGGACCTTGGAATTTGGAATCCAAGGGTCACCACAATGTATTATAAATGTACATCAGGTTAATCGTAATAGTCTCTCACTCTTATCTTATCTCGTTGTGTGCTTACCGTGCCTGGGTTTGACACATAAAATCCTCCAAATTGGAAAAAGAAAATCAAATAAGTTAAAAAAATAATGACACGATAAAGAAAATTATGTTTTGGTTGGAAAAATTAGACAAATAAACTAGTTCTTGTCAATGGGCAATGGAGTCACTAAGTATTACTTTACTGTTATATAATTTCCTTATTGATTCAATACCAGGGGCACCAAGGAGGATTTCCATTGACACATTTATTAGACTAGTTGAATCCCTTCTCTATCAAGTACTACAAGGTTAACTCTAACCTTGGCCTAATGCAATAAAAACGAATCTTGAGATTCCCACACTCATGGAACAATAAAAGTGATTAGATGATCACAAGGAATTGGGAAGGAAAACCTATACCTCAGCTTCCTTCTTAGGGGAGCATGGTGTTGTTCTTTGACGGTGTAGAAGCCCCTTCATCTATCATGTTTGAGAAAATAAACAACAAGTCTTTCAAAATAATACCCTCAAACACACCTAAAGAACATGGATACTCATATATGCACAATGGGGAAAGCTCTTTTAATAGTCTCCAAAAAGTAAAAAAGCGAGGAGGTTCCCTCCTTGTATAGATAAATATCATTCTTAACATAATGAGTTAAGACAATGTGATAACTCGAACCATGAGATAAAACCACTAACTAATGTCAAGTCCTTGAGTAATTATTGTATTTGGTTACAAAGCCACCAAAATAATCCTTACATAGAAGTGATCATTTCGCAAAATGGTTGATATTACAATAAAATTTCACATGTGTAGTCCAAGGGGGCATGAAGAGAAGCATTCCCTTGTTGAAATATTCCAGTGGTCCCTTAAATGTATGATTCATGGTCAACCAAATTCCAAGGAGAAATGGTGTTCCTATAATCAATGCGATGAGGTTAGGGATAAGGAACCTGTAATAAAAATGGGATCCAATGAATGGTGATATCACGTCATGCATGTCAGACACATAAGGTAAGTATCAAATGAAAATTGGCATATGTGGTGCCCAAAATCTAGCCACCCAATTTTTTTTTCTAATGAGGGATAAATAATTCAATAAATACTTAAATCATTGTAACCTCCTCTGAACAAATGGAATCACCCTCAACAACTTCAAAAAACCTTCCATGTGTGATACATGAGGGAGAAATCAAGTCATACATGTGGGTGAAGGATTATAACTTGGAAATGGTACTCCCCTATAGTGATCCATGTTGTAGTTGTGATGGTATGGCATCCCTATCACTACATAATGCACTAGTCCAAATCCTAATGTAGTGACAAAGATCTCAACAAAGTACATAGCCCAATAAAAATGGGATGGATTCTAATGTCATGAGATATGGATAGATGCAAGTAGATAAATCCTAAGGTATCATTGGATATCCAATGTAGTTTTAGACCTTGGGGCAAGATATTTAAATCACAATACAAGGAACCCAATTGTATTGGTAGGTACAAAACTGAAATTCATTAGCTAATGCACATATAGTGTATCATTTATTCTAGCAAAATATATCATAACTTGATTATTATAATTTTCCTTAAGTTGTATCATGTGCAAACAAGCTTAACCCTTATACATGTGACAAATTCTAGGGCTAGGATTATTTCATTAGACATTGAGTGAAAGGTATGTGTTGTAGCCACTACAACACCACCCAAAATTTTGGGTATATTTAAAATTTCGGGTCCCCCTGCTAACTTAGCCATTAAGGTTTTTTACCCAGCCTGTAGTCTTTGAACCTTCTCACCATCATGACGAGATTCTTTCACTGCAGTCACACCATGTGTAGGAGGATCATCATGCATACACTCGAATGAAAAATTCTCTGTGCATTAAGTATATTCGTTAGAAGCCCACTAACCATGGATCATTATGAATTTTGTTTGGGTACTTCATATAAGCTCATAAGCTCATGTAGATTAGTTGAGAGGAATCATCCTCTAAAAGGTAACTGCAGACTAACGGATATTATAATGTCTCATGCAGGACAATCCCATGGATGGTAAACCCAACAATATCATCACCATACTAAGGGAAGGAAGATGAGACTAAAACAACAAGGGTGCAGTTGCAGAATATGACACTTTTCGTACCCTATCCATATGAGGACGAGAACTAGGGCTACAGTTGTAGACCACGTCAAGGTGGATGAAAAGGTTAGAGGTGGTCGTTGTGTAGAGTCGAAGCTATGTTTTTCTCTAGCAGGCAAGGTGGATCATTTCAAAGCTTGAAAGAACCGCAAAGGTACTTAGTCACTTTCACGAGACAAAGATGGAGGAAAATAAATCTTGCTGCAAAACCTAGAGAAGGTTGCAAATTTCCGGAGGTCGCAAGTCGCAAATTTCACAAGGTCGCAGGCTGCAAGTAACCCCTAGGTCGCAGGTCACAAATGGACCAAGTCACAAGTCGCAGATTCTCTCAAGGTCGCAAGTCGCAGATTGCCCAGGGTCGTAGGTCGCAGATTGCAGAGGGTCGCAGTGCCAAATTCCCAAAGTTCGCAGGTCGCAGAATCCAATGAAGTCGCAAGGTCGTAAAACAACACATTCGAGGGAGGCTTCAACTGTTGCGACTACCCGACTATGTGACCTCAACCGAGTCGCAAGGTGGTCATAGATCGCTCTAGGTCGCAAGTCGCAAAATCCAGTGGGGTCGGAGGTCACAACAGTGGCCGAGGTCGGAGATCACAAAATCTACTAAGTCGCAAGTCATCCCAATGGTCAGGAAGCCAAAAAGTCAGGGAAGCCCAAAAGGACAATCCAATGGATGGTAAGCCCAACAATATCATCACCATACCAAGGGAAGGAAGATGAGACTAAAATAACAAGGGCGCAGTTGTGGAATATGACACTTTTCGTACCCTGTCCATATGAGGATGAGAACTAGGGCTACAATTAAAGACCACGTCAAGGCGGATGACAAGGGTAGAGGTGGTTAGTGCACAGAGTCGAAGCTAGGGTCTTCTCTGGCAGACAAGGTGGATCATTTCAAAGCTTGAAAGAACAGCAAAGGTACTTAATCACTTTCACGAGACAGAGATGGAGGAAAACAAATCTTGCTGCGAAACCCAAAGAAGGTCGCAAACTACCCGAGGTTGCAGGTCGTGAATTCCACAAGGTCACAGGATGCAAGTGACCCCTAGGTCGCAGGTCGCAAATGGACCAAGTCGCAAGTCGCAGATTCTCTCAGGGTCACAAGTCACAGATTGCCCAGGGTCACAAGTTACGGATTGCCCAGGGTCATGGTCGCAAGTTCCCAAAGGTCGCAGGTTGCAGATTGTTAGAGGCCGCAGGTCGCAAAACAACACATCTGAGGGAGGCTTCAACTGTTGTGACTACCCGACTATGTGACCTCCACTAAGTCGTAAGGTGGTCATGGATTGCTCGAGGTCGCAAGTCACAAAATCCAGTGGGGTCGCAGTTCGCAACAGTGGCCAAGGTCACAAATCACAAAATGTACTAAGTCGTGAGCTAGCCTAATGGTCAGGAAGATGAAAATTTAGGGAAGCCCAAAAGGCGAGTTTTGTTCTATAAATACTTCCTTCAGGAGATTGTAAAAGAGCTTTTGTTTGGGACTCAAAGAGATATAGAGCAGAGTATAGAAGGACTACACATTTTTTAGTATGAATACAAGCATGTGTTAACTCCATTTTTGGATCTGATGTTGGTCAATGTGTGAACATTATGAGTATACTGTTTTCAGTTTCTAACATATTTTGACTAATGAAACTGTGTCTCCAATTACATCATTTATCCATTATAATTTTCTAAATTTGTGTTAATGGTGCTAAGTTTATTTCTCTTTCTGAATGAATATTAATAACTTTGTTTACTGGCATTTATATTACCACCAAAACCATTTAAGGAAGTGAAGGGTATTCTGTCATAAAGAATTATTTTTTCTATTGTTAGAATAGTGTACAAGCATGACCCTAACGATATGCTACTGACAACATTTCCTTTGGCCCCATACTTTATAATTCAGCTGGCTACGCATAGCGTTGTCTGTTCATTTAATTCATCAATCATGTGTCTCGTATCATCCTAATAAGCATGTGTCTGTAGGTTTATAGAGTCCTACTGAGACCCAAGGAAAGGATAATTAAGCGGTAGCTGGACCCACACCCCGGACGGGATCCCTATTCCAAATGGTTTAGAGTCTACTTGGGATGTTTTACCAGGGAGATCACCTACTGCTGGCCAAACGTATTTTCTCGTCAACGTAATTGGTGCTGGAAGGAGGGCCTGATGAAAATTCGAGCCCTTAGAGCCTGCAGTTAATATCATATCTGTAATGGCTCGTCCCCAAATGATTCTCTAGAGATTTTTGTCGGATTTCTATGAGTCTCAATTCTCAATCCTCGATGAACTTATGTATCAGTTGTCCCAGTTAAAATTCGATGGTGAAAATGGAGTTTCCATAACCAAACACATTTTAGATTTTTGTGACTTTTGTGAGTGCTATGAAATTAACAGTGAAGGGTTGACTTGTATGCTTTTCTCCCTCAATCTCGAAGGTCGTGTTAAACAATGGTGCCACATGTTGCCGGAAGCTTCTATCTATTCGTACGAGCAGCTCGCCAGTGAATTACAAAAAACTTTTCACAGGTGCAATTTTTAGAATGTGTTAATAAAGTTAAATGCATCAAAATGGAACCTCAGGAACCTCTAGATGAATTCTCTATCAGAGTTCTTCATTATTGTTTTGGGTTCCTTGAAAAGGATGTTGATTGGAAATTTTTAAGTGAATAGTTCAGGTATGTGATTCTCGTTTCCCTTGAACAATTTCAATTAGCAACTGAGACTGATCCTAGTGTTATCTATGAGGACCCGCAAGTTGCCAACTATTCAGACTTTGTCCCTAATGTTTCCTTGTCCATCTCCCTGAGTCCAGGCCACATTCAGGCCTCCAAGGAGAGTATTAATATTTTTGATATTCCCATTCATCCTCCTGAATTGCCGTGTAGTGGAGTTGTGACCTCAAAAGTTCTGAGCAATGAAAAATGTGTGCAAGAAGATAAAACCTGTTGTGCCACCTCTGAATCTTCCACGCACCGTGTCGAATCGGAGCTTGAAAAATATAGTGGTCTATTATCACTCCATGTTTATGAAACCTATCTGGAGTCCACTGAATGTTTCCTTGGACACATTCCTAAATCTTATTCACATGCTGATAATAAATTGACTGTTGTCCCGGATAAAGTCAAATTTACAAAATCATTAGACCTTCCTAGGCATGCAAAATCATTGACCTCTCTGGATGACACTGATGTGTGAGATCAAAGTCCTTGTACGATTGATACCCCTGCATATGAATTGTTTCATCCATTATTCTCTGATTTATTTCATCATCCTACCGCACCAGTAATTTCTTCTAGTCATCGAAAATTTTCTTGTACTAGTATTGGCAACAATCAAAAGCAAGCGGGTGGTGTTTCACAATCACGTTACAAAATTGATGAATCTCTTAGACCTGGTCTTTTCCATCTGAAATCTTTAAAAAACCGAAGGGGTGACTTCTTTTCATGGAAACCTCAAGATATCTCTTTTAGTGATCCATCCCAATTGTTAACTCTGAGGGAGCATAAAATGCCAGATACCCAGCTTGAGTGAATTGATAGCTCCAGTGATCACTACTTATCTGAAAACATATTCACTCATGCTGCTGAGGACCATCATTTGCATCTATTTGTCTACCATATGAAGCCACCAAAATTTGATGATCCGCTTTGTGAATATTCAAGGAAATATCAGGAAATCGAAGCAATTCAGCTTCTGCTGGCTATTACCTCAAGTTCTTCAAATCCTGATGAGACCCCTCAAATAGATCTAACTAGGGTTTCTAGAATTAGGGTTTATGAAATGACGATTCCCATGCATCACACTCCTCTTAGAATAACCACATTGGATATCAACTCATCCGAGCGAGTCTTCCATTCGAGTGATGTTTCCCTGAGCACATATTCTTTTCCCCTAATAGATGGTATGCAATAACCGATATACCCTAATTTATTCACTGGAAGGAAAACATCGGCCATGGTCTCTAATATTTTGAGTTGTTTCCCAGCTAGTACTAGTTGCACTCAGGCACAAGCGTGTTATGTTTGGAAAACCTCTCTACTGCCTGAAAATATTCCGGTCAATTCACCCCATCCTGGGAAATCTAAAGAATCTAATACGTTGGATTGTCAATCTGTCAGTGTGAAAACATTTGGCCAAATTGATACTAAGCCCACTGATATTTTTCAAATCACCACAATTGACTATCACATCCATTCACCTGTTGATCTCGCCAAACTATCAAAGTTGGGAAGCCCCCCACTCAAAGGTCTGGAGTTTGTTCAATATGGTGAAGAATTTCAGCCTCCACTAAAGGTTGATTCAGATCCTCATATCCTCAACAAAACCCAGGGACAAATCTGAAATACGGATTTTAAAATTAGGGTTTCTGCTCTTAGATTCGCAAGTATCTACAATTCTCCTGGAAGATGCTTATTTTGTCCCTCCCATCAAGTTGATCATCTTCAACACCATGATGAGGTTTTTGGTTGGTTCGACGGATCCTATCCAGAAGATATACCTTCGAATAGGAAATGGATTACCCCTTTTCCGTCATACCTAGGGTTATGCATGGATGGGTGTGTGTAATTTATAAATGATTGTAAGTTTCAAAAACGTATTTCTGTGTATCAGGATGAAAGTGAAATTCAACTTACACAATCCATTATGGCATGTTCTCTGGTAAGTAGCCATGGCCTTCTTGCTGTTACACATGCTCTTCAGGTAAGTCTTGTTGATGGTGCACGATTTTGTATGCGGGCTGTGATTGCAAACATTGTTGTTCTTCTAGGGCGGGAACTAATGCGGTGGCTGCACTAGAAAGTTGATTTTACATAACCTGACCACCGCTTTCGTTAAACTAGGGTTTTAGGATTAGTCTAGCTAGGTTCTGCTAATAAAGTTTTATTTTTGAAGTTATTAATTAGGTTTACTTGCTAAGGTTTTGCTTTATGGTTTTGAATTATGCTTGTTGTCTTTTCTTGCGTTAAGTAGTTTTATGCATTATAATTTTCCACTTATTTTTGCATTCATGATTTTTCAATTTTCCTATTGCTGCATAATATTCATATAATCACTGCATGTGCTTTGCCTTGTTTCTCTGCCTGCAACTAGTTGATATTTCTCACACATGGCATCACATTGCGTCATAAAGCCTCGCCTGTTGCTTCGTGTTCTATGCATTCTTCCTCGCATCTTTTGCACTAGTTGTTGAGATAGTTGTGAAAGTTTTTGTATATTGCATAACACTACATGAGCCCTCTTTAAACCCAACGCCTTGAAAACCTCGATGCCCCAGACTAACCTTCTTACCCCCCTTTGCATGGTTTCAAATTCGGATGGATTGATTTTACCTCTTTGCACGTATCGAAATCCTGATGATCCTTTCTAGTTTTTTTTCCTTGATTACTGAAACAATAACTCCATGGTTTGTAGGAGGTCATCTTGGTTACCTCAAAAGGCACCTTCTCTCAGAACAAGTCACCAAAGTCGTGTTCTCAACATAATGAGTTGAAATTCATTAGCCAGGGAGATACGAGCCGGTTTCTTGTGGGGAACCTTAACGTGTTTGAATGAGCTATACCCATAACCCGAGCCTTGTGCCCAGCATAGTCTCGAACATATTAATGATTTGTTTTTCACATTTTGCCTATGGGTGGTAGATGGGATGTGAAGGCTTAGCATGGGGGCAAACCCAAATTGGGATATCTTTCAGTTTCTGTCAAACAAGAAACAACCTCTCTTGCACGTAAAATAAGTTAGGATCTCTCATCCTCCCATGCAAAATAAGTGCCACGAGCACATAAAATAAGTCCTTCAAGCACATGAACAAATAAGGGTAAAGGATTAAAGAAGGCTTCATGCGTAGAGAGGTAACACAATGACTCTGCCGGGGTACTAACTAGGCTCGCTGGTAGCAGAGAAACGTTTTTGATTTCTTGAAGTGACTCCACCGAGGTACTGTCCAGGCCTACCGGTAGCAGAGCGACACCAGAAACTTATTTTAAAATTTATGAATATAATAAGCCCGCTACCCTGCTCTCTACATCATCAACCAACCATTGGCATCCGTGAACTTCCACATTGACGCGTTTTGATTAATGAGACCTAGCTGTGGCACAAGGATTGGGCATATCCGAAAACGTCGAAATAATACAAGGGTACCCTCAGAACTTGTTCAATATTCCCTTGCATCACTTCCTGGACTCAGACTATTGTTGGGGTGTTGACAGAGATGTTGGATTCTACCAGTGGTGGCCAATTGTTGTAGTTGCTACAACACCACCCAAAATTTTGGGTATATCTAAAATTCCGGGTCCCCATGCTTGCTTAGCCATTAAGGTTTTTGACCCGGCTTGTAGTCTTTGAAACTTCTCACCATCATGATGAGATTATTTCATTGCCGCCATGCCATGTGTGGGAGGATCATCATGCATACACTCTATTGAAAACTTCTCTGTGCATTAAGTATATTCGTTAGAAGCCCTCTCACCATGGATCATTAAGAATTATATTTGGGTACTTCATTTAAGCTCATAAGCTCATGTAGATTAGTTGAGGGGCATCATCCTCTAAAAGGCAACTGCAAACTAATGGATATTATAATGTCTCATGCAAGATAATCCCACGGATGGTAAAACCAACAATATCATCACCATACCAAGGGAAGGAAGATGAGACTAAAACAACAAGGGCACAGTTGCGGAATATGACACTTTTCGTACCCTGTCCATATGAGGATGCGAACTAGGGTTATAGTTGAAGACCACGTCGAGGTGGATGACAAGGGTAGAGGTGGTCGGTGCGTAGAGCCGAATCTAGGGTCTTCTCTAGCAGACAAGGTGGATCATTTCAAAGCTTGAAAGAACTACAAAGTTACTTAGTCACTTTCATGATATAGAGATGGACGAAAAGAAATATTGCTGCAAAACCCAGAGAAGGTCGCAAATTTCCCGAGGTCACAAGTTGCAAATTTCACAAGGTCGCAAGCTGCAAATAACCCCTAGGTCGCAGGTCGCAAATGGACCAAGTCGCAAGTCGCATATTCTCTCAGGGTTGCAAGTCGCAGATTGCCCAGGGTTGCAAGTTGTGGATTTCCTAGGGTCATGGTCGCAAATTCCAAAAGGTCACAGGTCGCAGATTATTAGAGGTCGCAGGTCGCATAATCCAATGAAATCGCAAGGTCACAAAACAACACATCCGAGGGAGGCTTCAACTGTTGTGACTACTCGACTGTGCAACCTCCACCGAGTCACGAGGCAGTCATGGATTGCTCGAGATCACAAATCGCAAAATCTAGTGGGGTCGTAGGTCAAAATAGTGGCCGAGGTAGCAGGTCACAAAATCTTCGAAGTGGCGAGGTAGCGCAATGGTCAGGAAGATGAAAAGTCAGGGAAGCCCAAAAGGACAATCCCATGGATGATAAACCCAACAATACCATCACCATACCAAGGTAAGGAAGATGATACTAAAACAACAAGGGCGCAATTGCGGAATATGACACTTTTCATACCCTGTCCATATGAGGATGAGAACTAGGGCTACAGTTGAAGACCACGTCAAGGCAGATGATAAGGGTAGAGGTGGTTAGTGCACAAAGCCAAAGCTAGGGTCTTCTCTGGCAGACAAGGTGGATGATTTCAAAGCTTGAAAGAACTGCAAAGGTACTTAGTCACTTTCACGAGACAGAGATGGAGGAAAAGAAATATTGTTGCGAAACCCAAAGAAGGTAGCAAATTGCCCGAGGTCGCAGGTCACAAATCTCACAAGGTCACAGGCCGCAAGTGACCCCTAGGTAGCAGGTCACAAATGGACCAAGTCGCAAGTCGCAGATTCTCTCAGGGTCGCAAGTCACAGATTGCCCAAGGTCGCAGATCGCGGATCGCCCAGGGTCATGGTCGCAAATTACCAAAAGTCACAGGTCGCAGATTGTTAGAGGTCGCAGGTCACAAAATCCAATGAAGTCTCAAGGTTGCAAAACAACACATCTGAGGGAGGCTTCAATTGTTGCGACTACCCGAATATGCAACTTCCACCGAGTCATGAGGCAGTCACAGATTGCTCGAGGTCACAAGTCACAAAATCCACTGGGGTCATAGGCTGCAATAGTGGCAAAGGTCGCAGGTCACAAAATCTACTAAGTCACGAGGCAACCCAATGGTTAGGAAGACAAAAAGTTAGGGAAGCCCAAAAGGCGAGTTTTTTTCTATAAATACTTCCTTCGGGAGATTGTGAAAATCTTTTTTTTGGGACTCAAAGAGATATAGAGCATTGTATAGAAGGACTACACATTTTTCAGTATGAATAGAAGCATGTGTTAACTCCATTTTTGGATCTGATGTTGGTCAATATGTGAACATTATGAGTATATTGTTTTCAGTTTCTAACATCTTTTGATTAATGAAACTGTGTCTCCAATTACATAATTTATGCATTATAGTTTTCTAAATATGTGTTAATGGTGCTAAGTTTATTTTTCTTTCTCAATGAATGTTAGTAACTTTGTTTACTGACATTTATATTACCACCAAAACCATTTAAGTAAGTGAAGGGTATTCTACCATAAAGAATTGTTTCTTCTGTGGCTATAATAGTATACAATCATGACCCTAATGATATGCTATTGACAACATTTCCTTTGGCCCCATGCTTTATAATTCAGCTTGCTATGCATAGTGTTTTATTTTTATTTAATTCATCAATCATGTGTCTTGTATCATCCAAATAAGTGTGTGTTTGCAGGTTTATAGAGTCCTACTGAGACCCAAGGAAAGGATAATTAAGTAGTAGTCGGACCCACAACCCGGATGGGATCCCTATTCCAAACGGTTTAGAGTCTAGTTGGGACTTTTTACAGGGGAGATCCCCTGTTGTTGGCTGGATAGATTTTCCCGTCAACAGTATGAAATGTGACAAATAACTCATGGAATAGGAAATATAAAACATCATGTGATGGCCCTCAAAATCATAGAATATGATGAATAGGTCTTTGAACTTGTTCAACTACTTTTGAAGACTATAATTTTATGTAGAACCCTTTAAGTAGGAACTCAAGCTTTAAGTTAACTTGCTTTGACATCATTTCTTTCTACCCATTTTGTTTTCCATTTTCTTTATTTGTTCAATTTATTTATTTCATTGATCATGTCCATTTTTAATTAGAAATTCATAAACAAATCCTAGGACTACTAGCCTTAGACGCATAACAAGGTGGAATACCTTAACATGTATTATTTTGATTAGCTCTCCCCCTCTAGCATTTTTGGCTTATCTTATTTAAACATTGCTAGTTATACCTTTCTAGTGATAATTGAAAACTAAAGCATGAAAAGAAATTAATTTTTATTGATGGAATGGAGTGTAATAGAGAGAATGCAATATGTTAGGTATGGTTAGCATGTGGAATGTACTTCCTCAACAACATTCCTAGTAGTACAACTTGACCCAAGATATGGAAATACTTCTAAAGGTCCCCCATAGTATAACCACATGATCTTCACTTAGTTAACCAATGTCATAATGCGTAGGTTTACGGGATTAAAGAATACCTCTAATGATGGTAGATATCGAAAAAATACCTCCTAAAATCATTTTGTTGAAACCCCATCCTAGATAAATATTTTTAATAAAATAAACCATATTTTTAATATATATTCCTTATGTTTCTTCACATGTGATTTATTTCCTGCAAGCATGTTTAAATTCTTGCAAAAGGGTTTAATTTCCTGCAAGTGTCTTTACTTTCCAACAAGCATGTTTACTTTCAAACAAATATATTTAATTCCCCACACATGTGTTTAATTTTCTACAAGTAGCTTTAGTCACTTTAGATTTGAATTTGTAAAACCTTGCTAAGCTTGTGAACTACCTATACTTCTGAAAAAGAAATAATTAATACTAGAACTACGAAACCAACCAATGGAAGTAAAATGTGTGATTTATAAAATGCACAGTTACTCACAACTTCCATTGAATCCCCTGGTTGACATTTCAATTCACAGCCATTTGGTCATATTTCTAATCAATTAGAAATATAATTAAATATTCATCAATTACTATCAAGTATTTGATGTCCCTTACTCAAAATGGAAGATCTCAATGGTTACTTTTCAAAGATAGATTTGAAGAGTGGATATCATTATATTCACATAATTGGATGTGATGATTAAGTCAAAGATAATGTCCAGGACAAATAATGGATTGATTGAACGACTAGTTATTTTATTTCTATTAATAAGTGCACCTAGTAATTTTATGAGATTTATGAATGAGGTCTCGAATCCATTTTTAAGAATTTATTTCATTATGTATCTTGATCACATTTCAGTTTTTAGTAGATCCAAGAAATACCACTTAGGGCGTTCGATTTGATTGTTGGAAAGGTTGAAAGTAGATAACATAACAATTAACTTGAACAAGTGCACCCTTTGGAAGAAGAGTTGGTTTACATCAGTTCTGTAGTTTCCAAAGAGAGTTTGAATATGGATCCTAAAAAGCTGAAATACATTGTGGACTAGGAAATCCCTAGATGTACATTTGGTGTAAGGAATTTTTTGGGTTTGGATTTTTTTTATTAAAATTTTATTAGAAACATTAGAAGGATTTTTTTACTATTCATTCAGTGTACTAATAAAGGATATTTATAGAGGACAAAAATTAGAAAAAGGTCCTTCAAAAAATTTAATGAGAAGGAAATTTAATAACTAGTGTAGACACTCCTATATTTTGGTAAAACATTTCAAGTTGATTGTGATGCAAGTGATTCAAATATTGGAGTGGTCTTGAGTGAAGTTGGTAAGCTAATAACATTCTTTACTGAGAAGTTGAATGGTGTTTAGAAAAGGTACTTTGTTTATGATCAAGAATTCCATGCCATTGTTCAATCCCTAAATAAATGGAGACAATATTGTCGACCAGAGGAATTTGTGTTTTTTACCAATTTCGAGGAACCATAATACATAAATAATTAAGGTAGGTTGATTAAAAAAAAGTGAAATGAGTGGATTTTTTTACAAAATTACTCATTTTTGAAACATATGTTTGGAAAATATAATATGGTTATTGATGCATTAATCAAGAGAATTATGTTGCTAAATACCATACATGTTTAAGTTGCTAGACTAGAGAGCATAAAAGAGTTGTATGTAGAAGAGACAAACTATGTAGAGGCATACAAAGCATGCAAACAACTACGGAATAGAGTATGACACCATATTTGGATCTCCATGTGCAAGAGGATTCTTGTTTAGGCATTATAAATTTTGTATTCCATAAATTTCTTTTAAGACTAAATATATATATTGTGGAGGTTTAGGTAGGGATTTTGAAGTAGATAAAACCAAAACATTGGTAAATGAAAGGTATTTTTCACTTTTTACATAAAAAAATCTACTACCCTAGTGCAAATCCTTAATATCTAACCTAGAAAATGAGAAATAATAAAAATCCCATCATTATCCCCTTAGAAACTACTCCCATTGTTCTAATGTAGTAATTGTAACATGGCCTAATATCAATAAAGATGTCTAGAAAATTTTTTGTGTCCTAAAATGTTTCAATTGGTCAAGGGAATAAATCATAACATTTGGTTATACACTCGTTTACCTATACCTAAAAACTCGTGCAAAGTTATAACCATGGCCTTTATTTTGTTGCTACATTGGACATAGAAAGGTCGTGATTTAGCATTTTTGGCCGTGCATATGTTTTATAATATGGCACATCATATTGTGCAAGAAAATAGTTATGCTTGTTAAGGCTAATTAATTACATTAGTGAGTAATTAGTTCATGCATTAATTTTAAGTTACGTTCCACACGTTTATGTGATTGCTTGCACATTTTGTGTAGGTTGTACATTATTATTTTGCAGTATTTTTTCTTTTATGATTCTAAGAAAATGAAATTTCATCATTATTCTGCATATTATAATGACATTGCGAGAAAAGATAAATAAAGCGAGCTTAATCACTCTTGACGATGCTCATGTACTTGAATTCACTATTGGGATCTTATTTTCAGTAGGTTATTTCTTTGCATAATTTAAACACTTTCATTGTCCATGAATCCATGTCCCTATAGTTACTAAGCCTTGATAAAAGAAAACTAATATATGAATTTAAACACACATGTGGAATTAAATAACATGAATTGAAACACATGTGGAAATAAATAAATCAAATTAATATAAATCGTTATTCTCAAATTAAGGGCCCGCGCTATTGTAGAATAGAGGGATAGCCCTAATATATAACATAATCAAACTAAGTAAATCTAAACATAAATAAGCTAAATAAGTTAATATACAATATAAATTAATCTATCCCTAATGTACAACATAAATGAAAAAGAACTTCAAGCTAAATTAATATGAGGACTTAGAAGATATAATTTATTTCATCACAACTTGAACTTATGCTGTAAGATTCTTCTCCCATTCGATGGATATGACACTCCATTTTATATATGAACTTGCTTGAAACTAAAAATAATAAATTTATAATAAAACCCGTTGGAGGATTTGAAGAATCTATAATGGTTACAACCAATTTATGAAATAGAAAATGTTTTCCATGATCCTTTATAACTCCCATCAAATTTGGATATATAGGTGATCACAACATGCTCAAAATTCACTCCAAATGACATTTAATGATGTTAACCTCTTGCATATATAATATATTTCACAAAATCTTCAAACCTTGTAGAGAATCAAATCGAAACTCATACCCACCACCAATTTGTCCTCTATATATTCAAATACTTAAAATCATAATTTTAATTAGCTAACCATTATAGTATATATAGTTAAATTAACTTGTAACATGTATAATAATGGATTTATAAAAAAATGTTTATAAAAATCCATTGCTCATAATTAAAATCATAATTCATATTTGAATCTTAGAAGTAATATTGATGAGATCCTCTTTCTCTTGTTCTATTTGGGATCTACATTTACCTGGAATTCATCTGCTCTCATTTCCACTTCCCTAAAGCAAGCCCAAGATTTCTATATTTGATTGATAACTCTTTGACATAGTTCTTTACATGCTTGTTGGTAGTCAATTCCTGCATTTGCAAGACATTTATCTATATTAATTTCCAAATTGAATTAATATTTAACAATAGATACAAAAAAACAAGTTTTTACTAATGTCGATCATGATTCACTCGAATATTAATAAATGCAACAAAAAACACTATGAGTGTGAATCATATGCATAAGCATTAAGACATACCAATACATGGTCATAGGTGATCAAAAGGGGATTAAAAGTAGGGAAATGATAGTGTAAAACATGACAATTTCATGACCCAACATCTCCCCCAAATTGAATATGTTGCATTCCCTGATGCAACCCAATACCTTAATATTAATCAATATATAAGGATGCTTCTCTTTTCGCAATGAATACTAGGGATGTTGTGAACTTTACCATTCCACACAAATGATCATCAATATTGAGGAGATTTTTGGTTGACATATTTATCCCAATTTATTTCCTCTATCGACAAAAAATCACAACTATTTGACTCAGAAATCTCATTATATAAGAAACTATTTTCTACAGATGTTTTGTAGCTTCAGCAAGAAAAAATGATGTAGTGATCTATAGTAAGCCAATAGTGATTTGCAATAAACCTTTCAATGAATTTGTCTAAATTTACGAACTGGTCTTTTGAGAATTTTTGTAAGTGCAGTTATTCTAAATTACTACTACCCACTAAAAATTAGGAATACACAATTCATAGTTATCAATTTTTAAGGAAATGCTTTATACAATTGTTGTGTAGCATTCATAACAAAACTATAACAATTTGTAAGAATATTATACTAATGTATAGCAATACTTCAACATATTTTAAAAATAATCCATTTTCTCACACTACACATTCGGTTTTGGGGAAATTTAACTTATGTATTTCTTCTACTATATAGTTATTCCTCACCATAAATCATGACCCAACTCAAATTTTTCTTACTATAACAAATATTTTTTTACATTTATGAATATTGACAAGGTCGAACTTATTCAGTGGGGTTGCTATTGGCATCCATATCAATATTATTGATTGATTTTATTTCTTCATCAAGGTAAAATTTCCATCTTGTGAAAATCATTGAATTGCGAATTGTAGAACCCAATGAAATTGATTGAATGGACAATACTGCAGTTTACAATGTTGCATATTTATAGGCAGTGGGGATAGGTGAAAACAATCAAACAGTGCAAAGAAGATGATGAAGTGTCCATGGCTTCTCTCAAGAGAAACCAATCTACTTAACCAAAAATTTCAAGTGTTGACCTTGCATGCCTTTGGATATAAGATGGATTAAAGAACATGCTTGGTTTTTTATATGTTTCATGTCGTCACATGAAGAGATGCGACCTATCCATCCATCGAGCCAATATCTAACTATATCAATTAATAATTCGACTAAATCAATATAACATTAAATTACGTATCATTTAGAACATCATTGTCATAATTGGTTGTAAAGAACCTATCGACACAAGTAATTATTTAAAATAAAGTTACAATTTGATTATTTTTATGATCTTTTCATATTAATAATTTGAAGTGTATTCTAAAGTAAGAGTTTGGATGTTTATTATGAACTAATGCCTATAATGTTCTTTAATATTTGATTCTCTATACAATTTAAAATTATTTTCACAGTGCAATTTTGATAAACATGTGGATTTAGGTAAATTAAAATGATCAATTTTATTATTATTATTATCTAGTTCTAAGGTGAAGACTAAGCCACACACCAAATCGGTGTATGAGACCGCCTTATTTGTGGGACAAGGGACCCACCTCTGCGCAACAATTTAAAGGCATACATACTCTACCCCTTTTGATATCTAACCCGTGACCTATTAAGAAGAACACTTACTCTTAACCATTAGGACCACTCAAATTATATCTCACCATTGAACACGACAAGTTTAAGATTTATATTGGGTTCTAATTATAAAAAACACCTCAATAAAATTTAAGTTTACATATTTATTCTTTTCCAAGAATATTAATTTAAACAAAATTCAAATGACTTACTTACCATTTAAAATTTATTAAAAAATATTATAATAATATTTCAAAAAATATATTAGATATGCTAATTTATATTTATCAATTTCAAATTTTATTATTACAATATTTATTTTTCAATAAATTGTGTGAAAATTTATAAACCTAAATTTAAACATCATAACTAATTATATAAACTTACAAATTCAAAGACATTACTATTCCAAAAAAAATCCTCGTGTGAAAATCACAGAGCATGCAACTCCATCTCGAGTATCCTGGAAACCACTATACAAGAAACTCAACTCAATTATGTTAAAATCCATTGGACACGACAAGTATTTATATTGAAGATGCTTACATTTCCAAATTATATTTTCAAGTTCCATAAGCACATGGATGTAATTTAAGGGGACTTGAGTTTTATATCGGGAGTTTATTACATTTTAATATATATTAATTAGTTTAGAAATAAAATTAATATATGTTTTAACATTTTATTTTATTTAAAATAATGTTTAGGAAAATGTGATTTAAAACAAAAAAGCTTGGTAGGGCTTTTTCATTCATTCATTTTCAGTAAAAGCAGGTTACGACCATAATAAAAGAGTTCATTGCTCTCAACCTTTCCATGGGAAACCAAGTTTATTGTCCACTAGAAAACATTATATCTGATCCCAAAAAAATTATAGTTTGAATTTTTCTAAGAGTGTCTTCTAGGACTAAATTTCTAGACACTATCTACATACTAAATAACTATAACATAATAGTCTAGTCATCATATACAACATAGGAAATTAAACTAAAATGATTTTAGCAAGAGGCAAGAATATTTTTATTCATTAGAGGAATCCACTGGAGCTGGGACATTTTAACTTCCCGGTAATTTAGACAGTGGAAGACACATAATGTGTTTTTGAATGTAGCTGAGATGAACGTTCAGCTGTTGAATTTGGAACTGTATGAGTTGTAATTATTTCTGAATTTCCTGGAAGCGAAGATCATATTTAACAGGTTCAGTTGGAGGGTTCATTATAGCCTTGGACACAATTATTTTCATCAACCAATATAGGTGAACAATTTGTGTATAATGAGTGGTGAGGCCTCTTGAATGTCTTGGGTCATGAACTAGGTCGCACTAATATTCCAAATGAAGCTCTACCTTTTTTCCACTGACTTAGATCAACTTCCCATTTTTATGTTGAACTTGAGTCATAGAACCTATTTGATATGCATGGATTACATCATGGATAAGTTTAATCATTGTGTAACAACCCTGGTGAAAATTCCATGTAATAAAATTAAAATAATAACCATGGTTGATGGGACACAAATTCCAAGATTAATGTTGGGAAAAACATCCTAGTGTGGGTGTTCACATGGTTTATTATGGCTAAGGAAATTGGAAAAGGCTATGACGAAGCCATTAAAGAGGAAAAAGGTATTTTTGGCACATTTATTTATGAAAATAATGAAAATTAGGAGAAAAGTCAGATGAAAGGTCACAGGTTTCATGTGAGGAGGAAAGTGAAGGAAAATAATGGAAAATAAAGAAAATAGAGGCCTCTTCTATAAAAGGCTTCTGAGGATTAGTTGTTACCATTTTTTCAAGCATTTTTGAAGATCTCTCATTATTCTCTCTCTCTCTCTCTCTCTCTCTCTCTCTCTCTCTCTCTCTCTCTTATACTATTGGATACTTAGAGTTTTCTTTCAGCACTCTTGAAGAGCGTGGATACTTGGTGATTTGGAGCGAGAAGGAAAAGGAAGACTAGGAAAGTGTAGGTGGCCATCGGGATCATCAACTATAGTGAGATTTGATAGCAGGTACTGAGTTGCAAGCATGTTTTCCTCACTAGTTTTGGCATGAATTTGTATGCATGTGCATTTTCCTAGCCTTACCATGTCCTGAACAACCATGGTATTGTGGGTTTATTTTCGTTTACTTATTTTTTCGTTTGTTCTCATGATTCCTTTAGTGCCTTGGTTGGACAAACGCACTTGAAGCCCAACATAAAACTATGGGTTGAGTTACTAGTCGTGGAAGCCTTGGTTGGAAAAAATCTTTGGAAGCACTAGGTGGGGTGAGTTACTTGTCCTAGAAGCTCTGGCTGGAAAAACAATTTGGAAGTCCTATAACATTTGGGGTTGAGTTACTAATCCTGGAAGCCCTGGTTAGAACAAACACTCTGGAGCTCTGGAATAGGTGGGATAGAGATCAATATATGATGGTTATTGATGTCATACTCTGAGGTGGAATTTCTAGTTTTGGGTTGAGATGGTTTGATCTCTCGAGCTCAAGTTTAGTGTTAATTGATGCATTTGATAAATTACCACATTCATGCTTGGAATATGGCACGGGGGTGATTGGCTGAAGTGAGACTTGGCTCAACGAATCTATGGTTGGGTGGAACGTGGAAGTCCCATCTCCAGTTGTTTTTTACATTTAGTAATGAAGAGCTCATTCCCTTAGTATTTGGAATAAAATGTGTTGGTTAATGTATGAATTTATTTTTTGTTTTATCCATTGTATGTATGTTGTTATTATGTTGGTTATAAGCATGTAATTAATCAATGCTGATGTATGGACTTATCTATGTGTTTACCTGTAAATGAATGCACAATGTATCTATGGTCAAATAGACTATATTTTAGCTTATGATGTAGGGGAGAAATGCTTCTTAGCCATTCTTAGATTTGTAAGAGACCCTCATGTTTAAATATGTTGTTTATACCTGTAGATGCAATTCTTGTGAAATGTTTCAAGAAATCCCTGTCATGGCTATGAGAGTCCAGGTTAGTTCTTGATCTTCTGATTTCTTTCATAATTTTCTTTTAATTTTATTTAACCTCTTTTAAAGTTTCATGAAGTTCTAGGAAGTGACCAAGGCTATGGGGCTAAAAATTTGGCACGAATCAGGAGCGGCAGGCACATAATTTACCTTTTTGGGCCCTAATCCTGACCTTACCAAGTCATGCCTATGACTATAGGTTACTAGCCACTCCCTTTCCCTTACATTTGTGCGGCTAAGGGCTAAGTTGGTAAAAAATAAAGCCCCCTTCGGGGTCCAGGCATGTGGGAGGTTGCGTTACCTCCTAGAGGTTTTGTGGATGCAACGTAAGGTTTTTTTGTCAAGTTTATATCGATTCCACTTCCTTATGATCATATAGGAGATTGAATCTCATATTAGTAGCCTCTTGTCACATTTTTACCTTGCCTGGTTGGTTACTTGGGTAGATTTGGGAAGAGGGTCTTACAGACTGTATCATATCTTGGTTCAACCCTTGCATTGGATGGGCGGTGTGTTAGTCATGATTTTTTTTATTTCTTATGTGTTTCTTAAACCTATGGTTTATGTGTTTGTTTCAATTGTGTTTTGTTTCCCGTGGTAGCAGTAGTGTCATCATGGATGGGTTAATGATATTGTTGTCAAATTGTGGTCATCTGTGTAAGAATGATTATATATTATTCATTTTTGTGTATTATGCATGCACATTCCTTACATATTGTTACTTTTTGTATTGCTTGTGTATGCTAGGTCACAACTGGTTATGCTTGTGTGGTGTTAGTGCATGGTTGCTTATATGATATTATATGTTGAAAATGTATTGGCCATTCATGCTTGGTTACATGTCGCTTATGATTGTGTATGGTCCATGCTTGTGATGGGTATGGTCAAGTTGCATTGGCATGGTTATGCATTAGGTCATGTTATGTAATTGGTATGGTTATGCATCCATGTCTAGACTCCAACCAGATTGATGCTTATTTTATATTATACCATGTCTTACAAGTTCATATGATGTTATGATTATTTATATACATGTATTTCATGGATTTTTTGATCTTGTTGGATATATCCTCCCCAAATTACACTAAGGTACATTGGTTATTTTATAAATTGGTTTAGCTGACATATTGTAAATTGCAGGAATAAATCAAAGATGAATAGAAAAATGATAGAGCATAGAGATTCTCCCTATGAGTCATATGAGCAACATGGTGTTAGAAATTCACCTAATTTGCCATATACACTAAGAATATTAAAGGATGAAATAAGGATTTGTAAGGCATACAATGATAAAATTATATATGTACAAGAAAAGCCATGAGAGGTTAATGCAGATATCCTTAAATGTTTTTTAGAGTTGTAGAAACGGGGCCCACTTAGGATTAGTTATGGGAAGGATAATGGGACCAAAGGAGCATCTGGAAGTATTTCTCCCATTGGTGATAGGCTAGATATGGATGACATAGTAAAAGATGGCAGATTGTTGGACACTCCAAGTAGGAGAAGTGATAGACACACATATTGTTCTAGTTCTGGTTTAGATATGATGAAACCAGAGGATTTAGGTGCATGGTTACTTGGAATGCAAATTTTTTTCAGATTTCATGATTACTCGACAAATATGAAAGGTAGGATAGCTACATTCAGCCTTAGAGGTAGAGCAGACATTTGGTGAGAAGATATAAAGAATGTTAGAGATATACCTGAGGAGGAGTTGACTTGGAGTGAGCTCTAAAGAATATATATGGAAGAATTATCTATCGAAGACATACTAAGTTGATAGGCCATAGGATTTTTATGAGTTGAAGATGGGTTCCATGACAGATGAGGAGTATACTAGCAGGTTCATGGACATATTGAGATATATGTCTTACCTCAAGGGGGAGAATGCCAAGATTCAAAGATTTATTAGTCGATTCTCGATTGCATTGAGATATAGGATTGAGTTCAGAGATCCTATATCATTGGAGGAGGCCATCTAGAAACTTAAGCATTTTTATGAAAAATCAAAACGTATATAAGAAAATAAGTCATATTGGAGAGGTAATGATAAGAATAAAGGAAAATGGGACAAGAAGCGAAAAAGGCCTTAAGATACAAGTAAAAAGGAGAATGTTTCCCCGCCTAAGAAGTTAAATACATATGGTAGAGGATAGGGATTTTGAACTGAGGAGAAGAATAAGGATGAGGGTTGGAAGCCTATATAGTGTTGGAATTTTTGCAAGGATCATCGTAGGAGATATTTTCCACAACATTAGGGTGGCATGCCATAGATCTAAAATGTGCATGAGGCATAGATAGTGTGAGATACTAGGCATATAATTTCTTGTATTTATGTAGTTTTGGATAACATGCATGCAAATCATTAGGATTTTATCATTCAAATGGATAGTAAGCTTTGTAATCAAGTTTTTTCCATTTTGATTTACCCTGAATCTAACTATAGTTTAATTAATCATGACCTGGTGGATAAGAGTGGTTTGAATAAGGAAATGCATGCATAATCTTGGTTAGTGAAGTTGGCCATAGGTACAAAGAAAAGAGTTCACTATTGGGTAAGAGCTTTTGCATTTGAGTTAAATGGTATTCCCACAATAGTGCACTTGACCACACTTCCATTAGGTTCATACAATATGCTATTAGGTATGGATTGGTTATATCTTCAGAGGACCAAGGTAGATTTCTATGAAAAATCTATTGAATGCTTTGATGAAAATGGGGAATGAAGAGTCTTACATGGAAAGAATAAATCCACAAAAGTTAGGATGCGGATAGCCATGCAAGCCAAAAATAGTCATATGAAAGATTTTGTACTGTTTTCGGTTTATATCTCTAGTGATAAAGGTCAATAGGCTGAGGATGTAGATGTTTTGAGCAGTTATCTATTTTTTCAGCAGTTTCAGGATGTGTTTCCATTAGATATTTTAGATTTTCCACCAAACAGGGAAGTAGAATTTTCCATTGACTTGATGCCAGGCACAACTCCAACATCAAAGGCATCTTACACTATGAGTATACCAGAGTTGGTAGAGTTGAAATTGGAGTTGAAGGAAATGTTGGACAAAGGGTACATTATACCAACTATATCTCCATGGGGTGCACCGGTGTTGTTCGTGAAGAATAAATATGCAACTCTCAAATTGTGTGTTGACTATAGGAACCTGAACAAAGTAACCATCAAGAATAGTTCGCCGCTACCGAGGATTGATGATTTGTTCGATAAGCTTAAGAGAGTTTCATTTTTCTATGAGATCGACCTAAGATTGGGTTATCATCATGCATGCATCAAAGAGAAGGAAATCTACAAGACCACATTCAGGAAGAGGTATAAGAATTATGAGTTTGTTTTAGTTCCATTCAGTTTGAATAATTCCCCAACTACATGTACATGTTTGAGGAACAGTGTGTTTCATCCTTATTTGGACAAGTTTGTGATTTTATTTATTGATGACATGTTAGTGTATTCTAAAAATGAAGAAGAGCATGTCACTCATTTGACAGTGGTACCGAGGTTGTTGAGAGAGCATCAATTGTATGCTAAGCTCAATAAATGTAGTTTCTTCCAGACTGAGGTACTCTACTTGGGACATGTTGTCTCTAACGAGGGCATTTTAGTAGATCTAGAAAATATAAGGGTCATCACAAAGTTGGTAGCTCCTAAGAGTGTAGATGAAGTAATATCATTCATGGGATTGACAGGTTATTATAAGATGTTCACCAGGAACTTCTCATAAATTTCTTATCTAATTACATCATTAGAGAGGAAATGTAAGAAGTTTCATTGGACAAAAGAGTGTGAGGCCACTTTTGATCAAATTAAGAAATTTTTAACACATGCTCAAGTCTTAAAGATTGCATAAGACAAGGATTTTGTGGTGTGCACGAATGATTGCGGGAGAGGACTTGAGAGTCCTTATGTGGGATGGACAGGTGGTATGTTATGAGTCATGAAAACTAAATGAGCACAACCAGAACTACCTGACACATGATATTGAACTAGCAACGATTATACATGCACTAATGATGTGGAGGAACTATCTTCTTGGGAGGTGGTTTGTATTGATGACTGACCAGCTTGGGTTGAGATACTTGTTTGATGAGCTGAATTTGAACGCCAGATAGGCTAGACGGTTGGGCATGATCAATGAGTTTGACTTCGATATCAGGTGCATTAAGGGAAATGAAAACATGGTCATAGATACTCTTAGAGGGAAGGTATAGGTAAATCACATAGCAATTATAAGCTCCTACGGGACACACTTACATGATAGGATATTGAAGCCAAGTGAGTTGGATCACAGCTAAATGGATATTGCACAAAGGTTGAAGCAAAGTACAGGAATAGGTGTTGGCACAGGTATAGGTATAGGTGTTCATACATGTTTAGGTACATGTATTGTTATAGATATAGGTACATGTGGTAGCATATGTATAGGTATAGGTGGTAGTGCAAATATAGGTACAATTAGTGATACAGGTACACGTATCAGTACAGTTGCAGGTGTACATGATTTTAACTACCATCTCATAGAATATGGATTGGTTAGATTTAGAGATAGGATATATGTACCAGACAATAGTGATCTCAAGAAGGTGATCATGAGGGAGTTTCATGCAAAACCATATTCGGGTCACCCAGACTACCAAAAGGATTTGAACATACTAAAGAGATTCTATTATTGGTCCAATCTAAAGAATGATGTGGGAAAGTTTATAGAAATATGTTTAGATTTTCTGATGGTTAAGGCTGAGTGTAAACATCCTAGTGGACTACTACAACCAATTTTGATTCCATAGTGGAAACGGGAGGTCATTTCCATGAAATTCATCATAGTTTTTCGAAGGAGTTAGGAAACATGATTCGTACATGTTGAAAAAGGTTGCACACTTTATACCAGTGAAGACTACTTAAATAGTTACTAATGTAACACAGGTATTTATCAGGGACAAGTTAGATTGCATGGTGTTCCAAAGAAGATTGTGTCTGACAAGGATGAAAATTTTACTTCCAAGTTTTGGAAGCCATTGTTTGCAGGATCGGGCACCGGGTTAGCCTTCAACACAACTTATCATCCACAGAAATATGGACATACTAAGAGTGTCAACATGATATTGGAGAGTATGTTTAGTATGTATGCGATGCATCAGCAACGCAAGTGGGAAGAGTATCATCCAATGGTAAAGTTCGCCTACAAAAATGGGTATCAAGAGTAATTGAGAATGAGACCATATCAAGAACTGTATTGCAGGAGTTGCAACACTCCTATAATTTAGAGTGATCTGGTTAACAGGGTACTGATTGGACCAGATATGTTGGAAGAAATGGAATAGGAAATGGAGGTGATCAAGCAGATTTTGAATGCAGCACGGGATAGGTAGAATATTTATGCTGACAAGAATAGGTTCTTCAAGGAGTTTCAAGTTGGGGATCAGGTTTACTTGTGTATCAAACCCAAGGATATCTCCTTTTGGATTATATCATGTACCAACATGGTACTGAGGTTTTATGGACCCTTTAGGATCATTGAGAGTATGATACCGATGACCTATCAACTTACACTTCCTTCCATAGTGAAATTCCATGATGTTTTTCATATATCGTTTCTTAAGAAACATTTTAAAGATGTCAATTAGGATATTTAAGGGTCTCTATTGCTGGTGGAGCCAGAAGGGGAGTTCCAACCATAACTGCAGTGCATTGTGTATAAAAATATACTCATACTCCAGAATTGAGAAATAGAGCAAGTTAAAGTGTAATGGAAGCAATTTGGGCTCAATGAATCTACATGGGGGATGGTAGATCAGATGCAGGCGATGTACCCTTCATTTGTTTCCCGTTAAGGCAAAGTCGTTTGTGTGTGATGTTGGTTTTATTTAGCACATGTTTTGGAGATATTTAGCATATATTCTTATGTGATGGTTGGATATATGTATATATGTATATGGATGCAAATATTGCCATGAGCTATGTTACAAATATCCAATTAGTTGTATGGTGTCATGTCATTATAGTTGTCATGTTCGTTTTTTTGTCTTCAGTAGGGTGATCATTGTAAATATTGCATCGAGCTATGTTATAAAGCTCCATGCATAATATTTTTTCTTTTTAGTGGTTTTATTGAGGTATATGTGTGATTTAATACTGAGGATGGTCTCCCCCAAGGGGGAGGGTTCTGTAATAGCCCTAGTGAAAAATCCATGTAATAAAGTAAAAATAATAACCATAGTTTATGGGACATGTATTCCAAGCTAAATGTTGGGAAAAAAATCCTTGTTCAGGTGATAACATGATTTATTATGACTAAGGAAGTTGGAAAAGTCTATGGCTAAGGCATTAAAGAGGAAAAAGGTATTTTTGGCACACTTATTGATGAAAATAATGGAAATTAGGAAAATAATGGAAAATGAAGAAAATAGAGGCCTCTTCTATAAAAATTCTTATGAGGATCAGTTGGTACCTTTTGTGAGCGAATTTTTGGAGCTCTCCCATTATTCTCTCTCTCTCTCTCTCTCTCATAATCTTGGATACTTAGAGTTTCCTTGGAGCACTCTTGGAGAGTGTGGATACTTGGTGATTTGGAGAAAGAATGCAAAGGAAGAGCAAGAAAGTGTATGTGGACATCAGGATTAGCCACTACAATAGGATTTGATTGTAGGTACCAAGTTTCATGTATGTTTTCCTCACTACTTTTGGAATTCATGGCTATGCATGTGGATTTCCATATCCTTGACATTTCCTGGAAAACGATGGTATTATTGTTTTATTTCCATTTATTTTTTCTTGTTTATTATCATGATTCCTTTAGTTGTGGATCGAGTTATTAATTCTTGGAAGCCTTGGTTGGACAAACATTATGGAAGCTTCACACAAAAATGTGGGTAGAGTTACTAATACTGGAAGTCTTGCTTGGAAAAAATCTGTGGAAGCCCTAGGTGGGTTGACTTACTAGTCCTGGAAACCATGGCTGGAAAAACTCTCTAGAATCCTTGTAACAGTTAGGGTTGAGTTACTAGCCCTAGAATCCCTAGTGAAACAAACACTGTTGACCCCTAGAACAAGTGAGATAACGATCATTCGGTGATGGTTAGTGATGTCCAATCGTGAGGTGGAATCAATGGTTTGGGATTGAGACAGATTGATCTCTGGAGCCCGGGTTTGGTGTTGATTAATGCATTTGATAAAGTCCCACATTCATGCTTGGAATATGGCACAAGGGTGATTAGATGAAGTCATACTTGGCTCAGTCAATCTATGGTTGGGTGGAACGTGGAATTCCCATATCTGGTTTGTTTTTACATTCAGTAATGAAGAGATCATTCCTTTGGCATTCTGTATGAAAATGTATTGGCTCAGGTATGGATTTATTTGATGTTATATCCATTATATTTTTGTTGTTATTATTTTTGTTATAAGAATGTAATTGATTAATGTTGATGTATGCCTCTATCTATGTTTTTACCTATAAAATAATGAGCAATGTATCTATGGTCAAATATATTGTATTGTATTTTATGATGTAGGGAAGAAATGATTCTTAGCCATTCTCAGATTTTTTTGAGATCCACATGTTTAAATCTATTATTTATACCTATAGATGAAATTTTTGTGACAGGTTTGAAGAAATTCATGTCATGGCTAGAAGATCCCATATTTTTTCTTGGTGATGTGATTCCTTCTTTACCTTCGTTGTAAGGTTATTTAGCCTCTCCTAAAGTTTCATGTTTTTCTGGTAATTGACCTGGGATCTGGGGCTAAAAATGTGGCATGAATCTTGGATATGCAGGCACAAAATTGATCTTTTGGGGCCCTCGATGCGACCTTTCCAAGGAATTCCTATGCCTATAAGTTTCTATCCTCTCCCATTCCCTTACATGCCCATGTCTAAGTCCTAAATGGGTCAAAAAATTAGTCCCCATTCAGGGTGTAGGGGTATAGGATGTTGGGTTACCTCCTGGAGGTGTTTTTTATATAGTGTAAGGTATGTTTGCCAGGTTTTTGTCGATTCCATTTCCTTAATATCATCTAGGAGGTTGAATCTCATATTACTAGCCTCTCCTCGCATCTTTACCATAATTTTTCAATTACTTGTGTAGATGTGGGAAGAGGGTGCTACACATCTGTTTACAACTATGACCATGCGGCCGATGGGCCGGCACTAGGAAATTTCCTCCCCGCTTCCCTACTTTCCTCCCCTAACTATGGCAACCTCAACCCGAAGAATTGGCATTGAAGTTTGGAGAGAATTAAATCCTTGAGACACACTAGATGAACCATGAACCCAGGGCAACCTATCCACTTGGGTTCTTAGCAATTACAATGGTCATGAGGACTTGACACATTATCACAACATAAAGGTAATGTGTAGCTAGAATTAGCCTTGCACCTATCAAATAGCCTGGGAGTTGTATGAGTATCATATCCACAACATGAGAAACCATACATCGGCTTCTCGAGCCCAATTAAGACCACACAGAGTCAAGATAAGATGGGTCTGCCACCTAAGGAAGAAGGCAACATACACCGGCTCCCTAAGTCCAATTTGAGCCAAAACTAAAAGTAAGATGACATGAATCAAACATAGGATGTTTTGAATCCTTTCCACTTTGAGAAACAATAATTCAATTAAATAACAATCATAAGTGAACAAGAATGCAACACCCATATAAATCTAAACAAATAAATGCAGTACATTTCCATACTAGATAATAAAACACCAAACAGAATAAATACAATCACGTAAAATCAGACAAAAGAGAGGAAAATACTACATAAGCTTTCCATATTCCTCGCAGATACAATATTATGAAACTTAACTCTTCATATTTGAGTGATAGTAGAATAAGCTTCAGACCGTGGGCAATGAGGAGGGGTAAAATAAATTATATACTTGACAGATGATGACATTAGACTTAGGAGACCAACTACGTCTAAGAGATCAATCTGTGGAGACTTCCTTACAAATTAACACAAGCTAACCATGAGAGTTAGACCACCACCTGTTACTAAAACCAAGTGCTAAATAGTTGAAAACTTAGAGTTGTGAGCCCTTAGCACCTGGAGATAGTTATCACTCTATCTCGTGGCATTGTTATTAATTGATAGCATGCACATTGCCACCCAACCCTCATTTCCAAACATGTGAGGGCTCTAGGTAATTCGGCCTCTGTACCGATGACATAGATCCTTATGAGATCCATCAGTTCTCTCGCACCCCGATCGAGGAGTGCGTTTTACATTTTACATCAAAATAATATGTGTAATTATTTCCATGTTTAATTTGGAGTTGCATATATCTCTTATATATTATATATATATATATATAATATATATACCTATTAAATACTTATTAAATTATTTATATATATATGGAGTTAGTTTCATTAAAAAACATTTAAAAAATAGAAAATATAATTTTATTGCATTGATATACTTTCTATAATTCCTTTCGTGCTTGCAAAGGTGTCATTTTAAAAATAAAACTTAAATATTTACTACATAAAAAACCAAAACCATTGATAATAAAAAATAGCATTATAAATAATCAATAATCACACTGTCATTGTATCACATCTATGTTGGATCGATTCATTGTTGCACACAAAATCACTTTACAAGAAAGTATGGGGGAGATGTTCTAGTGTCTCTAAATTTTAATTTTATTTTTATTAGTAAACGTATATTTTTGTTTATAGAAATTTAAATAACAATGATTAATGTCATAAGTTTAATTAATCAACATATTGTTTATATATATATATATATATATATATATATATATATATATTTAAGTATAAAGCAAGATTCATTTCACCGTTGGACAAGCCGACCACCCCAATGTCGAGAGTATTCTTTATGAAGGGGGTGGAGTAGCCAACCCCCTACATATACGAGCATGTGATCATACTTCATGAATTAAATATGGAAAGAGACACACTTTTCCTTTGAAATGGCCTATATACTTGTTATCGACATCAAATAAGGAGGAAAAATCTTCTGTTAGCCCAGTCCTCGGTGGGATGTTCAAGGGGAGACAATAGCGACACGGGGCCATACATTGATTGTTTGGTGATTAAATTAGTTAATTTTGGTTTTTTTCTAGCACTACATTTTTTTTATGTTTTTTAATGAATGAATTGTCAAGGGTAATTCTAGAATCCTTCACCTATATTGCTAATTATGATTCTAGTGAGTTGGTTGGTTTATGTTTTTTTAGGAATTATTGTCCTGGACAAGTCATAGTTACTCGGTTGGTGTTTTAAAGCCAAAATTTTGATGTTGTCTCTATTTTGTGGTGAATTCCCTATTCCTTTGCTTGCTCATTCTTCCACCATCTGTTGGTTTCCTAATGTATTCCTGTCACATTATCTCTTAGAAGTTGAATTGGTAACTTTTCGCGTCCATTCCCTTATCCATGTCAACCTTTCTGTGGAACCCTAGTGTGTGCTCTTTCTGTAAAGTGTGTCATGGAAAAAAAATTGTAATAATTGTGGAGGGGGTAGCCATGGATTCCAAGGATAGAATCAATCCCAACAATAGATGCATGAAGATGTAGGAATTTTCCATTTGATTGTCTCTCTTGAAACCTACAATGAGATTTGTCACATTGAATCCCTTACTTCTATGGACTGCCAAGATTTCTTATATTTAGATATACTAAAAAAGGTTTTTGATTGGTTTCCTGACCTTGGTCATACAAGGGGATGAAATAAATAGTTCATTAACTCCATAAATATTCACTAGAAGATGAATACTTTCTTGGGCAAGGTCTTAAAATAAAAACAAGAGGAAATGTATGACATATCTTCTACTTTGAAGGACATCAAACATGCTCATGTAAAGGAAGATGGTCTACTGGAAATACTAGATGTCAGGTTGGCACATTTATAGAGCCAACTTTAGTGTCAGGTTGACCCTCCATCTCCTCTAAGATATAGTGTGAAAGACCCTACATTGGTTAACTCCTTTGACATCATACATTCTATAATTTTAATGAAAATATTTCGTATTACAAAATTGTAGTAGAAAAGAATGTTTTGATGAAGATGATAATATTTTGGAAAATATAATTATTCTATAGGTGGTTAAAAATATATGGTTTCGCTTGTGGCATATTGACACTGCCTATAAAGAACTATATTTTAGTTACTATTGTATCGTCGATGTAGTTTGAAATTTTTACATTCTGAGGCAATAAAATTATCAATTTAGGAAAAAAATAAAATATAATATATATATATATATATATATATATATATATATTACTGTATAAATTAAAATAATGATTCATATTTGTAACCATTATATTTTTTAACACTTCAAATTTAAATTTAATTAATAAGCATATAAAAAATCTAATATTTAAAATAAATAAGTGTGTGTGTGTGTTCACGCGTGTGTGTGGTTTTAATAAAAATAAAAATGTGAATTTTTCGAATTTATATAAATATGAATACCATTATTAAGAACCAACATATAATCATATTAATGTGAGATCTACAATGAGGCCAATGGAATTAAATCTTTAGTTATGAAAAAATTTCTACAAGTTTTGAACCTAAGAAGAGTTTCCATCTCAACCCTTGGTAGATCCTGAATTAAGATAGATCTATAATTTTTTATATTACAACACAACATGGAGGAGATACTCTTCCTATACTATGCTTTATTAAAGGAAATGAGTTTTCATAATTTTAAATCATTTTTATTTATTTACTTTTATATTATAATTTTTGTCTTTATTTCATCTATATTTTTATGTTTAAATGAAACCTTTAATATATATATATATATATATATATATACCTTTCTAAAAGTTTTGAATTTAAGAAGAGGTTCCATCTCAACCATTGGTAGATGTTAAATTAAGATGGATCTATAATTGTTGACATTACAACACAACATGGAGGAGATACTCACACTATTCTATGCTTTATTAAAGGAAATGAATCTTTAAAATTGTAAATATTTTTTTATCTATTTACTTTTATATTATAAATTTGGTCTTTATTTCCATTATATTTTTATGTTTAAATGAAAATTTTAAAATTGTTACACACACACACACACACACACACACACACATATAATGGAAAGATGATGTTGTTGTTTTTAATTGGTTTTTTCCATCTTGAATTTAAAATATATATCATTTTTCCATTTGTATTATTTTGACTGTAAATTATTCAATTCATGTATAACAATCAATAAAAATAAAAATTCAATTAATATTATTTTGATTCGATTTTTTTTTATGGAACTAACTTTGTCGCCTCCACGGGTATGTATCTAGCTTCTCCCTCATAATTCTAGTCTATGTGATGACAAATATCTCTGTTTCATACGTTTTTCTTCTGCGTCCTTCGTTCCGAATGAAGATCACCATGAAATATGTTCTATTTGAACGGAATGAGACGTTGCTTGTGAAGGTTTATAGTTCATGTTTGTCTAATTTTTGGGTTTTAATTTGGCCTCAAAACCTTGCCCTGGTTATCTTTCCCGAGTCCATTATTGTTCTTAATGTGCCTGGTTGTGTTTCGCTCCATCTTCTGGGCATGAAATTTCTAGAGGAGGTGGCAGTTCAAAGCTTTGGGTAATGTCAATCTAATTTCCTTCCTTACTTTGCATGCCACCTAAACAGTCCTGCATGTTAATACTACAACATTTTATATCTTTCTCTAACCCTTACTTGCCAACTTCATGGCCCTACATGTCAGTCTCATATCTATGGTTGTCTTTTTCATTGTTTTTATAGTCCTTTTCATGGTCCTACTTACAATTTTCTATGTTCTACCACATTGCCCTGTAGTTCTCATAGTCAAGCTGACATCACTGTACGAAATTTTCAAATTCCTTCCTGCTACTATATCAATTCTCAAAGGAAATTATTAGAAATTTCTTTCATGTCTCTCAATGATAGTGTTGGGGTAAGAGGCTATGTTGATAAGTTTAGAAAATTCGGGGACAACTTAGGGATTAGAGCATCTATTAATATTTCTAGAAGAATTATGGAAAATTTTATCAGTATGTCTATTGTCGGGTTATTTGAGGGGGTTACCACTATTTTACTCTAATATTGCATAGGAGTAATTGTTCAATTCATCGGGGGTCATTTATTGTTTGGTCTCTATAATATCCCTATGTTTAGTTTTTTTATTAGACACTTGAACAATCCTAAAGGTTGAGTGGACCTAAAGGAAAAAAATTATTGTATACATATTTTATTAAATGAAGAAGTTGAACTATTGTGAAAAGACTAGAGTATAAATGGAGACCAAGATTTCAAGTCTGTGAGGATGGATAAGATTCCAAAGACTTTCCCAAATTCTCCAAAAATCCTAGGAGAAAATAAATAAAAAATTTAAATATTAGATTCGAGATAAAAATATAAAAAGATACCTCAATAAAGTGGAAAGTTACTAGGAAGAGGTGAAAGAAAACTAGAAAGAGGGAAAAGCTACTTTTAAAGTACTTCTGTGGAAAAAATAAAATGAAAGCATGGGAAAACATGAAAAAAACATTCTGATTAACTAGACGCAGGTATGGAAACATGTTGAATGGAATCGAGCTTAAATAAGCCATTCTTGGGTAGACAAAAGGTTGTCTAAGCCTTGGAGGAATTGGTCTCTGCTCGAGAGGTGCTGTGGATAGAAAGTTGAAGGTTGGTTGGCAATTAGTCTTATCAAAATTGGTATGCACAAGTAATTCAATTCTATGTTATGAGATTTAGTATTGCAAAAAAATTGAAATTATTTAATTTTATTGAATTATGAATTACTTATAGTAGATGGAAGTGGCTAAGAAAGTTGAATTTATGCATGATTAAATTCTGTATAAATTTAATTATATAGTCTAATGTATTTAACAGACAACAACTATAGAAATTATAATTGATCTGTATGGTTACATAGACAATTATAAGTAATAAACCAACTCTTAGAATGTCTAAACCTCAATAATAGGTTTAAATTTGAGTTTAGTTTGTAAATATTATTATTATATACACAAAAACATCGATAAATACATGAGAAAGAAATTAAATTTAGTGTATTTATCAGTTGTGCCACAATATCATAAATAGGAAATTTCTACATAAAGAGGGGCATTTGTTTCTCTTCGTAAACATGAAAATGTGAATTCCAAATAATATCTTCTACTGTAACATATTTAGAAGATTTTAGAATACATCATACTATGTTATACTGCAATAAATTAAGTCTGGACATTGTTTTATACATAAATTACAATTAAATGTTGTCATAAAATTTAGACAGTGTTCCTGGTTCACTACATGGTACAACCAAATTATCCATTTGAATTTAGTTCAGAATTCAAGAGGAATTCCTCAAAGAATGATGGACCAACCCGTATACAAGAAACCAAAGTTTATTATGAATGAATGTCATATTGTATTGACCAAAAAAATTATAGAATCATAAATTAACTGTAAGAGTATGAAGCAAAGGAAATGGAATACTTACACATACAATGATATATAGGAATTAGTAGGTGTATAATATTTTTTAAATATAAGTAAAGCAAGAAATACATAAACAATATTGAAATATTACCTTACTGTTTAGTGACAATAAATCCGAATATGAAAAAAAGGGAACTTATTAAGTGCAAGAATGAGATGACACAAAATATAAAGAGGAAATTAATGTGACGTGAAGGAAAGTTATTACCTGAAATCTCGTCAACGGAGTGCTCGTCAAATTCCGAAGCACTGAGTAAAAATCAATTGTGATTTTATTAAAACGAGGAAAATTAATAAAATGTAACAATGGGAAATTCATACAGATTATGAATCTATAAAGCGGTAGTACTAATTACATATAAAATAAATCAAAGGAAAGGAAATTTTCATTAATATGATAATGTATGAAAATTTCAAAAAAATAAAATCGAATTTCTGAATCAAGATCCAAATAACGAAGTTCTATGTGAAGTCCCATTTGGAAATTTTGAGTTTATGATGACTCTCAATAGTGACTACGGTAGAGATAAATCAAATTTAGATTGGAAACCAAAATTTAAAACTCGGTAATGAGAATATTCATAATCCTCAAAATACAAATCAATGAAGTATATTGGAATTAGTAAAACGGTAAAGCTCAAAATTGAATTCTCAGATTTAATTTGGGGAAAATTATAAATTTCATAATGACATTTTAGCTCCTAGGAAAAAAACCCAAATTCTAAATTAATAAATCGATGTTCAATACGAACGCATAGGAATATATAAATTTATTGGGATAAGGTAAATGGTCTTCTTAATTTATGCGTGAAGAATCTATACAGAACAATCACGAGTGTGAAAGTAATGTACAAATAATATTATGCCTGAGACATATCACAGTTATACAAATGAAATAACACATACCTAAATATTTAAATGATAATAAAAGTTACAGAGATAAAGTGCAGAGATTTACTACATCGTAATGTTGGGTAAGAGAAAACGATGGAAAAGGGTAACTATGTTACCAATAAAGTGTTCACAAGTAATCTGAATTACAATAGGAACAATTCATTTGTTAATTGATGAAAATTATTACCTCGTATAATGCAGAGGGAAATTAGCTCATGGTTGAATGAAACGTGGAAGGAGAATAGATAATAACCTCAAATCAAATGTAACTCCTGCAAATAAAATAAAAAGTATAAATCCAAAGAATATAATCTTTATGAAAATGAATTGAAATGGGAAACAAAATAAATATAAGAGAGGTAATTTTTGAGAACCATTGATAATCACATCATAGGTTACCTTACCTGAAGACGATGTAAACGAAATGCAGGATGAAACCTTATTGTCAAAGACTAGAATGTCTAGATCATGATTCTGGAAAATTTGAATGGACGGCATGGAAAATTTTTGAAAACTAGGGTTTGAGAAAGAACAAGATCCGAAGAGCCACAGTACCAAAATGACAATGAAAAAAAAATAATAGGGTTTAGTCTATGAGTTAATCCAAGACATAAATACACTCCCATCGTAACCATCCACGTGGTGTGGATCTAATCTGGTTCATTTATTCTAGAAGGCGAGATAAAATTCTACGGAGCCATGTGATCACATTAATCACCAATGTAAAATTCATAAATGATGAAAATATCGAAAGGATAATGAATTAAAATCATTTGAATTGTAAGGCTATGGATAAAAATTCTGAATCCCAACTTCATAAATATGCATCATTATAGGGAATATTATTTGGTTAATACATTACATGGTTAGTGTAAAATGCATAATTCCATCTTAAGTTACGAATGAATGAATTAATACGTTACAATATATTTAAAAGTTATATACAATTAAATCAACTCCATAAAATACCAGATCTATTAACATATAATCCTCATGTTATGAATTGTAAATTGGTGGTAGTTATGGAAGGATAAAATTTATAAAATATATATATTAGAAGTCAAATTATAAAGTCTTGGTTTATTAAATCTGGAATAAGGTAGAAGACCTTCCAACTTTATGATAGTTAAATTATAACAAGTGAATGTGCACAAAGGCGATAGGGTATAATAAATACCTTAATAAATGTTTTAAAAACATATAGCTATAGTCTTAATTAAATAAAAATGTAGAATTATCAACGGAGGGAAGTTGATAATATAAACCAAGTTAGCTATATGAATTATTAAGAGTGACATAGATAAAAATTAGAGAACCATATAAAATATAATTGTAGATGATAAGAGAAGTAGGATAAAGGTATAATATAAGGATTATATTATGCTAGAGTTATCATAAATATCATAAATTCAATTATATTAAAACAAGGGGTGACAAGCTGTAGTCAATTACATGCATCCATGAAAATGACTGATGAATGAAAGAATTCAAACTAGACGAAATATGTTGCACTTGAATTCATAAGTTGTGAAGGAATTCATGATAATATAAAATATAATAAAAGAGTGTGTCAAATGGTGATGAACTACCTTGCTTCACTCGATGATAGTTTTTTTAATTACGTTATAATTAGAAAAAAAATTGTGGTAAGTGGATTTCTTACAAATGGTATCAGAGCTCATGTTAAAACACTGAAAATTAAAAATCCAAAATTTTACTATTGCAAATTTATTTAGATTGAAATTTTTTTGCACTAATTTAATTTCTATGTACAATGATTTAGTGTAGAAAAGTACATTTTTCATTATGAGTGACGGGGAATGGATGATTGTAGATTTGGGTGGTCAGGAAAATCCACCAGATCAAAATGCTCAGTTGCTGTCTATGTTCTAGGAGTTGCAACGAGAAATGATTCAGCTGAGAACCATCAATGAAATATTGTTGCAAGCCAACGAAGAGAAAGAAAGATTGATCAAGGAATTAACCTCAATGTCTCATAACGAGGGTGAAGACCTTGGAAAAAAGAGAAAAGAAGCTAAAACCATCTTAGAAAGATCTGAGGAAGGTGAAGCATCCAAACAACAGTCCAGAAAGAAAAATGAATTGCAAGAAGAATTAGAAAAAATTAAAGCACCTGCTTATGATGGTGAAAAGGAGGAATACACAGAAGCTTGGCCTCTAAATATGGTAAAATAATTTCAAGTCTATGAATATGGAAGTAACCTCAAAGCCAAATTGGCTATTTACCAACTACAAGGTAAGGCTACCTTGTGGTGGGAAGAAACCAAAATGGTACATGCACTAGATGAGAAAATTGTTACTTGGGAAGAATTCCAAACCAAATTTAAATCTAGATATTTGAATGAGAGATAATATGATGATAAAGCTAAAGAGTTCCATTAGTTGAGATTAGGAAAACTCATTATAGATGAGTTTGTTACCAAATTCACTAACCTCCTTTGCTATGTACCTTATATTAGAGAAGAGAAAATCAAGGTAGAACAATTTTTAAACTTCCTACATACTATATACAATGAGAGAATATAATTTGAGAATCCCAAGACAATGGATGAAGATGTGTGCAAAGTAAAACTGTGTTATTAGCAGTTCAAAGGTAGAAATGATCAGCTAAAAATTTGGCAGAACAAAGTAAAAGGGAAAGGTGACTCTAGGGGAAAAAGAGTAAATCCATCATACTTGAAAAACTTTGGGAAAAGTCATCAAAGGAAGAAGTTTAAAAAAACTTGAGAAAGTCAACCAGCCCAGTCACAAAATGGATCTAAATAGATGTATGAAAACAACACAAAAGAAGCAACTGTAAAAATGAAGGAACCATTAAAATGTTGGGGTTGTGGAGAACCTCACTTGTTACGAGACTGTCCTCATTGAACAGTTCAAAATATTCAAATGTTGAGAGAGGAAATTACGGTAAATTATATTGAAAGAAACATTCCTAGAGTCAGAGCTGCACTAGAGGATTGCCAATCTGAACAAAAATCAACAATGGTTGAAATCAAAGGTATGGCTGTTTAACAACCTACTTTTTCTTTGATAGATCAAGGAGAAAATTAAAGCTACATAAGTCGTCAGATGGCGAAAAAGTGGAAATTAAGATCAGAAAAATTTCATTAAGAATGGTTAGTTTAGCTAGCTACTGGAAAAAAATAAAAGTGACCCATAAATTACCAAGGATTACTATAAATTTAAATGGGTATGAAACTGAATTGAATTTAAATATTTTTCCTCTAGGTTCCTATGATGTATTAGTGGGAATGGAATGTTTAGAAAAACATAAAGCAATAGTTAATTTTTTACATAAAAGAGTACATTGTATAAATTGTGAGGGAAAACTAGTGATAGTAAAAGGAAATCCCAGACCAATATCAATCATACAGATTTTAGCAATATAGTTAAAGAGAACAACAAGGAAAGGATGTCAAGTGTGTGATGTACAATGGAATATTTGGGAAAACAAACTAAAAAACAAACTATAGAAAATTTACCAAGAATTAGAGAATTCAAAGATGTGTTTCTACATGAAATTCCTTAATTACCCCCTAAAAGAGAAATTGATTTTTCCATTGAATTGTTACCTAGAGCTACACGTGTCTCTAGAGAACCTTACCGAATGAATACTCTTGAGTTGTTAGAATTAAAAATGAAACTACAAGAGTTATTATATAGAGGTTTTATCAGATCAAGTGTGTCTCCTTGGGGAGAACATGTATTGTTTTCTAAAAAGAAAGATAGTACATTTAGGATGTGTATAGACTACAGACAACTAAATAAATTGACTATAAAGAACAGATATCCTCTACCCAAAATAGATGACTTATTTGATCAAGTGAGAGGAGCTACTATCTTTTCAATGATTGATTTAAGAACGGGCTATTACCAATTAAGAATTAAAGATGAAGACATCAACAAGACTGCATTCAGAACTAAATACGAGCACTATGAATTTGTGGTTCTACCTTTTGGGCTGACTATTGCACCTGCCACATTCATGTTTCTAATGAACAATCTGTTACATAAGTATCTAGACAAATTCGTTCTGGTGTTTATTAATGAAGTTTTGGTATATTTCAAGAATGAAGAAGAACATAAAGAACATCTCAGAATTGTCTTACAAACACTTAAAGAACATAAGTTATATGCCAAAATTAGCAAATGTGAATTTCACAAGGACAAAATTCAGTATTTGGGTCATGTAATTTCATAGGAAGGTTTGGAAGTAGACCCAGAGAAGATACAAAATATCTTGGATTGGATGATGCCTAATGATGTTCTAGCTATCAGATCATTCATGGGTATCGTTGGATGCTATAGGAAATTTGTAGAAGGATTTTCAGCCTTAGCTTATCCTATTACATTGCTATAGAAAAAGGGAGTGAAGTTTGAATGAAAAGAAAAATTTCAGCATATTTTTAAATAGTTAAAAATTAAACTAACAAGTGCTCCTATTTTAAAGATTGTTGATCCAAACAAAGAATTTGTAGTATTTAAAAATGCATGTGCAGAAGTGTTAGGAGGGGTATTCTTACAAGAAAACTCATTCATAGCCTATGAATCAATCAAATTAAAGAAACATGAACATAATTATATTGTATATTACTTAGAGTTAGTTGTTGTAATACATGCTTTGAATATGTGGAGATGTTATATGTTAGGAAAGAATTTTGTGTTGATGACAGATCACATAAGCTTGAAATTTTTTTCACACAACCTGATTTAAATGCTAGACAAGCTAGATGGTTGTCTTTCCTTAGTGATTTTGACATAGAAATCAAACATATTAAGGCAAAGGAAAATAATATTGCAGATTCCTTAAGTAGGAATGCACATCAGATTTTGAATAATGTTGGAAGTAGTGTGAGATTTGATATAGAAGCATTGATACAAGAAGTGGTGAATCAAGATTCAAACTATGAAAAACTTCAAGAAAACTTACAGAACACTGAAATATTTGGATATACTCAAAACTTTTATTATAGAAATAGATTGTATATTCCAAATGTGAACTCATTAAAATATGAAATTTTAGATGAGTTTCACAAACAACCCTATGCAGGGCATCCTGGTTATCAAAACTTGATTTCAGCATTGAGAAAGAATATGTTTTTGTCTGGTATGAAGAAATATGTGGTTGATTACCTAGTTAGATGTCTAGAATGTCAACAAGTAAAAGTAGAGCATCAACATCCAACAATATTGTTGAATCCTTTACCTATTTCAGAATGGAAGTGGGAAACAGGTTTTCCTAGAAATAAATATCAACATGATTCTATAATGGTCGTTGTAGAGACCTTGACTAAATTTGCTCACTTTTTACCAGTACAATCTACATTTGGTACAACTCAATTAGCTAATATGTTTATGAAAGATATTATAAAGTTAGATGGTATTCCTAAAATGATTATACTAGACAGAGATGCAAGTTTACTTCAGCTTTTTGGAAGAATCTATTTGAAGGAATGGGTACCTAATTGAACTTTAGTACCGCATACCATCCCCAAACAGATGGACAAACTGAAAGGAAAATTCATATTCTAGAAGACTTGTTACGCATATATGTTATGGACAGACCAACAAGATGGGAAGATTTTTTGCATCTGACAGAATTTGCATATAATAACAATTATCAATCCTTAAAAAATATGAGCCCTTTTGAAGCATTGTATGGAAGAAAGTGCAGCACACCTCTTAGCTGGAGTCAACTAGAGGATAAGTTAATTCTTGGACCAGATGCATTACAAGAGATGGAGAGAATTGTGAAGAGAATTCAGCAAAACATCAAAACATCTCAAGACAGACAAAAGAGTTATGCAGAAAAAAAGATAATTCATATAGAATTCAAAGTGGGAGACCATGTTTACTCAAGGATTAAGCCTAAAAATATTACTTTATACAATGGTGGTTGTGCTAAATTAGCACCACGCTAGTATGGACCCTTTGAAGTTCTATAAAGAGTAGGGCCAATAGCTTATAAGTTGGCTCTACCTAGTCACATTAAGGTTCACAATATTTTTCATGTTTCCTTATTGAAAATTTATGTACATGAGGCTACTCATGTAATTGATTGGAATGTGATATAGGTGGAGTGAGAAGGGGAATTTCTTCCAGAGCCACTTCATATACTAGCACAAGAATAAATCAAGCTCCGGAACATGATGGTAGCTAGGGTGAAAGTGCAATGAAGGCACTTTTCACCTGAATAAGTTACCTGGGAGCGAGAAGAAGAAATAAAGGAAAAATATCCATCACTCTTTGCAAAGTAAATTAATATTTTGTAAAACCGAGGATAATGTTTAGTTTTATAGGGGGAATACATAATATCCCTATTTTTACTACTTTTATTAGACAATTGAACAATCCTAAAGGTTGAGTGGACCATAAGAAAAAAATTATTGTGGACATATTTTATTAAATTAGGAAGTTGAATTATTTTGCAAAGAGTAGAGTATAAATGGAGACCACGATTTCAAGTCAATGAAGGTGGATAAGATTCCAAAGTCTTTCCCAAATTCTCCAAAAATACTTGGAGAAAATAAATAAAAATTTTAAATATTAGATTGAAGATAAAAATCTAAAAATATATCTCAGTAAAGTGGAAATTTATTGGGAATAGGTGAAATAAAAATATAAAGAGGAAAAGGCTAGTTTTAAAGTACTTTTTTTGGAAAAAACAAAAGGAAAGCTTAGGAAAACAAGAAAACAACATCTTGATTAACTAGATGCAATTATCGAAACATGTTGAAGGGAAAGCAAGCTTAAATAATCTATTCATGGGTAGAAAAGAGGTTTTCTACACCTTGGAGGAATTGTTCTCTGCTTAGGGGGAGCTATGGAGAGAAAGCTCGAGGTTGGGTGGCAATTAGTCTTACCAAAATTGGTATGCACAAGTAATTCAATTCTATGTTATGAAATTTAGTATTGCAGAAAGTTTGGAATTATTTAATTGTATTCATTATGAATTACTTATAGTAGATGAAAGTGGTTAAGAAATTTTAATTTATGCATGATTAAATTATGTTTAAGGTTAATTATATACTCTGGTTTATTTAACAGACAACAACTATAGAAATGATAGTTGATATCTATGGTTACATAGACAATTATAAGTAATAAACCAACTCTCAGAATTTCTAAACCTCACTAATATGTTTAAATATGAGGTTAGGTTGTAAATCTTATTATTATATGCATAGAAACATAGATAAATACATGCCAAAGAAATCAAATTTAGTGTATTTATCAGCTTTTCCATAATATCATAAATAGGAAATTTATACATAAAGAGTAACATTCCTTTATCTTGGTAAACATGAAAATGTGAATTCCAAATAATATCTTCTACTATAACATTTCTAGAAGATTTGGGACATACATACAAATCATAGCCTTATCTCATAAATGCCGCAAAGGTCAAAATAGAAAAAGTACACATAACTCAACTTTCTACGAATAAAGCATACTTTGTTATACTGCAATAACTTAAGTCTGGACATTTTTCTATACTTAAATTACAATTAAATGTTATCATAAAATTCAGACAAAATTCGCGGTTCACTACATGGTCACAACCAAATTATCCAATTGAATCTAGTTCAAAATTCAGGAGGAGAAATTCCTTAAAGAAGTATGGACCAACCTGTATAGAAGAAACAAAATTTTATTATCAATGAATGACATATTGTATTGACCAAAAAAGTTACAGAATTATAAATTTACTATAAGAGTACACAAGAAAGTAAATGGAATATGTGCACATAAAATGACACATATGAATTAGTAGCTATATAATATTTTTTAAATATAAGTAAAGCAAGAAAGACATAAACACGATGGAAATATTACCTTGTTGTTTATCGAAAATAAATCAGCATATGAAAAAAAAGGGAAAATTATTAAGTGCAAGAATAAGATGACACATAATATAAAGAGGAAAGTAATGTGATGAGAAAGAAAGTGATTACCTGAAATCTCATTAACAGAGTTCTCATCAAATTATGAAGCACTGAGTAAAAATCATTTTTCCTGTACCAATTATGATTTTATTAAAACAAGGAAAATTAATAAAATGTAACAATGGGAAATTCATACAGATTATGAATCTATAACACAGTGATATTAACTACATATAAACTAAATCAAAGAAAAGGAAATCTGCCGTTAATATGATAATGTAAGAAGATTTCAAAAAAAGAAAATCAAATTTCTAAGTCAAGATCCAAATAACGAAGTTGTATGTGAAGTCCAATTCAGAAATTTCAAGTTTATGATGACTCTTGACAGTGGTTATGGTAGAGAGAAATCAAATTTAGGTTTGAAACCAAAATTTAAAACTCGGTAATGAGAAAATTCATAATACTCGAAATACAAACCAATGAATTATATTGGAATTAGTAAAATGGTCAAGCTCGATATAGACTCCTCAGATTTAGTTTGGGGAAAATTATATATTTCATAATGAAGTTTTAGCTCCAAGGAGAAAAACGCAAATTCTAAATTAATAAATCGATGTTCAATACAAAAGCAGAGGAAGATATAAATTTATTGATATAAGGTAAATGGTCTTGTTAATTTATGCATGAAGAATCTATACAGAATAATCATGAGTGTGAAATTAATTTACAGAGACTACTATCCTTGAGACATATCACTTCTATACAAACAAAATAACGCAAACCTAAATCTTTAAATGATAATCAAAGTTACAGAGACAAAGTTGTATATATTTACTACATCTTAATGGTGGGTAATAGAAAATGATGGAAATGGGTAACTATGTTACCAGTAAAGTATTCACAAGTACCCCCCGAATGCAGGTGCATTCCAATAAGAAGATGGGACATGTGGGTGCCATGTGGTGGGACACTTGGCCATCCCACGTGACTGCAAATGGTTGCTAGCCCCGAGTTAATTGCTCAAGTGATAAGGTCTTAAATTCACTCTCCGCCACCTTCATTTCGACGTACCGTGGTCGCAGAGCATTGAGAGCTCTCATCTCCATCTCCATGGTTATTAAGAAAGCTTCCTCCTCCCATTTCACCACCATTCTTCCCTCGCTCATGTTATCTATGCATTTATCCTTTCTTCCCGTCAGCCTCTGGTTCTTGGCCCTGCCCAGCCTGGTCTCAGCCATCACTCAACTTGGTCTAGTAGAAACTCCTCTCCCTCACTGTCAAGAGCACCCTCCTGCTCTTCCACTTCTTCTCCTCCCATAATTATTCCAAGGCATCATCATATGAAATGCATAATAAATGGATGTTGTGGCCTCTCCTCTATACCTCCTCTGACGCATGCCATGGGCTGAGAATTGAATATTTCAGTGGGCTGGGAGGATCCGAGTAGGCTTGATCCTATGAACCTTTCAATCCAGCTTTCTTTGCAGCACCCTGTACCCCCTCTAGCGTCTTCCAACATCTGCAACAAGAATAATCCATGAAAATCTACCATTATGAATGAGCCTACCTTCATCCCCTGCAGAATGAAGGCCCTCCCTATGTAGAGCACCTCCAGCAGTAGCCACTAGACCAGCAGCAACACAGGCTCTAGCGATGGTAGCAGCTCAAATAATGATGAAGAAAACAAGATATAGGACACCAGTTAGCCAAATGCCTCCTCTAAGAATCTCGACTCTCCTGTGTCACCACAACCTAAAACCACAAGCCACGCATTGAGCAAGGATAACGATGACACGTTCTATGTCTGCAGGATCGAGGAAGAAGACCACAACTCCAGAAAGAATAAGGAAGGTCCTCTCTAGTTTCATGTGCAGGGTGCTCTTCAGCCTCTCTACCTTTTTAGTAGTGTTCTATAGTATTTCCATGTTTTGGAAGTTTCTATTCTCTGGCTTCAGTTTAATTTTGGCTAATATGTTTGTTTTTTTCCCTTTACGACAACATTTTCTGTGTGCTACTGGTGGACTATTTTCCTAGCTGGGGCAGCCCAATTTTTTATTTTAAACACTTGATACCTTCATTTAGAAGTGGCTTTCCAAGTCGGGAGGAAGAGAACTATAAATTTTTTCTTTGTATGATATAATAGATATAGTCCAATTTAGAAAAAAAAAAAGTATTCACAAGTAATCTGAATTAAAATAGGCACAATTGATTCATTAATTGATGACAATTATTACCTCGTATGGAGCAGAGGGAAATTAGCTCATAGTTGACTGAAATATGGAAGCAGAGTAACTAATAACCTCAAATAAAATGTAACTCCTACAAATAAAATGAAAGTATAAATGCAGAGAATATAATCTCTATGAAAATGGATTGAAATGCGAAACAAAAGAAATATAACAAAGCTGATTTTTGGAAAGCATTAATAATCATATCATAGGTTACCTTACCTAAAGACGACGTAACTGAAATGGAATATGAAATCTCATTTTCAAACACTAGAATGTATGTGTCCTTATTTTAACAAATCTGAATGGACGACGTGGAAAAATTTCGAAAACGAGGGTTTGAGAAAGAACCATAGCTGAAGAGCCATAGTGCCAAAATAATAATGGAAACAAAAATAGCGTTTAGTCTACAAGTTAATCCAAGACAGAAATAAGACCCCATTGTAAACATCCATGTGGTGTGGATCTAAGCTGGTTGATCTATTCTGGTAGACAAGAGAAAAATCTTTGGAGCCACGTGATCACATGAATCACCAACGTACAATTCATAAATGAAGAAAATATAAAAAGGATAATGAATTAAAGGCATTTGGCTTGTAAAGCTACAGATAACAATTCTAAATCCCAACTTCATAAATACGCATCATTATTTAATGTTGTGTTAATACATTACATGGTTAATGTAAAAGGCCTAATTCCATCCTACGTTAAGAACGAATGAATTGACATGTTACAATTTATTTAAAAGTTATATACAATTAAACGAAGTCCATATAATACCAGATATGTTAACTAATAATCCTCATGTTACAAATGGTAAACTGGTGGTATTTATGGAAAGATAAATGTTATAAAATATATATATTACAAGTCGAATTATAAAGTCTTGGTTCATTAAATCTAGAGTAAGGTAGAAGACCTTCCAACTTTATGATAGTTAAAGTATAACAATTAAATTTGCACAAAGGAGATAGGTTATAATAAATACCTTAATAAATATTTTACAAAGGTATAGCTATAGTATTAATTAGATAAAAAGGAATAATTATCAACAGATGGAAGCTGATAATATAAATCAAGTTAGTTATATGAATTAGTAAGAGTGACATAGATAGAAATTAGATTACCATATAACATGTAATGGTAGATGATAAGGGAAGTAGGATATTAAGGTATAATATAAGGATTATATTATGCCAAATTTAGCATAAATATCATAAATTCAATTATATTAAAACAAGGGGTGACAAGATTTAGTCAATTACATGCATCCATGAAAATGAATGATGAATTCAAGAATTCAAACTAGACGAAATATGTTGTACTTGAATTCATAAGTTGTGAAGGAAGTCATGATAGTAGAAAATATAATGAAACAGTGTGTCATATGGTGATGAACTACCTTAATGCACTGAATGACATTTTGTTAATTATGTTATAATTAGAAAAAAATGTGGTAAGTCGAGTTGTTACAGTCTCTAACTTGTTGTTTGTGATCAATGGTGAGAAGGTGATGTTTAATAATTATTGGAAGGATGCAGCATGTTCGCGACACAACATTTTTATTATTTTCGTAGTTGCGAAGAGTTTAATACCGTTTGGCCAACTTGAGAGGATTTTACTAGCCCCCAACATGCATGATATTCTCTTAAAACATATGTTTGGTTTCAATACTCTCGTTTTGTCTCCTTTTGCAGGTTTTCCTAGCATGTGTCACCCTCAGGTTATTTCACGTCGGGGGAGAACGCCGATGTGGACCTGGGTGAATGCTCAGTTGATGGGAGACCAGTTCCAAATAACAATGGTTAAAGCACAGTCATGAAGAAGGGAAGGAAAGGATAAAGGTAAATCCAATGTAGGGCCATCCAGAAGGGGAAATAAATCCAAGAAGGAAATCATGGAGAACCTTTTCCATGCATATGCAAAAGGGACACCTGGCCATGTCAAAAAGTCCCCTATTGCTACTATTAATTTTTTGATTAATTTCGTAGGTTTTTTCTCTATGGTATGGGGGGGGGGGTGGTTCTCTTTAGTTTCTTGATAGGACATGGAAGGTTCATAGATTTTAATATTATCCACATTTACTATTGAGTAATTTCACATGGATGGGTGTAGAATGAATGTATAGTATTTTCTACCTGCCTTCTACAAGACCTCGAAAGGACCATATTATAAAAAAAATTCCTTCTCACTAAGGCATTGTAATCTTTCCTTATTCAGCTAGAAAAAAAAACTATATCTCCTAGTCTAAATGATTTCTTAGTTTCATGCTAATCATGTCAAGCCTTTTAACTTTTGTTGTGATTTCCTTAATAACGTTTATACTTGCAAGTGGATTTTCATATTATTTTCAACAAGTATTTACTATTTCAATGACTCTCTTGTGATGACCTCCCTCATGCCTCCTTCTTATCCGTATACCACATCCATAAGTGAATGAAAGAAATATCCAATGCATGTTTCAAAACAAGACTTAATAATGGAAGTGGAGTTTCCTCTATTAAAAGAGTGTTGAATGTAGATCATATTTTTCTCCTTTGTCATTGGATGATTCTTATTGCAACCGCCCAAAATTTGAACCATGTCTTATTGGCCACTTCTATGCACTATTCTATCTACCCATCTATATATGGATGTATAGTTGTATATCTCTCCAACTCATGGTTTCCATCTATTTCGCAAGTGAAGTTAGAAATAAATTGAAAAATATTCCATTCCTATCAAATACTATGCTCATTGCAATCCCAAAATGGACCTAAACATGTTCAGAGACCCAAACAAATCATGAAAACCACTACCATATGCTATCAAGTGACATTTATCTCCACTTTAGAAGGATTATGCAAGTTTGGTAATTAAAGGAATGGTTCTTTACTATTATTCTATTATAGGTTACCAAAAAATTTATATTTATTCTTTTCCCATTGGAAACTCTTTCCATAAGTTTATTTTTGTGGAGTGGTGAATCTACCACTCAAAATGATGCTATAAAATTTCATAGGAATCATGTTTCCCTACAAATATCCTACCTTTCTAACATTAATAGGAACCAAATAATTATGATGTTTTCCGTCGTTGTAGGATATAGCTTAAGTTATCTTGCACTAAGTACACTACTAAAGAATGGGACCCCTTCTCTTCCCAGTATCCCACTATTTAACATAGCCTAATAGTCGTGCAAGGTCAATTTTTTTCTTGTATAAACCCTTAATTAGTGATAAGATTTTGATCTTATAAAACCTTCTTGAAAATACACATATATTTATCCCCACATGTGAGTTATGGGAGATGACACGATATCCACTTAGTATGGTGGTAGTCATCAAGGTAGGTCAATTTGTGAGAGGAAAAAATTACTCATATAAGCTTCACTTGAGGTGATTTTAGCACGATTGGAATGGTCTCAGTGTGTTTACAACGACATCAAAGGACTTTGAGCTATTCTCACGAAGTTTTGATACTGGAAATATTTATGGGTTACCTCAAAATAGATTTTAAACAAACTCAACCCTATATTTCCAAATTGGAATATGCTATTACTATAGGTCCTACAAGCGATTTCCTCTAATTTATCCACCCAAAAAATATTAAGATAAATAATAAATTAAATAATAATTCATTTCAAACCAAAAATAAATTTATAATCTTGTTTTCATATTTGTTTAACGTTAAGAGGGAATAATTTTCCAGATTTAATTTTTTTTTATCTTGACAAAGTTAATTTGATTTTTATCATTAAAAATATTTACAACACTAAGAATAGTTTCAAATTTAGATAAATTTAAAATAAGTTATATGTGTGTTGAGAATATTTTTTTATATTAAAAAGAAAGGAATATTCAAATTTCTCTCATGCATACTCTAATTTCTTTTTTATAATGAAACATATCCCTTTCATTACCTAAGTGAAACCTAAAAAAAAAATTCAGGGTAATGAAGCATATCTCATTCATTACTAACTAATTGATATAATCTTCAATGTCAATTACCGGGAACGGGCTATTATCATTTCTATATTTTATATTGCATATAATCAAGAACAAGGATGTGTTTAAAATACAGTGTTATATAATTACAAATTTTGAGTAAATCACATAAATTCTTTAATTAAAAATAATAATGAATATTATATTTGATAAAATAAAAATATATTAATTTATATTTTTTTTAATTAATTTAAAGTTAATCGCAACTTATATTATATACACAAAAAAGTACATGTAATTATTGAAGTGTCTTACTAAAAGATAATACCATTTCCTCCTTTAATAAAGGAAAATTATAAGTATATCTAGATTATATTAGAATCACTATATTCATTAGTATAAGTATTAGTATAATACTAATAAATATCAAACTATGATATAAAATATAAATTGCATAGTGAAAGATCATTCTAACCTCAGGTAAAAGGGGTTAAAATAGTGTTTTGTAGTGGTTGGTTATCTCTTTCTTCTTCTTACACTAGGGTCAAAGGATGGGGCTTTATTAATATATTTTGGATTGTAAAAAAGTTAGGAAGATATTTTTTAACTGTATGGGTCTCATCACCTTCACTCACTGGAGACACCATAATGTTTATGCCTAACATATCCTAACATGTATCTTTAAACCTCTCCAAATTTTCAATATTATACATGATGTCTTGATATGTTTTTTGCACTACTCTAAAGCCTAGTGTATCATTTCCTTTACTATCTGATAAGGATAATTTATCAAAAAGAGATCCATCTCCCATGTCATAAATAATCCTACAGCCTCAACCCATCCCACCATTGTTTCTTGAGATATTCTGATGAAAATTTACCCATATTCTCTTAAGGCATACTAGATATTATGTTTCATCCTTGATAGATTCTGGGACCCTCAAATGGAATAATTTGTTTACTTAAATGGTTTCCTTCTTATCTTTGGCATACAAAAATTATTCCATAGGGAAGCATTTCACCTCTTACCTCCCCTTTATTCTTTATCCCTCGAACTTTTCTTCAACATTATGCTGCTATGTAGATCCTAGTAACTAGAAAACATAGGAGACTAACACAATTGGTAAAGTGGGATTGGGTTAGTATCATTTGCGTCCAAATTCCCATGCCTTGAAACTCTCAAAATGTCATTTTCCTTTCTTAGATAAAGAAAGATAGAAACCCAAAAATATACAAGAAACTAAAATAGGAAAAACTATCTATCAAGGTTGGAGTAGTTTTTGACTAATATACCTCCTTTTTCCTCCCCCAAAGCCTTCGAAATAACCTCTACCATGAGGTTTTTCTCAAAATTTCCATTGTAATTACCTATAATATCACATGAGTCAATCCATTACATTTTCAACATATCTTGCCTCTTCCTACTATCATTCATCATTCTCAGAGGAGGGTTTCTACTCTCGGTAGAACACCAAGGATCATCATTTTTCCACAATTTCCTTAGCAACACTATATCATATTAGTAAAAATCATGTCACAATTCAGTAAGGCCAAGCTCATACTGAACCACTGAACCTAAGTGGTATAAACCTTGTTCCACCTCCCTTCTATCACTTTTCCCACTTCTCCCATTAATTATCTACCAAATATTCTATGGTTCGGTGGCTATCTGACACATCATAACCCCTACCATCACTAAGCCTATGAGAAGAATATAAATATAGAACATTAGAAATATAAAAGAAATATTTGAATAATTTTTAAATTTGATAAAAAATAATTAAACATAAAATTGATAATTTTCATGAGTAAAATTTATAAAATATATTTTTGTGAATTAAGTTTGTATTAACTAAAAATTTAAACATACATCATTAAAATAATCACAATCCATACATATTTTGGCTTTTAATATGCTTCAAGGGAAACAATATTTGTTAACCTTCACTAATGTTCAACAAAAAGATCTCTTGTTAAAAAAAATTAAAAGTATGAGTATTGAATTATATAAAGAAGAAAAAAAACTACTAGAAGAAATATATTGATATCAAGGGTCTAAAGAGGTCACTGGAGTTTGGTTCTATGTGTTTGTGCTGGTATGAGTATAAGTTTTAATTTCACAGTGGAGGTGACTTTTGAGGTGATCTACCCTGTTGGGCAGTGAAAGAGGTACGAAATTCCTATGTATTTGTTCATTATTTTACCAGAGATATACTTATGTTTTCCTTGGAAAGGTAATTTACCATGAGAATTGCAATTAAATTGGAAAGATTTATGTTTAGCCTAAAATATGACTAAAGGTTGTTTTTATTGGAAAAACAGGAATACGAAGAGGTAAGCAGCTCTATCAAAGGCATGGCTGAAAACAATCTAACTCCTACTCCATTTGTGATGAACCATATCCAGCTGAAGCCAAGAAGATCTGAATGAATCGCCCGAAAGGGGCAGGGGACAGCTCGGCCTTAAACAGAGTAAACAGAACAATGATAAAACAAGAGAGAAGTGAATCCCTCAGGATCAGAAGATCCCGAGGGATCGTTGTGCAAACTTATCATATTTCTTGATTTGTCCACCCAAGGATCAAATATAAAGGCAATGATCTTTACTGACCGGGTGGTGGTTATATTGTAAAATATGTTTTCATTAAAAGACTTTTATATTTCCTTTGCAATCAAATGATTATCGACTCTCTGTCGTGAGAGAACGTTGTCTGTAATGTCTTTTGGATTAATATAAAAGCATAGGCTTCATCTTCTCTTTAGAATTCTGAGTTAATCCCAGCATTATTTCACTGGCGCTAAGGGCCCAGCTCTGGTGGATTACTATGTTGTTGTATTATTAATCTTGGTTTGTTAATGTGTGAAGTGTGTTTATTATTTATTTTTATTACAGAGTTGTTTCATTGATTGTTGAAGTGCAGAACCATTGTTGTTTCATTCTTTACCACAATTACATTTATCGATCAATTATCTTGTTATTATCTTTTGGCTTTGTTGTTCTGCAATTGTATTGAGTTGTTGTTCCATTTATCTATGGTTTGCGATTGGATTATGATTAACTGTAGACATGCTTGAGTGTGACGATTTACTTATTTGAATTACATTTGCAATTGTTGTTCATTTTATGCTGTTGTTCCTTTTCTAGATTTCATTTCCTTTCAGTTGTTTCACTTGCTTTAAGATCTCCAAACTGTAGAGGATAGAGATATTTGCTCCAAGTCCCCATATTTGGTCATCTTACATCAATTTCTAGGGGAAAGAGTTACTGCTACTGCATCCCTGATCGATGTTCAGCAAGATTGCTATAGTTTAGCTTTTACATTCGTGTCATTGTAATTAGGTTTCCTTTCCAAGCATTTATTACTTTTGTATTTGATATTCTATGCTACATCCTCACAAGAATTGCTCTTAGATAATTGGAGCCTCAGATAGAGTACACTCTTGGAATGAAAAGACGCTCCGGGATTGATGATTAATGTAGGCTAATTAGGTGTTTAAAAGATACCTTTTTATGGTCCAATATTTTGGCGCCATTACCGGGGAGGGTGTATGCCATTTTAAAGAAGTAATGCACAGCTCATTTCCTTCTGCTTGCGGAGAATTGGGTATTAAAGATGGAAGGTAAGAACATGCGCACTGGGCAAGAAACACACTTGCTCGCAGCTCGCTTCACAACAGAAGTAAGTATGCTTTTCTTTTGGGTAGGAATGAAGGATTGTTTCTTTGAATGAATAAACCAATTAAGTGGAACAAAATTCCTCCTAAAACTGAAAAAACTAAGGGACCGGTGACCCTTGGGTGTGCGACCTTTATTGAAGAAATCCTTAAGAAAACTGAATCTCAGCCATCTGTAGGAATTAAAAGAACTACTTCTAGACAGCCTACTAGTTCCCTTCAGGCTACAGAGTCACCATCTGAAGCCTTCACTAAGATACACAGTCAAATAGAAGGAATTGAGCAAGATTCCCAAGAAATTGAGAATCCTTGCATAAGTTTCCTTGAAGAAGGGAACTCCAGCAATCTTCAAGAGGGAGAAGGGGAAACAGGAGAAACTACAAATTCAAAATCACCTATTAAAATTACCCAAACAATAGATAGCCCAAATAGGGGAAGTGTTGTTCAACTTATTCAGAACCAAGGTCCTGAATCACCTCAAACAGTAGGAAAATAGTGAATACTTATTCCAGACAGAAGGAGTGTTGTCAAAGCTATTTCTACCCCTGTTCTTCAATATATAAATTCCCTGGAGATCCCAGAAGCGTATTGGCATATATTTGATCAAATGGCCCAGAACCAAAATCAAAACCAGCAGCAAACCTCTACGCTACAATATCCTATAGTAGATACTGTAGTCAACGCACCCATGAAAGTTATTCCTCTTCAACATATTCCTACATTTCATGGTTTGACATCAGAAGACCCAGATGCGTTTCTATTTGAATTTGGCGTGATGTGTAGAGGATATGATTACACCACCAACACCCAAAAACTGAAACTGTTCCCTTCTACGCTAAAAGGAGCAGCCTTACGATGGTTTATGGGATTAGGTGGGGGTTTCATAACTGACTGGGATCATATGAAGGCTGCATTTTTAAAGAAATATCAAGATTATTGCAGGTCTCGGGAATTAAAATATGAAATATTCCAGATGATAGAAAAACCAAGTGAGACCTTGGAAGAGTATGTGGAACGATTCCAAGATAATCTTCAAAGATCCCCTTATGCATCTGCACCCTTACCTAATAACGTTTTGAAAACTGCATTAATTAGGGGAATGAAATATCAATGGGTTGAAACATTAAATATTATCGGAAAAGGTGATATATATCAAGAGAGCTATTCTGACATCGTTGATTTTTGTATCAGGTGCTCAAGAGGTAATACAAGGTTGAAACCAGTAGAACGTGACATAATTACAAGGGAAAATAAGACCTCTAATGAGGGTGTGACTCGTGCAGAGATCGGAAATCTGCTAGAAGACTTTAAGACAGACATACTGGGGACTCTAACAACATAGTTTGACATCATGCAAGCCAAGTAGAAGCAGGAAGAAGCAGAGAAAAACTTGGCAATAGTCTGCGCCAGATGTAGAAAGAAACACAGCCACAAATAATGCCCATTAGATGTGGTTAAAATCTGTGCCATTTGCACGAAATACCACCCTACAGAAGGATGCCCATTGCTTCCTGGCCTAAAAGCAGTATATAAGGAGGCAGAGGAAGAATCAGAAGTGGTATGTTTGCTCAACCAGCGCCGACAGTGGCAGCCACGACCATCAGGTATGCAAAATGATCCATTTTCTTTTCGGCCTCCTCAATATAATGCTCAACAGTATAGTGGAATGTGGCAGAATCAATCACCCTTCCCTAATTGGTCACAATAGCCATTTCCTCCCACACCCTGGCCTAATCAAACGAATCAAAATAACTGGCCTAGCTTTCCTTTCTATCCACCTTTTTGGCCTACACAATGGTCCCCTTCTACTTCTTAGAATCAGGCCTGGCAGTCAAACTAGCAGAAACCTCCAAATCAACCAGCCCGATCAATTCCTCTCTCCCAACCTACACTGCCAGCTTCCTATCCAAACCCCAGACCAACCTAAGACCGCAGCTCCCAGCCCAGCCCAACCCAAACCCAAACAATAGACCAGTTCAGACTCTACAAATAATGGAACCTCCAGAAACAGAAACTGAACTCAGGAAGTGCAATGATCTTCAATTAAGGTCTGGGCGTATAGTGGAAACAGAGAGAAATAATGATGACCGAATTGAAGACCCGTTACCTAAAGAACAAACAGAACAAAATGAAAAGGAAGTTCAACAACAACAAAATCCACAACGAAATCAGCAACAAGTAACAACTTCCTCTCCACCATTCCTAAAACGATTAATTAGTCCTCGTCTATTAGAACAACCAAATTTGGATCTTCTGGGAGAATTAAAAAATTTATGTATAAAGATCCCTCTCCTCCAAGCTATTCAAGATATTCCTATATATGCAAAAACCATTAAGGAATTATGTATAAAGAAGCCCAAGAGGAGAACAAAAGCCAATCCTAATGTCCAAATAGTCGGTACCTTATCTGATTTATTATCAGGAATGGAAACACCTATCAAATACGAAGATCTAGGAAATCCTATAGTGACAGTTCAGATCAATGGCCAATCATTTCCAAATGCCTTAGCTGACTTAGGGGCAGCAATCAACATTTTAACAACCACTACCTATCAGAAACTTGGCATTACATCACTTGAACCAACAACAAACTTGTTGGAACTGGCTGACCGATTAGTAGTGAAACCAGAAGGTACCTTACAAGATGTCATGGTATCTGTAGATTCCTGGGAGTACCCTGCTGACTTCTTGGTTATCAATCCCAAGAACCGATTATATGGACATCCATTAATTTTAGGTAGACCTTGGTTGGCAACTGCCGATGCTTATATTGGATGCCGACAAGGAAATATGACCATTACAAGGGGAAACTATGTCAAAAACTTAGCTTTATATCCCCGAGCCCAACCAAGTCTATCAACAATTAAAACAATACAACCACCTACATCATATTTTGAGGAAAACATGAGGTCACCTCTAACTATAGAAGAAGCTCTAAATTTTAAAGATCAAATAGAGGATGATATCATTACTAATTTTATTAATAAATCACAAACTGAACCTCATTTGCAATGTCACATGATTGAAGCAGCATTCGACAATAAAGAAGAAGAATATCCTTTCAAAGACATTCATGATCAAGCAATACCTACTACCTCCATTAATAATACTAAGGTTGTAGAAATTGAACCAGGTAAAACTTTGAACATTAACAAGAATCTCACTGCTGAACAAGAAGAGAAATTAGTCCAATTATTACGAAAATAGAAAGCAGCCTTTGCATGAGATTACCTCGACATGAAAGGAATTGACCCTCAATTATGTACTCACCACATTTATATTGAGAAAGATGCAAGACCCATTCGTCAACCTCAAAGGAGACTAAATCCTCACCTTAAATACATTGTGAAAGACGAATTACAAAAACTATTGGATGTCAATTTTATCTATATAATATCTGATAGTAAGTGGGTCTCCCCATTAGTGGTGGTACCTAAAAAGAATGGAAAGTGGAGGATATGTGTAGATTACCGTGAACTTAACAAGGCAACACAGAAATACCACTTTCCCCTTCCATTCATTGACCAGGTATTAGACACATTGGCAGGAAAGAAATTCTTTTCATTCCTAGATGGCTTTAGTTGGTATAACCAAATACAAATTGCCCCTGAAGACCAGGACAAAACTATCTTTACCTGCCCATGGGGCAAATTTGCCTACCGAGTCTTACCTTTTGGTCTATGCAATGCCCCTACTACATTCCAAAGAGAAAATCTCAGCATCTTTGCAGACCTAATAAATGAAGGCCTCGAAGTATATATGGATGATTTCACCCCTTATGGGGACGACTTTGAGCCTGCATTAAGAAACCTAGAAAAAGTATTGCAAAGATCCATTGACACCAAGCTTTGTTTAAGAAATGAAAAATGTCTTATGATGATGACCGCAGGAGTTATCTTAGGTCATTATATTTCAGCAGACGGAATTCAAGTAGACCCAGCAAAAATTCAAATACTCTTGTTAATTCCTACACCTACTACACAAACAGAGGTACGTAGCTTTCTTGGAATTTCTGGTTATTATAGAAGATTTATAGAACACTATTCTCGAATATCTGCACCTTTATATGCACTGACAGGAAATACTGATTTTGTTTGGACCGACAAATGTGACAATGATTTTAATAATTTGAAGAAGCTCATTGCGACAGCCCTAGTGTTGAGGGGCCCAAACTGGAATTTGTCGTTCCAAATTTCATCTGATGCCTCAGACAGAGCAATTGGAGGAGTACTTGGGCAGGAGGAAGACAAGAAGCCATATGCAATTTACTACATTAGCAAAAATCTGACCCCTGCTGAATCAAATTATACTGTTAGTGAGAAAGAATTTTTAGCTGTAGTCCATGCTATAAATAAATTTAGACATTACATAACTAGGTATCCTATAGCTCTTTACACAGATCACTCTGCCATTAAGTTTTTAGCAAATAAACCTGTTACAAATGGAAGAGTGACAAGATGGCTAATTTTACTACAGGAATTTGACATCACAATCAAATATCGACCGGGCAAAGAGAACCATGTATCTGACTTTTGGTCGAGAATGCCAAAGCCAACAGACACAGAAGCAGTTCAAGACCACTTTCCGGATGAACATCTCTTCGCTGTTACTACCAGAACACCATGGTATGCTGATATAGCGAACTATTTGGCAATAGGTAAATTACCCAAACATCTATCCCTTAATGAAAGAAAGAAAATAATACATCATAGTACCTGTTTTTCCTGGATTGGGGGCTACTTATTTCATACAGGTGCAGATATGCAAATCAGGAGATGCGTTAGGGACAATGAGGTATTTGACATTTTGAAAGCATGCCATGATGGATAGTGTGGTGGACATTTTGCAGATCACAGAACTGCCCATAAATTTTTACGAACAGGCTACTATTGGCCTACTATTTTTAAAGACGCTAAAAAATTTGTGCAGGCCTGTGATAGCTGTCAAATGGCAGGTCGCCCTGGGCAGTCTGATGAAATGCCCTTAAACCCTCAACTACTGATTGAACCCTTTGAACGTTGGGCACTTGACTTTTTTGGTCCCATTAACCCTCCATCAAACCAGAAAACATATATCCTAGTTGCAACTGAATACATTACCAAATGGGTTGAAGCAGAGCCCCTTTCAAAAGCTACAGAGGATTCTGTGATTCACTTTCTTTTCCAAATCTTTGTCTGCTATGGCCTCCCAGGAGACATAATTACAGATGGTGGACCACAGTTTGTAGGTAATAAATTAGCTGAAACATTACAGAACTACCATATTCAACATAGAATTACAACTCCATACCACCCATAGGCCAATGCCCAAGTCGAGAGCATGAAAAAGGTAATCGAATCTATATTAACAAAAAATGTTGCTTCGCATAGATGAGATTGGGCCTACAAATTTCCAGAAGCACTGTGGGCGTATCGAACAACATGGAGACCTACAACAGGCTATTCGCCATATCAACTGGTATTTGGAAAAGAACCCATCTTTCCTATTGAATTTGAAATTCAAACATTGAGAGAAGCTCAAAAGGTGGGTCTGAATTTAGATGAAGCCCGGGCTAAAATACTGTAGCAACTTAACGAATTAGATGAAATTAGACTCTCTGCTCTTCATCATACATCATTAATTCAGCAACAGAGAGCCAAATGGCATGATGCCCATATTAAACAAAAGATCTTCCACGAAGGAGACTGGGCACTCCTATATGATTCTTGGTTTCAGGATTTCCCTGCAAAGCTCCAGACAAGATGGCTTGGACCCTACGAAATACAGAAAGTGCATAATAATGGCACTCTCAAATTAGTAACCATTGACGGATCTGGACATTCCTTTAAGGTAAACGGTCATTGCGTCCGATTGTATCACAAGCCGCTCACCCGGGAATCCTTTTACCAGCAGTTACGGGAAGATTCGACCATGGAAATTCTTGATGAAGGGGCGAATTCCCCCCCGGCACCAGTTTGATAAATCGTTCCTTTTTAATTTTGTACATAAAGCATGTTTTTTCTGTTTTTTATTGTTGTTTTACGAAATTCATTTTTTTCTGTTAATATTTCTTTACCTCTTGAATTTGGTTTCTTTCGAAAAAAATGAAAAAATGAAAAAAAATCCTGTTTTTTTCGCGTTGTTGTTCCTTTTGAAAGGAACAACAGTTTCGTAGAATGCTTTTGCTTTTTCTTTCCAAAGGAACAACACTTTCACCGAATATATATATATATATATATATATATATATATATATATATATATATATATATATATATATATATATATATATATATTTTTCCTCGTCTTATACAGTTTTTGTTGTTCCTTTCCAAAGGAACAACATTTCTGTAGAGTATTTTCTTGTTGTTCCTTTCAAAAGGAACATCAGTTTCGCAGATTGTTTTTGTTGTTCCTTTTCAAAGGAACAACACTTTTGAGTGATTTTGTTTTTGTTTGTTTTAAGCTACCATTTTGATTTCTTTTGACTTTTATAAGGGAAAATATATCATTTATATACAATCATACAATTTTAAGTTTACTGAGATCAGCACATCAAAACAAATCGTCATTTTTAAGGGAATTGTCTAGCAATGAAAAAAAGGAGGAAAAAGGGACATGATTAATAACATAATATTGCTACTTTTCCATTAAATTAATCTGATCGATTATCTTTATCAGGATTGGTTCTTTCCCATATGTTATAGCTTTCTTTGATATTTATCTTTGAAATGGAAACAAGGGTATATTTTTTTCTATTGAGATGTCCAGACTTCTTCCACCATTCCTACTCTTAAGGAGTGTTGAGCCATCCCTTATGAATAACTGAGGAAAAGTGCTATTTAAAAAAAAAAAAAAAATTATTTACATATTTTAATGTTTTTGCAGATGGAGGATAGGGGGTCTCATTAAGAGCCAGCCTACCATGATCATAGAAAAGACAGTGAAGTGGCATTCCCATTATGGCCACCAAACTGGGGAAATGGTCCAAAAGACAATTGAAAATCAAGAATTCCTTGGAATAGGAGGTCTCATCACGAGCCGACCTGCCCACCTTTCACTTCTTCCTGGTGAACGGCATTGTTATTTATCTGGTCACCAAGCCAGCACAATGGCCTCCATCTTTCTACTCAATAAGAATATAAAGAAACAAAAAAGAAGCACCTCCTCAGTATGAATAAAGGATAATGGCTCCGTGGGTAAGAAAACAACTTTGTCAAGTTATGGACACCTATGGGCAACAGAGCTCTGTTAATGGTATTAAAGTCATATTTATACACATCAATAGTTATTCAACCCTTTTTCCTATAGCTTTATTTAATATCAAATGAAAAGCATGAATTCCTTATTTCTATTTCCGAACCTATTATACATGAAAATTATTATAAATCGATAATATTAGTTTAATATGGTAAATAATGAAATTCTATTTATGTCAACCTTATGCTGTCCCTTCCCCTCGTATTTTAATCATTACAATGCAATTTCCTATATACTACCGATTTATCACAATGCATTGATCTCAGTAGTTACGATGATTTGATTGTATGTATTATAATTATGCCTGTTTTTACTGCTGTCCTATTGTTGTGTCACACATGCCACCCTCAATTGATGGTCGATAACAACCTACCATTCGTTTGGGGGGCATGGATGTCTGCATGAAGATCAAACTCCGAAATCTCTTTATCTGGACCAAATCTCCGAAGATTTCTTTACCTGTATCTCCGCGTTAGACTCCTTTACCGTATATGGATTAAATCCCCCGTATTTTTTGGGAAATAAAAAGTTTCAATGAACTGTGTTGTTCTGTTCCATTAATAATATTGTGTGTTGTGAAGAATTAACAGAGCGCAGAGATGGGAGAACGCCCAATCCGCAGTGAACCACATGTGTTGATCGTCTCTGACACTGCACGAGAAATTCTATAGAGACAAAAGCTGATAAGGTAAGCAACCAATTAAAATTATCACGAAATGAAATCGACACTCTCTGATCCTTATATACTGATGTCATAGCCTGTAGGTGCCCTACCAAAAACTATTCTTTATTTCTATTAGAAAGATATTTGCAATTAAAAATCAAGGCAGTTACGGCTGGCAAATCAATAGAGCTAAAAACTATAAACGACCTGATATCATGCTGCAAGCTTTATGGAGACAAAGTACAGTGCCTGTTATGTGAGTTTTATCTGCATTATCTAATACTTGAAAATGATTGTTAATCAAACCCTAGCCCTTTCGTTGGAGATGTACAGTTTCAGGCATTCATTTCTTTTGCCGTAAATAAATTAAAGTGGCTTAAAGCCTACAATGCCTTTCAAAGGCAGGAAAATGAATTGGATCTATGGGTCAGAAGTGAACCTCAGGACCCACTTCAATTGTGGGCTAGACAAAAAAGTCTAATGATAAGGGAAGACGTTACCCAAACTCTGGGGCCTGTTCATAAGTCAATCATTCTGAAAGGAACATACTATTTTTCATCTATTAGGGACCAAGCTTATGTAGCAGCCAAGCTTCGATGGAGAACCTCGAATAAAAATTTACAAAATAGGGAGCCACTTAATTATAGAAATTTTGGGCTAGCTGCAAACCATTTCATTGCCTATAGCCATCTTGTTTTAAAAGAAGGACAATTCTGGTTAGGGTGTAGGTTCCGTAGCCCCATTACTTGGTACCCTGCCTTGGACTACAAAGCTATTTATGAGCTTCCCGAGGGGCAGACAGAATATATTCTTGAAGAGTTAGCTGCACACCATGGTTTTAGGCCTTTCAATGATAAACCTTCTCTAGCTTACTCTTTGACTGCTTTCCATGTGAACTATAGTTTTCATGAGGGCATGAAAAAGGTTAAGTTGGGGGGTATGTTGGGCAGTGAAAGAGGTATGAAATTCCTATGTATTTGTTCATTATTTTACCATAGATATACTTATGTTTTCCTTGGAAAGGTAATTTACCATGAGAATTGCAATTAAATTGGAAAGATTTATGTTTAGCCTAAAAGATGACTAAAGGTTGTTTTTATTTGCAAAATAGGAATATGAAGAGGTGATCAGCTGTATCAAAGGTGTGGCTGAAAATAATCTGACTCCTACTCCATTCGTGATGAGCCATATCCAGCTGAAGCCAAGAATATCTGAACGAATCGCCTGAAAGGGGCAAGGGACAGCTCGGCCCTAAACATAGTAAACAGAACAATGATAAAACAAGAGAGAAGCGAATCCCTCAGGATTGGAAGATCCTGAGGGATCGTTGTGAAAACTTATCATATTTCTTGATTTGTCCACCCAAGGATCAAATATAAAAGCAATGATCTTTAGTGACTAGGTGGTGGTTATATTGTAAAAGACGTTTTCATTAAAAAACTTTTATATTTCCTTTGCAATCGAATGATTATCAACTCTCCGTCGTGAGAGAACGTTGCCTGTAATGTCTTTTGGATTAATATAAAAGCACAGGTTTCATCTGCTCTTTAGAATTCTGAGTTAAGCCTAGCGGTATTTCACTGGTGCTAAGGGCCCGGCTATGGTGGATTACTACGCTATTGTATTATTAATCTTGGTTTGTTAATGCGTGAAGCGTGTTTAGTATTTATTTTTATTACAGAGTTGTTTCATTGATTGTTGAAGTAAGTGCAGAACCATTGTTGTTTCATTCTTTACTACAATTACATTTATCGATCAATTATCTTATTATTATCTTTTGGCTTTGCTGTTCTGTAATTGTATTCAGTTGTTGTTCCATTTATCTATGGTTTGCGATTGGATTATGATTAACTGTCGACAGGCTTGAGTGTGACGATTTACTTATTTGAATTACATTTGCAATTGTTTTTCATTTTATGTTGTTGTTCCTTTTCTATATTTCATTTCCTTTCAGTTGTTTCACTTGCTTTAAGATCTCCAAACTATAGAGGATAGAGATATTCGCTCCAAGTCCCCAAATTTGGTCATCTTACATCGATTTCTATGGGAAAGAGTTACTGCTACTGCATCCCTGATCGATGTTCAGAAATATTGATGTAGTTTAGCTTTTACATTCCTGTCATTGTAATTAGGTTTCCTTTCCAAGCATTTATTACTTTTGTATTTTATATTCTATGCTACATCCTCACAAGCATTGCTCTTAGATAATTGCAGCCTCAGACAGAGTACATTGTTGGAATAAAAAGATGCTCCCGGATTGATGATTAATGTAGGCTAATTAGGTGTTTAAAAGATACCTTTTTATGGTCCAACATACCCATGCATCTGAATTAGCTATACATGAGCATCGATATCACTCCACCTACCTAACTTCATTCAAGGAAGAGATGATATGATTACAATATTCATGATTTTTTTTCAGGACACTTATGAGAACATATTTTTCTTGCAAAGGAGGGTTATGGAGTTTAGGTACTGGTTTTGTCTTCCCCTTGTATATCTAGGGTCAAGAACCAAATTTCCTACCTTCTCCTGGATTTCAAAGTTATAATAGCGTTGGACACCATTGGTGGTGAGGGATTCAACCTAACAAATGTGTTTCCTAAATTTTATGGGGGGATAGTAGAATGTAATATATTTGAAGATTTCTGGGTAAGGGCATAGGAATGTGACCTTCCCTAGGGTCCTGTTCCTCCACCTCCCTAACGACTACACCTTCATTATTTAGGCATATTGCACCAAAGGGGAAAGAATAGGTAAGAAATTAAACCCATAAGATGCCAAGACTGGGAGGGACGAGACTGTGTAGGAAATAATGAGGGAAAAACCAAGAGAGATAAGGAATTTTAGGTAGCCCAAGCCAACAAATTTAGAGAGACCAAAAAATAGAAAGGGAAGAGGAAAAATCATGGCAAGTTCAAACACTCGCAAAGAGACACTGTAATGCAAGCCACGAGTCAGCCTAGTAGAATTTAATATGTAACCGCCAATATTACACCAATGAGAAACAAAACCTCAGAAGGAGGTAACTGAGTAAGAAGAGTAAGATAATACCTTGATATATCTGGCCCAATTTACCTACGCTATTGAATTTGTGTGCACTGATGATAGGGTGACTCCACCAACTATTTCACCATTTAGCTCCAATGTGAAATGTGGAGTCCCAAAGTATGAATCCTATATGCACCAAAAACCTAACTCTATACCAATATCCAACATCTCATACCAACAATAGTTACCTTAAAACTCGTAGGAAAATTTGGCTTACATGTAGTAACAAGTGATTTTGACTTAATTTCCAAAAAAAAGTGACCAAATTTGAGAAAATTCATGTGAATTATTCCATGGCTTCACAATAATTTCATCATACATAGTCTTGTCACTATAATACTACTAAGATATTTGTCCCATTTGTACCAAGGGAGGAACCCAAGAACACTAGAAAAACTGGAGAGGAAGGTCTATCCTCTCAAAAAAATATAATGGATAAAGTTTTAAAATGGTAATGAATGAAGTAGGAATGGCATGCATGTGTACAACATGGGGCAGACTGTTCACTCAACCTACCATCGCCCCCCATAGTTAAATGTTGTGGGAAGCAACGGGTTGGTTGGCACCACCCTTGATCTCCAAGATCACATCATACAACACCATGATCGAGGGTCTTTTGTCTACATCAATAATGAATTGCAAAGGTTCTTTCAAACTAGGCTTCTTCCCCTCAATTATACAGATGTCATTTCCCTAACACCCCAAGTTGGACAAAAAATCATTCGCTTGGTTTCCCGAGCAATGAGAAGATGCAATTGTTTCATAAAACATATAGTGGAGGATCATTCAAATGCGACAGATGATGTGTTCAAGTATCAAACTCATGGACAAATTTTATATAAGTGTCTCTCTGATGATTTTTCTGACAATTCCTATAAAATCCTAAGAATCCCATTGGAATTTTATTTTTGGTACCCTTCATTGATCTCCAGTTTTAAACCTCTTTCTAAGGAAAGGAATTCCACTACATTATTTCTTGTAACTCCATAATTTGTAGAATACAATTTTAATATATGACTTTCCCAATCATGGAAAATCCCTCTGTAAACCACTTGACTAGGTTTATCTTTGTGAGATACATCAAAACTTAACCTCATAAAGTCCATGTCGGGGGTGGGGGGAAACTATGGGTGGATGGAGAGGACATTCTTGGAGATGTGATATTGGGAGAAAGGGAAGAGATCATTAAATGAGAGAGCTCAAAATCACATATAAACTCAGATTCCTGTTGATTCACTTTCCAATACTCTTAGCACCATGATTTAGAGAGAATGGTCTATATTTAAATGCACCTCTCTTAATTCCCACCACAACACAAGTAAGAAGGAGGTGGTCACTATGGTGACGTGAGATTCAAGGTAACATTATGAAAATGGGGTCTAAAAATTTTGATCTTACTCAAATTCATTAATAATTCAAATGGATGATCTCATTGCATTTGTCTTGTTGATATGAATTTACCTATATCATTTTTATCTTTATCCAACCACCAAATAAAAATTTACAACCATTTAAAATTTAGTGCCACACTATTCATTTTCCACGTGGCATCCATGAGGTCCCCACGTGGTTGTCCTGGTAAAATTGATCGCTGACACTTTGTGTCAATGAATTAGCTATTGACCCATTCATTCTTCCTCATTTTTCATTCAATCACTCTATTCAGGTGCACAACCCCTCGAAGCCATGTCACCCAGAGTTAAGCTAAAGTCAGAAGAAACTCTCACTAATAAAAAATACACACAGAAATAATAATTTATCAGTAATCATCCATTCTTGATGGAAAAATGGTCTAGGAAAAAACTTGTTCTTGGGGAAAAAAATAACTTCCCAGCCAATATTGGTGAAAATCAGTTCTGGGTGAGGACACCTCTCGCCCTTCTAGGGAAAAACCTATTCAACAAGATACCATTCTTAGCAAGAATACATCTTACCTTTCTTAGTGGAAACCCATTTGGCGATATCTCATTCTTGGTGAGAACTTATTTGGCCATTATCGATGGAAACCCATTCTCATTAATATTCCATCTGGGAGAAAAATCTGAGAGAAATTTTTTGCAAATAGTCGAGATATACTTTAGGGAACACAACCATTGATAGGAAACTTTTCTTTCACAAGACATAAATCTCCAATATTTTTATCTCAAAATTTTGGGAGACGTCTTGGTACATAAACTCTCATATCTAAGATCAAGGACTCTGATTACATGCATGGTCATGAGGAGTTAAAGGAAGGCAGTTGCTTGATGATAAGGGATTCAATTAAGAATAATTATATGAATTAAGTCACATTGTATTAATGTAGGTGTTAGACTCATGTAAAGTAAATTGAATCCCCCTTAAGCACACATTTGGGTATATTTGGACAAGGCAATAGTGATTCTGCTGGAAACTAGGGTTGTATATGCCATATAGCACCATTGTGAAAGAACTCAACTATGGATTTGTTATGGTGGTTTTGTAATCATTTGGAATTTTTCTAGAACCTGGGCCATGGCCATTAAAATTTTCTATGGCACGTGTTGTTTCTATCCCTTTTGAGATTACAACAGGTTTACCATTCCTAGTTTCTCTATGGAATAAATGTAAAACAAGGTCCAGGGACTTGTCAATTCAACTTCTTAGATTTTAATAGTCCCTTTGAATCCTAACAATATAGAAGAATCAATTCAATCATGTTCCATATATATATAGTGTTGACACGTGATTTTCATTAATGTCAACCCAAGAAGCACGAGGAGATGCCCCGCTTCAATTGACCAACTCGACATACAAAATTATTGATCCTTGCATTGATATTATTGTATATGGATTCTTCTCGTCTATATTTTGCATGTGGTATGTGGCACACCACACATTTATTCATGGTTGGATAGATATTCAAGTTTAAATTTGAAGACTCAATTGAGTGGGAAGAAACCTAAAGGGGTGGGGACATGGTACACTTTCATTTGTTTTTGGTCACTAAACATAACACATAAGGGTTATTTATAATTTTTTATGGAGAAATGATTTCAAGCAAGGGAATCACAAGTATTCTGCACCCGTAAGGTTCGTACATCCCTTTAAAGGCTAAATCCATTCACCCTAAGGGAAGAAGGTTCAGTTGCCTCGATTGGAAGGCATACCAAATTCATAATTTATCTATTAAAGGGCCTTCTAATGGTAAACTAATAAGTCTCTATCATCCCAAGCCTTCTGTATAAAACAATACATTAATTCCCCTTAGAAGTCATGCACATAAGTTATTTCCATTTAAGAAATACACTCTCTGAAACTTTCTTCCCTTCAAGAGGTTAACACAAAAATATGTTAAGTGTTAAGGTTTGGGTACTTTTGATTTCCTTTTGTCTTGGTGGTTTTTTTTATTTGTCTCTTATCTATTGTAGGATAGTGAAGTTATCCTGGAGGTTCTTATACATCGTTTGAATCAATAATTTGATACAATCAACACCTTTGCAAAAATGTTTTGAAACACATCCTTGTATAGACCTCTGACAACATTCAAAGAATCAAGTCATTTTCCTATCTTTCTATTTTGTTGAGTTTCCTTTTTAAAAAATAATGAAATAAAAACAAAAAAATTCCAACCATCAGTTTTGAGTAGAGTTTTAATCCTTATTCAATAATATATATCTATGGTCTTGTAGCATATTATGTTTGGGAAACCATCTTGCAGGAAGAGAGAAGGGTTATTGGATATTCCTTTGAAATTTAAACCTTAAATGATGGTAACAATAGATCTGTGACACATGCATTAAAAGTTATTTCTTGAGCCAAACATAGAGTTTCATCCAAGGTCCTAGAAGTAGTAATTAAAGTAAATTGTGATATCCTTAAAGTGATTTGTAGATCATTGAAACACTTGTGAAATTATAGATTTCATAGATTAGAAATATTTAATATATATAAAAACTTGTTCAATCCTTAACTCTCATTGAATTTTACCTGATACTTGAAAATAAAGTCGAGGCACAACTTTGGAGTATTCAAGAAATTAGTATTACAAAGACATACCATTTTCTTAAAATTAAATTAGTATCTATAGTACAATGATGCTCATGATCTAAATTCATACCTTGCCCAATCCTATGCATGATCTCTCTACAACTTTGAATCAAATGAAAAAATTGCAAAAGCTTCATTCCTACAACTATCCTCATTTATAATTACAACTCTCGACAACAGAAATACTAGCACTAGGGTGAAATATTGATTATAAACTTATGCAACAAATGATAGGAGTACAAGAATGATTGATTTGCTTTATTCAGACAGACCTGGTTCATTATCCTTGAATAAATTGGGTCAAGGAGTACATATCAAAACTCTCTACATTCATAAGTTGTATTACCTCCAACAAGATAGTTGGTAGCAGTAAAATATAGAACCTAAAATATTTTCAAAGGTTTAGAGACACATGCAGCAGTAATGGCCTCTTTCAGATGTTATAAAAGACCAAAAATGGGAAAGAATTTATGTCATTATATACAACAGTAAGGAAAAGCATTTGCATCATTTAATATAGTATCAAAGTGAGAAAACACTCAAAGTTTCATCGTGATTAACATCAAAAGTTTTGTGTACAATAATCTAAATCATTGTAAAATTTTGGTATGTAATTCATATTCTCGTGAATAATTTGTAAAGAGATTATAAAATTCATCAATATTTGTTGTTTAGGTCCTAGGTTTTGCTATTGAAACAAATTTTTCAGGTCTTACAGTTTTTTCATATGAAAATAAGTGATTTTACATCACTATAAGTGGAACATTGTCACTGGTATGGGTGTCCATAGTATTGTATTGGTTTTTTTTCATTTTCAGGGTGGTAGGGTGGTGTTAATGAGGTGGCTGAAGTGACCTTTAGGTTGGAGTCTAAAAAGAATTCAAGGTGGTAGGGTGGTGTTAGGGAGGTGGTTGAAGTCACCTTAAAGTTGTAGCCTAAAAACACTTAAGGGTAGTACGGTGGTGGTAGGGAAATTTTGATCTTGCTAGGGTGTTGGATCATCCTTTGAGCTAGTTGTTGTTAAATTCCAGAGCATTGGGTTGTTGTTCTAGTGGGATATGGAGAAGAATTAATTTCGAGACTTATAGGGATTTATATATCTATTTTCATTTGGAGCTTAAGATTAAAATAAGTTATGATAAATGTGTTCGATGGTTTTCAACCCAGTGGGATTTTTCCACCTAAAAATATTTCTTTTAATTTTTTACTATTTATTTTGGGTTTTTAAATATTGATTAAGAATAACTAATGCTATGAAAAGATTAAGAAGTTACTAATTTCTAAGAAATATGATTCAACCCCCCTCTTATTATTTCCAACAATTGGTATTAGAGTGGGTTCCTTCAATAGTAGTTTAACAATTTGAAGAAGATCATAGAGTGGAACAACGTAGGAATTCCTACACTTAATGGAAACAACTATGCATTTTGGGTTGGAAGGTTGAATTCATATCTTCAAGAACAAGGGTTTGATATTTGGAATTCTCTGTTAACTAATTATAAGGAACCGTAAACCCATCCCTCAGATATTGATGGAAAATTATTTATGAAAGAAATTTTAAAGGTACAAATTCTCACCTGAGTTGCGTGCCATATCCCATATATGTGAAAATATTGCATTGGAAATTAGTGAAAGAAATTTGGGACAAGCTTCAAAATACATATGAAGGATAGAAGAAGGCAAAGGAGGCTAAGCTCTAGACACACCGAGGGAAATTTTAGCTACGGATAATGAATAAAGAAGAGAAACTATTAGCCATCTTCCTCTTTATTGATGAAATAGTGAATGTTATAGAATAATTAGGAGAACCAATGGAAAACAACGTAGTTTTCCAAAAAATTCTAATATCTCTTCATAAGATATTTGATGGTAAAGTATTTATGTTAGAAGAAATATTGGATTTATAAAACTCAACATGGACTAATTGTGTGAAATATTTACAACATATGAAATGAGGAAAGAACAAGAAATTCCTTTTAACCGAGAAGAAATATTTACAACATCCAAGAAGACCAACAAAAGAAAAAAGGAATCAAGACCAATCTCCAATTTGCTATGAAGAAGAAGAAGAATACTCAGATGAATAAATAGGTAACTTTTTGAGAAAGAGAAAAATATGAGCAGGTAAGTTCAAAGATAAACTTACATTTATGTATTTTAATTGTCGTGAGATTGCTAAATTTGTAGCTAAATTTCCTCATAAATAGAAAAATTTTCAAAGAAGATTCATCAAGCAAGGTAAGAGGCAAGGCCTTAGAAAAAAAAATTTCCCTAAAGAAAGAAACTTCTCGTTTGAAGAAGGAAGTGATAGCAATGAATAAAATGACACAGGAAGAGTAGTTCTAATCGGCAAGGACAATAGGAAAGAAGCTCCTGAAGAAGAAAAATAAGAAGGTGAATAAAATTACATAGATGTAATCACATTTTAGAATGAGATGATCAGATTTTTAAAATATCTAGTTAATGCTGAAATAGGAAATATCAAATTTATGGATCATGAACTGAAGATAGAAAAATAACATGCCAAGAGCCTGTATGAGAAGAATGAAAACTGAAAGGTAGTCCTTATTATATTAAAGTACAATTGGAAGAATCCATTAAAATTAAAGAATATATTAGAAGATAACTTGGAGAAAGAAACAAGGCGAGGCAAGAGTTAGAAGCATAGACAGTCTATCTATGAAAGGATGCAGAGAAAAGAATAAGTGTTCCACAAAATTTTGCAAAAAACTCTAGAGGACTAGATGTGCTCATCAAAAATCAAATGTCGCATAGTGAGAAAACCAAATTGGGGTACAAGGAAAAATTTGTAAAAGGTTCAATCTCCTCCACTCTAGAAAAAGGAGATGGACAAAAAAACTATGCAGAAATTGTTAAACGATATATCAAGAAGGAAGGAAGCTTTCGAGTAGAGAATAAGGTTCAAGGGATACAAAATCAACAAGAAAGATCTTGGAAAACACTTCCACGAAAAACGCTTCATCCACTTAGGTATCAACCCATTTTTCATGGTTTTTGTTATTCATATGGAAAGTTTAGACATAAAGTTGTTAATTATCAAGATTATGATTGGAACAAAAGAAACTTTGGAAGGTACTTTAGGAATGGTTATCCAAAAAATTCGTAGGATAATTACAGGAAAAATTACAACAAGTTTTTTAAGTTAAGAAATGAAGTGGAATCTCAAAAATATAACAACTTTGGACATTTTGTTAAATATTCTTGGTTAACCGCTACACCAATGGAATCACAACAAAATCAAAATGATGAGGTCTAGAAGAAGAAAACTAAAACATGCACTATTTCCCTAAAGGCTCAAAGAAAAAATAATGTATGCTACATTGATAGTGGTTTCTCAACACATATGAATGGAGACAATGTATTTTTGAAATGGTAGATCTACAAATTTTAAAGGAATAGGGATAGTAAAGCTTGCAAAAAAGTAGTATACAACTGAAGATGTTGTTATTATTGAAAATATGAATCAAAATTTGTTGTGTAAGTCAAATGTGTGATCAAAGACACACATTTCTCTTTGACTCAAGGAAGTGTGAAATACTAAGAGAGAAAAGCGACCAGTTAGTGTGTTACACCATTTTTTGGTCATGTAACCTATTGTTATTAGATGGACCCAAGTACACCATGTAAGACCAATTTTACCCAAAGTGAAATTGCTTTCACTATGAAAATAACTTAGTAAACCACCTTTATTAAGTTGTTTATGGTCTAAACAAGAAACCCCATGAGGAAATATTAAATAAATATACATTTGTTTGATTTTTCTCAAGGAATAATTAGTTAAACAACAGTTTAATTAATATTCCTAGTTATATTTAACCCAAAAAAAAGGAAATTAATTAGATAAATCATTATTTATCTTATTATTTTCAAATAATAATTATTTAAACCTTATTTAAATAATATTCTTTGTTAAATATGACTAAATCACCCTTAAATAATTAAATAATTCATTATGTATTTGATTATTACTTAACCACATCCTTAAAATGATAAATAAATTATTTATTTATTTGTTATTTACAAATAAAGGGATTTGACCCAGGTCAAATTCCTTTTCCCTCCAACAAATATAATAAAATATTCCATAAAAGTTGGATCTTGATTTGGTTAATAATATTTTAATTATGCACCAATATCTAGACTATCTCAATATTTTGTTATAAATAGAAGGGTTTTCCCATTCATTTATCACCTTTTGTTGCCTAAAGATCACTATGGATCTATACTTTTGGTCTGACTATTCATCCACCATCATAGTCATATTTTTCTACTATTTTTTGTTTGGGTTCTCTAAACCATCAAGAGAGAGGAATTCTAGATCTGAAGTGTTGAGGACTTACAAGAAATCATCCCATTGAGGAGAATAAGGAACTCCCTCTTGTGCTTTCCTCCCAAGTGCCATTAATACATAATTCATTTAATATATTCTTGTCTTGTCTATTGGATGCATGGAGTAAATTTTGTTTTTTCTACTGTTTAATGTCTTCTAATGCATAGATCTAGATTTTTGTGGAATTTATCTTGATCACCTAGCTGCAGATCTGAAGATATTGATAGCCATCTCTATTGTTAGGGTTGTTTGTTATGCGCAGCTAAAGTGGTCTTTTTTCGTACGCTTGGAATTAAGATTCATACTAACAACTACCGACTCCACACATGTTTACGATTACAACCATTGTCTTTTTTCGGATCCTTGCATATCCAGCTACTTCAAACCCTAGGATTTCTCTTTCGACCCTTGTTTTTTCTTTTCTTGATGTTTTTTTTAACCTATAAAACCCAAAAACGATAAAAATTCTCATTTTCGTGTGTTTTCGGACCTATTGGGCAGGTGACAGACATCAGCTGCAGTTGAGATTGCAACTTTTTCTGAAACCTGCCACCAAGAGTGTCGGAAGTGCAAGTCGCACTTTTTGGCCCAAAACCTATGACCTAGACCTTCAGGGTGCACTTTTCAGCCCAAAAAATATGACCTCTGCTGGAAAAGGGTCAGAAAATGCGACCTGGACTTTTTGCAGAGATTTTTCTGAAAGTTTTCTGGGTTTTTCTAAACCTTCGTTCAAGGTTGTCTGATCTCTATCTCTGCTCGTCTTGGACCTATACTTTTTTTGTTTCACTCAACTAAGTGGGAACCTATCCCCCTATGGCTTTAGTACCCTTCACTTTTTGTGGAAGAGTTTTTGTTGTTGCAAGGTGTCTAAAATTTCAGAGACTTCAGCCATTTTTTTAGATCTGATACCTCACCTTCAAATCCGCTTCATATCGGCTTCTTATCCATCCAAATCACCTCATCTAGCTTTGTTTTGGTTTTCCTCTAGGGTTCACTCTGTTTCCCTTCATTAGATAGCCTTTCACCACCTTTTATATAGCAATTTTTCCTCTGATTTGTTGTTGTTTTCTGCACCACTTTCCAGTAAATTTTGTCCTTTAGATCCCTGTCCCTCTTTCCTTCGGATCTATTAGCCTTTTTAGTCTGTTTTGATTAGCTTTTTTTACTCACCTATAGAGTAGTTGTTGAGAGACCGGCCTCCTTCAGTTTATATTATTGCATCATTAGCTGTTTATTTTCTGTTTTTGCAGGCCTATATACTGTCATTTGCAGGTTTATTTACAGCTATACATCACACTTTTTATTTTTCTCTACATATGTCTGGGTTTAAAAATTAAAATTTACACACTTTTACACACACACCCTAAGCGAAAAAGGGCTTGGTTAATAGCGCCAAGAAAAGACTCTAAAACATTGAAATCAATTGATCCTGCACCTCTTTTCCCTTGTAATCACTTGATCCTACACCACCCTTCCCTTGTCGGTCTCTTTTTCCTTTGTGCTATGTTTGTGTCGTCACCATTGTGCCACCAAGGCATTTATCCTAGAGACTTATTGGCCTTCATCCTTAGTTTTCGGTATAAATAATTACTCCTTTGTGTAGGGTTCTAGTTAGTCCTCCACCAATTCCGCACACCGACTCTTATTCTAGTCCTTTGGGTTATCCTTCTCATTCCGCCTTCAGTTCTCCCCTTGACACCTTCACCATTTCTGGTGCAGGACCTTATGCTGGTGGTAACCCAAGCCCTCAGGTCAGGAATACCACTAGTGGGACTACAACAGATGCTACCCCAGCTATGCCCTTGCTCCCCTTCATGTCAGGCCACAGCCTCCAGGATTTTTAACAGTTGATAAACGACCCTATATACCATGACACTAGTTGGCCTGCTATGCCGACAAAGCTCCCTTCCAACATCCCAAAGTTTGAAGGCCTTGCTGGAGAAGATCATTAAAATCATGTTCGATCTTTCCACATGTGGTGTTTGTCTCACTCCATTACCGATGACTCTGTCCATCTTCGGTTGTTCCAATGAATGCTTACAGGCGAAGCTTTGAAGTGGTATGTTGATTAGGTCACTTCCTCCCATACCACTTTTGCGACTCTTGCCTAGGTTTTTTTTTCTTACTTCCAGCTTCCCCTTCGTTATGACATTGGTATTGAACTTTTGACTTATTTTCGTCAATCATCTATGACCCACCTATCCGATCATGTCCAAGAATGGCGGAGAAGAAAGAGCCTATGTCAATCCCCTACCTTCGAATACCATGTCTACATGGACTGGTTCCTTAGATCTCTCTTGCCCCCTATCGGGAAATATGTCGCATCACATTTTCCTCAAACTGAAGAAGCCCCCCTCCAAATGGCGTTAAAATATGACCTGATTTACACTCAGTAAGGTTATGTTTATACCATTCTACCCAACCTCATTATATGTATCTGTAGCTTGGTGCTCTAGCTCCTCCAACATTAGCACCTCTGCCTCCCTTGCCTTCTCAACCCCTACAACAACAACCACCACCCCATCAGGAGTAGGTGGATGCATAGTAGGGATTTGTGGCTACCCAACCACCTGAAGGACAAGTGGGCCCTCAACCTCTTCGATCTAGTACCTCCGATTACCAGGTTCTCATGATGAACTTTTCCCAACCTCTAACTGTAGAGATCAATCTTTAGACTCGGTCCCGTCAGTACAGCAAGCCTCCCGCTATGTCTATCCCCGAGTCACCTCCTTCAGTTTCTAGAGAGCCTCTTTCGACACCTAATGGTCTCTTGCATATCCCTCAACCTGAGGTGGAGGTTCATACCAAGATCCCTAAAGTACCACTACGCTGAAATGCTACTTCTGTAAAAGTTTCCCATTCGTATAGCATAGTATATTATTTGGCACAATCTCATGTTTCCATTTCAACGCTGGAACTCCTCCAGTTGTGCCCTTCACAACGAAAAGCTCTACTATCTGTCATGGGTACTATAGATCCTTCCGAAGATCGATTGATTGTCTTCGTTGTTTATCAGTTAGAGCATCCTCCTCTCCCTGCTTTCGTCGCTTTCCAATTCCCATTCAAGATCCAGAATGCCAACGTTTCTCGGTGCATTATTGATGATGGGGCATCCACCTGTGTGATGTCTGGTTCGGTTTGAAAGAAACTCAGATCACCTGAGTTGGCTCCTTCCATGATTACTCTCCGAGCATGGGATGGCCACACCTCCCAGCCCATTGGCTTATTATGCAATTGTCTTATTACTCTTGCAAGAAAAACCGTTTGCATTGATGTAGAAGTCATAGATGCCCCTTAGATTACAACATTCTATTGGGTCGTAGCTACACCTATGTGATGTCTTCTGTCCCATCTGTAGTTCACCACAAGTTTTTCTTCCCTCATAATTGAAATATAGTCACCATTGACCAGTTGAAATATTACGAACCGAAGTCTCAGACCTCCTCTGAGTCCACCATCTCTCCGATGGCCAATAAGAAAACCATCAATCCTTTGACTAGTGTCTCACTCACAGTCTACAAATATTCCTCATTGCTTGGGACATTCCCTGGTCTTCCCCCTTGCCTCTGATCTCATCTCATCGAATTTTTGCATGATGCAATCATCTCCGGCTGCCCTCAAACGGCCCGCCTCTACTAGTCAGCAGTCTCCTTGGCCCCTGTAGCCTACTCCTAGCCCTTCGATTTAGCCTTCTGGACCTCCTCCTCCTGGCCCATCAACTGGTATCCATGAGCCTCTTTACCCTCCTAGAACGGTTCTGCCAAGCCTTAACCATTTAGGAGTCATCCTGCCTAGCCATTACCCCTCTGGTTAGATAATGTTCCTAGCTCCTCCCCCAAGAGTGTACATGGTACCTGTCATGGCCACCCTCTCTCTTCCTAACATGACCCTTGGGATTCTTGTCTGGTACCTTGATCCTCCAGCCGCTACCTAGCCTGGTCAACCCAAACCTTATCTTTCTTTTACCCTGATTCAACCAGTCCCCATGACTTCTCTCATTGCAATAGTGCCTCAGCCACCTCAACAGCAACCACCTCCTGTTGCGACCACTTTGGGTAAAAAGGGAAAAGCTCGCAAGAAGGCATCAAAAGACAAGGTTGCCCCGACAAATCCTGCCCCTCCTCAGCCTCCAAAGCATACCATCTAGTGTGCTTTGTGTGATTTTTTTGGTCATGCCACCCATACTTTTCTGGAGTTGCCTCATCTAAATCCCATGGTTAATATCGCGTCCCCTAAGTCTACACTCCCAGAAACCTCTGTCCCTTTCTATACTGTAGTCGGGAGCCCAAATACTATTCACACCAACCACCCCTATGCTTTGTGTGATCTCCATGGCCATTATACCCACCTTTGTCCCTGCCTTGAAGAATACCGCTCCTCTTTGGAAGTGATTCGCCAATTTGAGGCCAAGAGCAATGAGTCCACCGCTCCCTTATTTGTGAATTTTTCTTTGGAAAAACTAGAGGACATGAATGCTCCCATTGACATTCCCCCTCCTAATGTCAAGATGACGGATCCTTCATCCATCATTTTCTACCTATCATCATCCATGAGACCCTTGGTGGAAGTCCCCTTGGAGACTTCCCTTGATGTTTCACCTAACCTCCCTTTAATGATCACCCTGGGCTCAACATCAGTATATCCTTTAACTGCTTACTCTTCTGTCACCACTTGTGATGATGCGCATGTCAACCTCTCTTCTCATGTTGATGAGTCAGGTAGCTTCATCGCGTAAGGTGGTATTTCTTCCACTAGTCAACCCAACATCTATTACGATGATGACATTATGGAAGTAGTCACCACCCCTAACTTTATCTATCCCCCCTTACATCAAACCCATGCATTCGAACCACGTACACCTTGTGGCAATTACATTGACACTCAATGTTTGGGTAAGGGGGCAACCATATTTGAGAGACCAGGAGAAGAAACTCTCCACAACTCTCCTAGTGTATCTGGTCGTGTTGAATCTAGTACCATTATTCTTCCACATTTAGAAGAACCTATAGAGTCCCATATCACTTCATATCACACTAGGGATGATACCCCTCATCATTCCTTCACATTGCATAAACAACCTAGTCCTTTTGACATTGTTATTGACTAACCTATGAGTTTTCTGGGAGAGCACTAGTTCATTATCTCCAAATCCTCTCTTTGGGATAGTGACACCATGTATGCCAACCTGGAAACTCAAAGTCCATTTGATTCACATATGCAATACCAAAAGATATTGGTAATCCTCCATTCCCTTTCTCAAACTGTATAACCATAATGAAAACAAATGTGTTTAGATTCCATAACGAAAACTGCACCACATCATTAAAATGTGTTTAGATTCCCCTTTTCCTAAAATTTTTTTGTCATAACCACAACATGCTTGGGGGAAGCTATGCCCCTTAACCATTAAAATCCCAGATCTCGGCCAAAAATAGCACTGAAACCCCCTTTCTCTGACAAGTCACACTTTTCAGGTCATTTCCTGGGATAGGTCGCAGTTTTCTACCTAGTACCTGCTACCCAGGATGCAAAACATACCCCAAAAAGTGTGACCTCGCCTGTTCATGAGCTCTGGATACCTAACATGAATTTTCAACCCACTGAAATGAAAGAGTAGGATTAGGCATCTTACCTACAACTGACGGATCTCAAATTCCAACGGTCAATTCGCTGCAATATTTAGGGCCTTCTCTCCTCACTACATTCACCACAGCTCCAACTGCAAATGAATGAATTTGGAAGGAAAATGCCTTACTAAAATAAAACCCCAAATTTTTCTTTCGCCTATTGTAGCGAAACTGTAGCTTAGTTCGACGAACCATCTATACCATTGGAAAGATCTCACCAAGCCCTCAAATGGGTATCTGTTAGTTTTTAGTGACTTGATACTCCACTAGGACACATTTTTCCCTTGAAGCATCACTTCACCCCTCCTCAAAATCGAATTTCTTCACTTGAAACACTCATAGCGGGGGCACCACTTTGCCTCCATACTAGTCCACGCTCGTGTCAACTTTCTTCATGATTTACCATCTTGTAATCATGTTTGTATGGTACCCATTAGACCTTTTCTGTGTGGCAGTACCATTGAGTCACTCTTGTTTAGAGCATCCGAGTTGATTCATTATTGCATTAATGGAGTTTATCTCAAGTCCATTAGCATCCTGCTATAGTCCTCCATCCTTCATTGCTTGGTCCCTCTCTCATGTCGCACACTATGGCCTTTAGTCCCATTGTCCCCTATCCCTCATGATATTATGTCAGTCACTGCGAGGTCATCCATGCCATTTATGCTCTAACAAGGGGAGTTGTCCATCGCTACTCAGTCCCCCCCATTTCATCATCACCATTGGTGTCAGTCTGTCAGTCACTCTTCTATTTTCTCTCGTGCCTCAGCTAAGGATCCTTTATTGCCTCACCTATGGCGGACCTCCTTTTGTCGACATTAGCTCATTCATTCTAGATGACAGGTCTAGAGGGCGGTGTACCTTGGTTTCAGCTCCCACTCTTGTTTGGTGCCTCAGATCATGCAAAGGGACTCCTCATTACCCTTTGACTTGATTTTTTCTCAGCTCCAGCTCCTTTCAGCATGATCGAGATCCATATACTCGATGTTTCAGTGATGCAGCAGCTAGCATCGGTGATTCCCTAGTGTGTGTGAGATGTCTCAACCCTCATGAGGGGGTGGCCCTACAGGTAGCCCCCCACACACTCGGATGACCTCGTCATTACAACCTTCAATGCAGCTCCATACATTTGATGATGTCGACCTCAGCCGCTCGCAACGCCTTTTTTTTGCATGTATCAGTCAGATTTTCAGGGCCCTTTCTTGTTTTCAGGGGCATCTGGGTTGCATTTATACCTCATGTACTCAAATATTATTGTACGAGTCTTGGCTGTTATCTCAGGAAAAATATTTATATGATATTCATTATCGTGTTGTTTATCTGGCTCATGTTTATGCCAGCATGTACTATATTGGCCAGTCTCATGGTTTTCTGAATGCCTTCTTGTTTGTACTTTTCCTCGGTGGGCATAGGTATGCCTCCCCCGCTGCCGATAGCATAGGTACTCATGCATCAAAGAGACTTGTCACACTTGTAATTCTTTCCTCCTCAGGGTCTAGTTTTTTCAGCACTTTGGTCTACCTTATACTTCTCTCTCTTAGACTTCCCCTTCAATGTCTAGTGATTGAGTTATTACAATGTACTTCAGTCATACGATTAGCTCCTAATGCTCGCACGCTAGGGGGAAATCTGTTACACAATTTTTTGGTCATGTAACCTATTGTTATTAGATGGACCCAAGTACACCATGCAAGACCAATTTTACCCTAAGTAAAATTGCTTTCACTATGAAAATAACTTAATAAACCACCTTTATTAAGTTGTTTATGGTCTAAACAGGAAACCCCATGAGGAAATATTAAATAAATATACATTTGTTTGATTTTCCTCAAGGAATAACTAGTTAAACAATAGTTTAATTAACATTCCTGGTTATATTTAACCCAAAACGAGGAAATTAATTAGATAAATCATTATTTATCTTATTATTTTCTAAGAACAATTATTTAAACCTTATTTAAATAATATTGTTTGTTAAATATGACTAAATCACCCTTAAATAATTAAATAAATCATTATTTATTTGATTATTACTCAACCACTTCCTTAAATTTATAAATAAATCATTTATTTATTTGTTATTTACAAATAAAGGGATTTGACTAAAGTCAAATTCCTTTTCCCTCCAACAAATATAATAAAATATTCCATAAAAGTTGGATCTTGATTTGGTTAATAATATTTTAATTATGCACCAATATCTAGACTAAATCAATATTTTGTTATAAATAGAAGGGGTTTTCCATTCATTTATCACCTTTTGTTGCCTAAAGATGACTCTGGATCTATACTTTTGGTCTGAATAATGATTCACCATCATATTCATATTTTGCTACTGTTTTTTGTCTGGGTTTTGTACACCATCAAGAGAGAGGAATTCTAGATCTGAAGTGCTGAGAACTTACAAGAACCCATCCCATTAGGAGAACAGGGAACACCCTCTTGTGTTTTCCTCCCAGGTGCCATTAATACAAAATTCATTTGATATATTCTTGTCTTGTCTATTGGATGCATGGAGTAAATCTTGTTTTTTCTACTGTTTAATGTCTTCTAATGCATAGATCAAGAATTTTGTAGCATTTATCTTGGTCACCTAACTACATATTTGAAGATATTAGCAGACATCTCTGTTGTTAGGGATTTTTGTTATAAACAACTAAAGCGGTCTTTTTTCGTACGCTTGGAATTAATATTCATACTAACAGAGTGGCTATTACAGCTAGAAATCCAAACAACATATACATTTCCAATGAGACTCACAAGTGTTGTTTCTTGGAAAAATAAGATGAAAGTTGGCTTTGGCATAGATGAATGGGACATATAAGCTTTTTAATTCTTGTTAAAATTAGTAAGAAGGAGGTTTTAAGAGAAATGTCACAAATATCATAGCCAACTAGATCTACAGGTAAATGTTGTAGGTATCGAAACCAAACAAGAGTAGAATTCAAGATGAAAGATCATTCCACATCAAAACCATAGGAATTAATATCCACTCACCTATGTGGGCTGATGAGGACTAAAGGAAAATATGGTGAACAAAACTTAATCCTTATGATAGTGGATTACACTGGGATGATAGTAGTTAGTGTTTTGAAGAAAAAATATGAGGCATTCAAATGTTTCAAAATATACTAGGAAATGGTTGAAAATGAAATTTATTTGAAGATAAATTGTTTAACATCAGGTAATGGTGGAGAATTCTCATCTAAATAATTTCAAATTTTCTCTTAGGAGCATGGACTAAAGAGGAGGTTTTTAAAAGTTAGGGAACCTCAACAAAATGGGGTTGTGGAAAGAAAAAACAACACAGTAGAAGATATGGTTGGAACAATGCTAAATGATTCAAAACTGGAAGACAAATTCTTGGTTTAGGCAGTAGATACAACCATGTATATTTTTAGCAAAGGATTACTTAGAACCAACTATGATAAACTATGTATGAAAAATGGAGGGGAATACCGAAAAATTTCAAACATTTTCGAGTCTTTTGAAGCGAATGCTATATTAAAAGGGAAGATAAAAACATGTGAAAATTTTACTCTTGGGTAAATGAAAGAGTTTTTGTTAGTTACTCACATAAAATGAAAGCATGCAAATGTTACAATCAAAGACTCAACAGGATAGTTGAGAGAATCAATGTAACAATTGATTAATTACATGGATCAAAGGCTAAACAAGGATGCTTATATACAAGGAAACGAAGTAAACAAAAATTATAAGAATTAAAGCTCAAAGAGGAAGCCGCAAAGCAAGTAAAATTGAATGAAGAAAATTATGCCAACAAGGAAGAAGCAAGAAATTATCAACATGTATCTTCAAAAATTGCTATATAATTATATCACAAAAATCATCCTTTAGATCATATCATTCAGGATATAAATGAAGGTATCATAACCAAATTAGTCAAAAAATACCCAAGCTAAAACATGCAAATCTAGAAATATTGGACACATCTGAACCAAGTAGCTTTTAAAAGGGTGGTCATGATGAAATTTCAGTACCAAATATAAATGAAGAATTAGATCATATTGAGAATAATAAAACATGGGAGTTGGTTCCATGGCCAAAGTACAAAAATTACATTGGTAAAAATTGGGTTTTAAGGAACAAGCTAAATAAGGACGGATTGATTACCAGGAATAAGAAGATATTGTTTTTCAAATGGTATGCATAGGTTGAACGAATAGATTTCACAGAGACATCTACTCACATTGCTAGAATGGAAGCCATAAGAATGTTTTTAGCTTATGTATGTTCAAGGAAGACCAAAGTATATAGATGGACATAAAATCATCCTTTCTGAATGGAGAATTAGAAGAAGATGTATACATAAAAAAAACTTGAGGGTTTTTCACTCAATGACAAGAAATATTATGTTTCCATGTTAAATAAGGAATTTTATGGTCTCAAACAAACTCGTAGAGCTTGGTATGCCCATATTGAAAGATACTTAGAGAAGTAAGGATTCAAGAGAGAAGGTGTCGATAGAAAACTTTATGGATGGGTTGAACATGATAGCTTGAAAATTATCGAAGTATATATGGATGATATAATATTTTGAGGCGATGCTGAAAGGTTAAGCAAGAATATTGTAGCAGATATGTAGAGTGAGTTTGAGATGTTGTTACTTGGTGAGTTGAAATTATTCTTTGGACTACAAATATCTCAAGAATAAAATAGGATATTTATTTTTCAAACAAAATACATAAAGGAAATGTTGAAGAGGTTTTAGATGGAATACTTCAAGCTAGTTAGCACTCCAATGATGAAATGATGCAAGTTTATCATATACAATTCATCCAAGGATGTGGATGATAGGATGTATATATCTATGATTGGTAGTCTCTTGTATGTAACAACTTCCAAACTAGTTGTGATGTGGGAATTTGGACAAGTAGCATGATTCCAAGTTGTACAAAAATAATCCCATGTCATTGCAGTAAATATAACCCTTTGATATCTCAAAGGAACAATAAAATTTGACTTGTGGCATAGTATAGGAAATGAGTTAGCCATCGTAGCTTATACAGGTGCAGATTGGACAGGAAGTGTTTAGCCAATTTAATGTCTTATATTTCTTAACATAAATTATCAACTAAGGTTGGTAATCTGATGAAGTGTGGTGCACTATATATTCTTAGTTAACCTTCTTCTTACTTCATTGTGTATGTTTTTATTTTGTTTTGGGGGTTTTTTTCTTTATCTTCAAAGCTTAATTTTAATGAATGAGAAATATGAAATGAATCAACTAAATATAATGAATTTTAAAACTATTTTTGAATGAAGGAAGAAAATGAAGTGTTCTTTAACTATTTTAATTTTCATAAAAATGAATCAAACTTTAAATGGTTAGAATCTGATCTAAAAACAGAGTATCTATTCTAATGAAATTGAACTTTTGGAAATGAAAGTTAATTCTAATATATATTAATTTAGTCCTACTCCATGGACTGAAATATGAATATTATGACTAAGGATTGAAATGAAAATGCTAATCTAAATGAAAGAAGATTCAAAGGAAAATTGACTAGTGTATGACCAACTACTCAATCATTCAATATGGAAGTATGACAGAGTCACCCTCGTGACATGATGTACAAGCAATTGATTACACTTTATTTTAAATATTTAATCTAAGAAAACATTTAAAAATCATATAAAGGAAAGCTCAATTACTATATATTTTCAATACTCAATAATTCAATATGGAAGTATGACAGATTCACCCTCTTGACATGATTTAAAAGCATCTAATTATACATTTAATTGAGGATGTGATCTAGGAAAGTAGTGTAAAGGCATGTAAAAGAAAACTCAATGTATATTTTAAATAATCAAGCATCCAATTTGGAAGAATGACAAATTCATCTTCTTGGCATGATTTACATGCATCTAATTATACATCTAATTGAGGTTTTAATCTAATAAAGCAATGTAAAATCATGTAAAGAAACTAAAACAATTGTGTGCTCTAATGGATAACATAATCCAATTTGGAAAATAGAAGAATCTACTTTCTTGAGATGTTCTAGGTAAGAAGGATATTTTACAGTCATTCTAAAACTAATACTAAGAAATCATTCATAAATTTAATTTATGAAATGAATCTAAAAGTTGCAACGCAATGTAAATCTACTTATGACTTGACAAAACAGAGCTAATAAAATTAAACTAAAAAAATTAATGAAAAACCTCCTCCTGTGCAAGGGCCCTCTGTGACAGAATATGTTGAGATCCTGGTAGACTATATGCACATTAAAAAGAAACTGGAACTACAAACATGGTCTTCGTATTATGAAAGAGGCAGAGTCTCAAAGCATACACATCATTCACAAAATTAATATTGTCTGCAGGCTTCAAACAACCGATATTTAAAAAAAAAAATTGTTGGGTGTGGAGCTTGATTATCTTGTTTATTTTCTATCACAGCGTTGCACCCCTATACCTTAATGGGGTAGTAACGCCACCTGTAATTAAAAATTTCCTGGGTAGTCTAGGGGGGGCATCTGTGACTTTATGGAGTCCCAACCCTGGCAGGGGGTATCGGGGGAAGCGCCCCTGAAACTAAAAACAAACGAAAATTTTCCTTGTAAAAGTATAGTAATTTCTAGTCAATCTGGGCCGTTCATTAGGCGGATGATCTAACGGTAGAAGTTATGTTTAGTTTATGGTTTTTTGCCATATAAGGAAACCCCTTGCTTGTATCAGGGCATTGTATTGCGGCTGTGTATTTTATGTGTATTCTCAGAGTGAGAAATAGATAGGGAGACTATGAGAGAGAATAGAGATAGGGATAGCTTTGTTGACTAAATCCAACCAAAAATGCTAAGTGACACAACCTTGCTCACTCTAGCTCTTCCCCCCTCAAATTTTTACCCAGGGTAATTTTTAACTTTACATCCCCCTATCACTTAGATCTAACCCAGACTTTACCAGTGATTACCCAGGAGTACACATGCCATACCAGGTCTTACAGCAATATGCCCATTTACATATAATTATTAACTCCATTATAATAATTTTTTTTTTATTTTGTTTCATTGTTGTTATTCTTTGTATGACCATTCCCTACATTCATGATGTCCTCTCCAAAGAGGAAATCATAGTTGTAAATGAATCTTCCCACCAACTCTAATAAAAGAAATTAATTTTTCATGAGCCTTTCCACGACCTCTGCTCTCCTGATCTGCATCTCAACCCTACAATCATATGTTGCACCTGTATCTCCTCGGGAGTCTATCTAACCTTCTAGGCATTAAATGATGTTTCCACGATGCCCTAAATGGATCAGATACACTGGTCGCTACATTCCTTAGTCCAGTATGAGCTCATGCTCGGTATCTTGCATACTATAGTAAATAACACCACATCATGCCTTCTCTAGTCTTGAAATTCTCGCATACTTATAAGGAGTCTATAACCATGCATTCCACTCACAACTTCCAATGCCTACAGGTCTCGTCCAAAGCTTGATTTATGCATGAATCTCACATTTATATTTGGCTATTCAGAAAATGCATTGATGCTTGGCTCAAATCCACATGAATCATGATTCCTTCCATTTCAAGGGGCCACCATTTTTAGGTATTTACCGCAGCAATAAAATAATTTACCGAGAGAATAATTAAACATGAAAAGAACTAGCAACAAATCATGAACATAAACACAAATGTTTATCTGGGAAAACCCCAAATCCAGGGGAAAACCCAACCAGTGAAATTTCATTAACCATTGGCCAAAACCCTAGCCAATCCGGCCAAGTGAGCCTTCACCGCTCACTTCCAGGCCTACATTACAATGAAGTCTTTCCAGCCTTTTTATAGGCTCCATCACATGCAATACCATGGGCCAAAACCATGGGTGCACAAAAACATGTGCCCCAAAACCACTACTGTTTACCCTAATCAACATTGACTCTACCCCGAGTCATGTTTACCTAACAATTCCCCCCTTAAAATTGACTTGGGGATTATTGACTAAATCCAGCCAAACCTGCTAAATGAGACAACCCCGCTCACTCTAGCTCTCCCCCCCTCAAATTTTTACCCAGGGTAATTGTTAACTTGACATCCCCCCTATCACCTAGGTCTAACCCAAACTTTACCAGTGATTACCTAGGGGTACGCATGCCATACCAGGTCTTACAGCAGTATGCCCATTTACATGTAATAAAATTAACTCCATAATAATAATTTTTTTTTTGTTTCATTGTCACTATCTTTATACATATGAAATCCATGTCCATATAAAAAGAACCCATCTACTGAATTACATGGGTCACCAGCCTCTGTAACTGCCAGTCCTCTAGGAATTCTCTTCAGATACATGGCTCATCAATTAATTAATCCATGTGCTCATATTCTCTCTCATTATCTACATCCAATTCATGATGTCCTCTTCAAAGAGGACATCATAGCTGTACATGAATTTTCCCTCTACGCTTTTGCTATACCATTATAATTATCTGCTTGTGCCAAGTGAAGTACAACCCTTAGGCTCACTGCACCTCCCCTAGGTCCTCCCTCTCTGCATGAGATGCTTTGCTAGTGTCATTTGGCATATATTCAGCCACAATAAAATGCTCATAACCACAACAACATCATATAAAATTCACCAATCTCTCATGGCGAAGTTGACCCACAGCTCTTGCTTCCTCTAGAAAACGGCCATGCAATGGACCAAGCTGTTTTCTGAAACCGCTTAACTACAATCCGACGGTTGCTCTCAGACCTGCCTTTGTAGACAACGTTGGGAGCCTTTTCCCCGTGCCTTGAACACATTAAATTATTCTGTAATACATGTTCTCATCTCTAAAATGAAAATCGATCCCTTTCACCATTCAAGATGAGTGCAACATCCAACGCTTCATGTTGCACTATGGAACGCACTCATTTAAATTTATTGTGAGCTTCTTTTCACCAGTCTTTGCCGCAAGCAGAATTTTATGCTCGCTTCAAAGTATTTTCCTGCGCTTCTTCACCACAGCGGACACCACCAGGCACGAGATAACATCTGCTCAAAAATGCAAGAGAGTCCTCTCCATGTCCCTGCTGAGCAAAACCTACTTGCCTAGGTCTGGATCACCTAGTCTCGCACAACCCTTGAACATCTTGCCTGCAATATGCTCCCCAATTTTGTGGTGAGAAATATAATGTGTTGAAATGAATTGTACCAAAAAATCTTTCTCAACTACTCTATGAAGCATCGAAACTAGTAACCACCGTGCTCTTCTATGGCTACTTCAAGTGGCTGATCTGTTCAACGAATCCTGAGATCTGGTGCGTTGAAATGATGACTAAGCTACGCAAGAACATGATCAGTGCTCGTCTAACTCAACTTTACCAAATCCAACAGTACATAGTTGCATCGATCCTCAGATCTGGGACCAACGATGCTCTTCTCCTTTCACTAGTGATCCATTGTTCGAATCATGCACAATCAAATTTCGAGGAGAAGAAGAGAATCACCTCTGAACTGTTGATCCACTAAAATTTTTGCTTACGTAGGCGTGGCAGAAAAAACCTGTGAACGTCCTGCAGCCAAAATTTAGAGCTAAAACTTGACACCAATCTGTGGATGTGCAATAACTAGATAGGAAAAATGGCTTCGATCTCAGTAGAGGCAGATCAAATGAGGATCTCTACACTGACTCCCTAGTAAAAGAAATCGGAAAAATATTTGCAAACAAAATCTGCATCGATTTATCCATTCAACAGGCCAATAAAACCCTTTGGCTTCAAAAACTTCCCTTTGAAACCAACACTTAGCTCCGATACCAGTTATTAGGTATTTACCGCAACAATAAAATAATTTACCGAGAGAATAATTAAACATGAAAAGAACCAGCAAAAAATCATGAACATAAATACAAATTTTTATCTGGGAAAAACCCAACCAATGCAATTTCATTAACCATTGGCCAAAACCCTGGCCAATCTCGCCAAGTGAGCCTTCACCGCTCACCTCCAGGCCTACATTACAATGAAGTCTTTCCAGCCTTTTTATATCTCCATCACATGCAATACCATGGGTGCACAAAACCATGTGCCCCAAAACCACTACTGTTTACCCTACTCAACATTGACTCTACCCCGAGTCATGTTTACCTAACAACCATGCAGTTAACACTCCATCCAAATTAGTTAGTCTACATACAACATCTAGCCCAGACACATGTGTTGTTAATTATGCTCAGGTTGGTATCCATTGTCAATGGTTATGCATGGGCCTACCTAAGTGCCTCCAAAATGGCCCCAAGGTTTGTATCTCCTAGATCATTTTCTACCACAACTCCAATGCTTCAAGAAGAGAATCTAACCATGCCATATTTTTTCCTGATCTATACATTGCGCCAATCCACCTCTTCACGTTTTAGGCTGACTCTGTACCATAGATCTGCAATATCACTCTTTCTTCGCACATCTCATTTCATGATATCGGCAACATGGCTGCATTTTTAGATATGCGCCTGCTGATTATTTTCATCATCGATATGATTTATCACACAAAAATATTTTGTGTTCGTAGTGGCCTCATATCCAAAAATGCTTAATAGGGCACCAAAAGCAGGTCTTGGAACCACCTTCTGTTGTAGCACTCGAACGACAATACCACCATGTGCGGACTTTATCCTTGCATCTCCTTCTCAACCGCTTGGATTTATCCAACATTCCTGACAGGGTTTATGAAGCGGTGCTTCATCTCCACCTTGGCATAGCGAAGCCACAGAGAGAGGTTTCATTAATCTACTTCCAAGGCCTTTTAAAACATTAATCTCGTACAATTTCAGTCTTTTTAATCTCTTCCATTGTGCCATCTAAGCTCATAGAGCATCCATGAGCTATTTATCTGCTCCCATGTGATACTTCACCCTATATTCACGTCCGTAGAAATATTTATTGACCAGAAATACTAGTCTCAGTTATCACCTAAGCATCCTCCTTCGAATCTATTACTCTGATCCGATCCCTACTCTTTCAGAACACCAATGTCTCTGCGAAGGCATATGAGCTCCATTCATAGGCCAATAAAGCCCTTGGCTACAAAAATGTCTCTTTGAAGCCAAATATGGATTTGAGACCAGTTGTTAGGAATTTACTATAGAAATAATATACAATTTATCGAGAGGAATAAACATAAAAATATAGCAACAAATCATAAGCATAAAGACATATGTTTATCCAGGAAAACCCCAAATCCAACACAAAACCCAAACAATGAAATTTCATTAAGCATTGTCCAAAGCCCTAGCCAATCTGGCCAAGTGAGCCTTCACTGGTCACCTCCAGGCGTACATTACAATGAAGCCTTCCCAGCCTTTTATAGGCTCCATTACATGCAATAACATCGGCTAAAAACCATGGGTACATAATACCATGTGCCTCAAAACCACTACTATTTACCCTATTCAACATTGACTCTATCCCGAGTCAAGTTTACCTAACAATAAATGTAACTTTCAGGAGATAATTCCACCTACAGATGGCGATTACAACTGAAACATAGATGAAAATTCTAAGTTCTTAGCTCTCAATTTGATACATCAAAATAAATCGAGAGTTCTTTATTCTCGGATCACGTCCTCTGACCGTACTTTAGCCACGAGCATAAGCACTTTTTTGGTTGAATTCGACCAGGTTGATATGAAAAGATCGATATGTGGATAATTCTGAAGATTCCCATGTGACACATTCCTTTATTTTCTCCTATGAACCTATCAAACCATTGAAGTAGCTGCGGAAACAATAACTAGCTCCGGAATAGGATGCGTTTTGTAGATGAGTTACAAAAATCTATTTAAATAACAAGAATATCAAAATATAACATAGAAATCATTAAAATGCATTCTCTTAGATAAAACATGTCATTTATCATTGATTGGAGTTTATGGATTTATGAAAAGGTTAGGAAAAGTGATGAGAAATTATGTCAGAGAAAGGACAACTCTGAGGTTCAACATACCCCCACTAAGAAGCCATTGCATGTCCTCATGAAATTTATCAAAAATGTGAACTTCCTTCTCCTATTACATTTGTTCAAACACCTATGCTAATAAATCCAATTTTTCATTATTTCTTTTCATTGAGGTGACTGGCATCCTGGGCTTCCTCATAAGGAGTTTGTATTTGAGATTGATGACTGTCTTTTTCAGTGATTTGTTCTTTCTTTTTAACTTTATATTCTTTTTGTACCACAGTCCCAAATGCAGGATGGTGTTATTACTAGTGACCTTCTCCAATTGGTTTTGTTGCTTCAAAGCTTCATTCTCATCTCTAATATTCCTATTGAATAAGTCTAGTTTAAATATTTATTGTTTAAGGGAGTTAACTAGAGGTTCTTGTGGATTCATAGGCAGTTTTGGATTCACTGTTGCATTCCTTTTCTCCAATTACTCTATGTAGTCATATATTTCTTGCTATATTGGGTCTATGCCTGGAGATATTCTGATGGGACTACCTTTAAAATTATATACAGGATAATTTATAAGGCTTTGTGGGGTAGAGACATTGATGGGTGATGGCACTTGAGTTTCCTCCTCCAAATTCACAAAATTTGTTTCTTGTGATAGTGTTTTCTTCATTGACCCTAAAAGTCTAGAGCTTCTCCTTGGTTGTAGAGGGTTTAAGTTTTCTTAACTTCTAAATTTTCTCTTCATTTATGTTTTACCTTTTTTCTTAACTCTACACTACTTCTTGTTTTTCATCAAATCCACAAGGGTGAGTTCCTCCTCATTTTGTTGTACTGGAGGTGAAGGTATGTCTTCAATGCTTGTATCAATATTCCTTATTCTACCTTTCCTAGTCTTGTATTCCTTAGGCTACTCTGGCTCATCTTGGAAATGGTTTCTGATAAGAAAATTCTCCCAAGAATCTACTATACTTTTCAAGTGGAATTCAGGAATTATTTTTACCAACCCATGATGGTGCATAGCATTACCTATAAAATGAAATATATTTTGTACATTTGTAGACATTCTTTTTAAACTATTCAATAAACATAAACGAATATTTATTTCACCATCCTCAGAAAATTTCATCAACAACTGAATATGATGCAAAAACATCTAGCCAAATATTCCTTCACAAGTGATAAACTTCTGCAAAATTAAAAGCATGTTTCTTCATTTTTTCTTGAGTGTTGAGCTAGGAATGTAGTGTTCCTAAACATAAGTTTCCATACCTGGATTTTTTAGGACAAATATCCATGATTCACTGTGAAATTATTTTCTTTTGAAAAATCTTTCGCCAACTCTTGGGATCTCTCTAGCTTAATCTATGAATGCCTCGGTCACTGAAACTTTTATGTCTCTTATTTTGAATTTTGTTCCATCAAAATACCTTTCAAAAGACTTACTGATCTCCTTGTGGAAACCATCAACTATAAACTTACTAAGCCTTCTGTAGAACCTCTTTGATCTGAGGATAACCCTCCATGTATTTAGTTCCCACTAGTTTAGTCCTAACTATCAAACCCATGCCTTATGTCGCGAATAGTCTAGCCTTCAGAATTGTCCTTCTCTGTATGAAGTGAATTGGGTTACGGATCTGGTGAAGGACGTCGATGATTTTTAGGGAAATATGAATGATATGGATACTTGATGGGAATTTAAGAAACATATATGAATATGTTACGGCAATAGGACATGACCATTTAATCATAAATTGGGGAGTCCGTTATGGACCATTATGAAACATCATACCGATGATGTGGCTGATCTATGATATGATGTGAGTCCAAATCAAATCAAATGATGACATATTGAGGCAGCATGTGATCATCTACGTTATACATGCTAGTGTTTTTGACCTTGTTATTTAAGTAAATGTATGTAACTTACCTTTAGAACTAACCTTTTGTTGTTATTTCGTTGATGTTGATTCTTTAGGTATCCTTTAGCATGATGATCTTCAAATAGAGTTCTTAATTTCATGTGCTCAATATTCTTGCTTCAGTGAGCTGTAAAAATGTGACAGAGTTGCAGAATGTGGTATCAGCTGCACAATGGAATGAGATTTGTAGAATGGAAGTAGTCTTGTACTAGTTTTTATTGAGATAAAAAGAAAGGGAACAAAGAATTTTTGGAATTTTAGAAATGGGATGGAAAATATAAGATATTATAACTCTGATTTTCATCATATATTTTCTATATAAGGATGCCAATCATTGATTGGTTTTCACACTTATACAATTAATATTTTTTTTTTTGAATAATATATATATATATATATATATATATACATATACATATATATATATCTCTTTATATATATATATATATATATATATATATATATATATATATATATATATATATATATATATATATATGTATGTATATATATATATATATATATATAGATATTAAAACTAAAAAAGACTAAGTTGGGGAAGAAGAAGGATTCTTCTTCACTAAGTTCATATCAGTATTATCTTGGAAAATTTTGATAAACTCTTCTCTTGAAATTGGATTATGATATAATTTTAATCAATGTCCATTCACATGAAGAGGTACCTTTTCTTCATCAATTTTCCTTATCTTGAGTGCTCCATTGTCAAAGACTTTTTCAATCTCATAGGCATCAAAGCAATGAGTCTGAAACTTTCGTTGAATGTCTTTGAACTTTGAATCGAACAAAAGGGCCCAATCTCCTACTTAAATTTTTTCTCCTTTATATATTTATCATTCCATTTGGACCTTTGCTACTAGACTAGACTGGTTCTTTGAACTGTATCTTGCCTGATTTCATCAAGTTCATTAAGTTGGTCCAAACTACGCTTCTGGGCTTCCGATAAGTCAAGCACCAATTGCGCTGTCATATTGAAGGTTTGGATTTGAAATTATATAGGAAATAGGACTTGCTTCGCATAAACAAGTTCATAGGGAGTATGTCCTGTTGTATTCCTCCATGTGGTCTGGTAGGCCCATAAGGCCTCAGGAAGCCTTTCTTCCCAATCCCTCCTATGTAGATGTACAGTCTTAGTGAGAGTTCCTTCGATCAATTTATTAGTAGACTCCACTTAACCATTTACTTTTGGATGATAACAAGTGGATATTCTATTCTTGATCTTCTAGTTCTCCACGAGATTCTCCACCAACTTGGATGTAAACTGGGATCCCTAATCTGTCACAATTTCTCTTGGGACACCAAAACAAGTGAATATATCCTTAAAAATAAATTTAACTACAACATTTTCATTAGCTAAAGAAAATCCTTGAGCCTCTACCCATTTAGTGACATAATAATTACATACTAGAATATATTTCTTTTGATTAGATGGAAGATTGATTGGTCCAACAAAATCCATGCCCCAATTATCAAATGGTTCATTGAGTACCTGAGGTTGTAATGGAATTTCATCTGTAGGAATAGGTTTCCCCATTCTTTGAATGTTTTCACACCTTTTGACATACTTGCTGGTATCTTTAAAGATGGATGGCCAAAAATATCCTAAATGTAGGATTTTATAAGGCTGTCCTCTTATCAGTAAAGATTCCACCATAAGGTTCATCGCGACATGCCTTGATAATCTCATGAATTTCATCTTCTCGAACACACCTTATGATGATGAGATCTAGATCTATTTTATACAATTCATCATTAACCCATGAGTAAAATTCACTTGTTTGAATAATTCTTATTTTCTCTCTAGGAAACAAGTGTACAGGTAACTTTCCTATGAATAAGTAATTAGCAATATCTGCAAACCATGGATTTTTAGTAGTTATTGCAAAAATATATTCATCAGGAAAATTATCCTCTACTGGAGTATCATTTTTGACATTTTTAATTCTAGACAAGAAATCAACAACTATGTTTTGTTTTCAAGGTCGGTCTAGAATGGTGATATTGAATTCTTGCAGGAGTAATAACCATCTTGTGACTCTGCCAGTAGTAATAGATTTATTGATTATATATGTAACTGAAGAATTATTTGTATGAATAAAGGCTTCATAGCCAGTGATATAATGTCTAAATTTATTGATAGCATGAACAACAACTAGGGATTCCTTTTCAGTTACAGTGTAATTTAACTTAGAAACAGTCAAATTTTTTCTTGTCTATTAGATAGCATGGGGGATCAAATATTTTTTTCCTAAAATAGCTCCTAGAGTTGTATATGAAGTATCTGTTGAAATGTGCAACGGTAGTTTCCAATTCCAACCTCTTAAGATGGGTGCTTCATAATTTTTTGTTTTTAATGTTTCAAATGCCAATTGGAAATCAAGATTCCAATTGAATTCACAATACTTGGTAAGCAATTTGAAGAGTGGGGATGCTATTTTAGTGAAGTTTTCTATAAATCTTCTATAATACCCTGTGAATCCTAGAAAACTTCTAACATATTTTTGACAACTTGAAATTGATAGTTTGGAGATGACTTCAACTTTATATGAAACAACTTTAATTCCATCTCCCAAAATGTGATGTCCTAAAACAATTCCTTCAATAAACATCATAAAACATCTTTCATGACTTACTGAAATATTTTCTTCTTTACATATTTTAAGAACCTTTTCCAAATTTTCTAAAGCCTCTTCAAATGAATTCCCGTTGACTGTAAAATCATTCATATATACCTCCACACATTCATGTATTAGATTACAAAAATTCCTGGTACCACCCTTTGGAATGTTGCAGGTGCATTGCACAAACCAAAAGCAAGTACTCAGTAAGAAAAGGTTCCCCATGTTCAGCTGAATGTGGTTTTATCTTGGTCTTTAGGTGCTACCTGAATCTAATTGTAACCACTAAAACCATCCAAGAATGATAAATACTTCTTTGTTGGTAATGTATCCAATACTTGATCTATGAAAGGTAAAGGAAAATGATCTTTTAGGGTAGCTTTATTCAAATCTCGATAGTCAATGCATACCCTCCACTTACCATTCTTTTTAGGCACAATCACTAAGGGAGAAACCAACCGACTGTCTAAAATTGGGTAAATGAAAATTACATTTAGCAATTTTTACAATTCTTCTTTCACAATTTCCCTAAGATTTGGATTCATCCTTCTTTGAGGTTGTTTGATAGTTTTACAATTTTCCTCAATGTAGATGTGATGTATACAAGTCTTAGGATTAATTCCTTTCATGTCAGTGTATTCCCATGAATATGCAGAAAAATGCTGTTGTAATGTTTTGATTAACTTTTCATATTGTAATATTTCCAATTTTTTCTTTATGTTAAAATATTTTCCCGGAAAGATTTCAATTGTAGAGCTACCAAAATCTTCCATAGAGTATAGAGACATCTTCCTAGATGATAAATATTCAATATTGCATTGTTCTTGAAAATGATCATGTTCAAATTTTGAATATGATTCAAAGTTTTCTATTGAATTTAAGATTTGACTATCTTCACTAATACTTGAAATAGTAAAAAGAGTTTGTATATCATGGTCATCATCTTCTAATTCTGTGATTAATTTTGTTGGAGGATATAGAGTGAATTTCTATGTTGAATTACCATAAGAGATATACATGTCACGAGATCTACAACTACTGAAAACATCAGCTGTAGGCAACCAAGCTCTTCCTAACATTATTGGATGTCCTCCTAGATTTTTCTTGGGGGTTAAAATCACAAAATCGACTGGATAATCCCAAGAGTCTAAGGATACTGAAATTTATTCTAATACACCATCTGGCTTGATTACTGATCCGTCTGCTAATTGCAGTAATATAGGTGTATACTAAATATTTGAAAGCTTCATTTGTTCGATGGTTTGTTTTCTCATGATCTTTATAGTTGCTCTTAAATCAATAAATGTATTTGCAATTTCAATACCATTGATATGTTTTTTTACAGCTGGACTTCTGGGATCTAAACATTTTTGTATGGCAATTTTTCCCATCATAATGTCTACAATTTTTCCTACTAGTTGAATTCTTTTTTTTCTTTTGTTTTTCTTCATGGTTTATTCATGCTCAAATATCTTATTATTTTGGCTAGAATTTGAATCTCTTTAATGGTTTGTAGCAAAGGAATTTTGATACAGACATTTTTCAATTCATCTAGAAAGTCATAATTGGGCAACATTGAATGGTTTTCTACCCCTTTATCAACTTGTAATCTTTCAGGAAAAGGAGGGTTAAAAATAGATATTGAAGGTTTCTCTATGATAGGAGTCGAGTTTGTTGGTCCTTTTTTTCTTCATTTTCAGAATTCTGGTTTTGAAGATATGTTCCCTCATCAAAATATTTATTTGGATGTAGGGAAGATTCTTAAAAATTATCTTGTTCTTGAATAAAAACTGAAGGCTTTTCCTCTCTAATATTCTACCAGATCTAATTTGAACATCATTAATATCTAGTGGAGTAACCATGTAAGTTGGAAGTTGTTGTCCTTCTATAATGTAAGAATTTAGAAGATTATTATTATTGGCGTTTGGCAATGGCTTGCTAGGTATTTCATTTGGTCTTTGTGGAAATGGTAATGAAATTTGTGGATTTTGGTTTTGGAGTTGGGGTTGTTGATTCTATTGAGGAATTTGTTGGGGATGATATTTTGGATAAGATGGAGGATATTGGTAGTATTGATAATATCTACCATAGGTGTTTTTCATTCCTTGTGCCTAAGGTTGAGGTTGGGACCAAGGATGTTGCCAAGAATTACAATTATTTGGTGGGGGATGAGTATACATTTGGTTATTAGAACCTTGAGTTTGTGGCCCCTGCCATGGTCTTCTAGAGGCAAAGAAAAGAGGTTCTACTAGATTTAAAGCTACTTCTTCTTGCGAAACATCCTTAATACATGGAATTGAGGGGAAACTATTAGTTTCATGATTTTATGAGAAATTCACAGAGGTCTCTATGAATTTTACATAAAGAGGACATTCTCTTAAAACATGCTTCTTTCTGCATTAAGGACAGAAAATAGCTAAGGCATAGGTTTGACGTTTCTTCTTATTCATTAATTTAAGGGTGTTTATCTGTTCACTAAGACTCCGTAAAATATCTATTTTAAATTCATCAAGCATATTTCCAATTTTTGCCCTATTTTCTATTCCAGTTGCATATTTATTAACTCTAGAAATAAAAGGATCTCTTCAATTTTTCCCATTTTTTTATTCCCACTTGAGAGATGAATACATAATTTAGCAATGTCAGGTAATGTGAGTTGAGAGATATATCCCTTCCCCATCATGTTGAGAATTTCTATCCACTGATCTCTAATGGATGTTAACAAAAGAGCTTTTAGAGTATATTGATCTATGTTTTCCATTTTAGATATTTTTATGTTACAATTGAATCTTTCAATCAGCCCCTCTAGATTATCATCCTCTCTTTTCATCATCTTGAATATGTCATCCTTTCGATCAATAAGTATGAAATAATCCAAATATCTTTCTAAGAAAATTATTTTCATATCATTCCATGTCCTAATAGAATATGTGACTAAACCCATGAACCATTTTAAAGATGCTCCTTTTAGTGTTGAAGGAAATAGCTTTAGTTTTTGAGAGTCTTGTAAGTAATCATATGATCTACACAAAATTTCAAATTCAAAGAAAAAGGTTTCAATAACTTCACTCTTTAATCCATGGAAATTTGAAAGAATGCAAGGTGAAATATTTTTTATTGTGGATTTTGTATCTCAGTCAATAATAGGAAATCCAAAAGAATTATAATTTTCCCTATTTCTTCTGTTTCCTTCACCTCCTCCTCCTTTGTTCCCTCTACCTCTTCCTCCTCCAAACAATAAATTTTCTCCATTTAAAATTTATCCTTCTCCTTCTCCTTATCCTTCCATTGTAGATTACTCAGAGCTAATATAAGGTTCTAACTGTAAATTTAATTGATATTCCTTTGGCTCTTCTATCAATGGGATATTGAAGAAAGGTTGTTAGGTCCCTATATTAATAGTGTAGTCCCTTATTATGTTAGTGTAGCCCCCCTTATTGTTATTTTTGTACCCCTGTAACCCCAATATTGTTATTATTGTGCCCTTAAATTATTATTGTTAGGTCGGCTAGGATTACATTGTGGCCCCATAGACTCCTATATATAGAAGGAGGTTTTGGTCATTTGTATCATCAAAGAATTGTTCATTTATGTAATGTATTAGAGGCTTCCCCCTAGAAGTGGCTTATTTCTAAGGCGTTGATATCTCTTTTCTTCTATTTTTGGAGCTAGTCTCAGAACATTTGGTATCAGAGCTTTGGATTCTAGGGCTTCACTCCCTTAAACATGTCATTGTTGAAATTTCACTATAAATTTTTTTCTGCGAAGGTTCAGAATCTGAAATTGTTAGGGTACAAAGAAAAATTCCTGACTAAAATCGTCGCAAAATTTTAGAGCTTGGTTCGCAATATTTTTGGAGATATAATCTTTGCAAGGTAGTGCTTTTTCAGGATCCCGAATTTCATCTCAAAGAGGTGATCATGGGAAAATATTCATAACCTTCTCTCTGAGCATCAGATTGGAGTGTCGTAAAAAGTGGTCACAATTACACGGACTGTAGTTTCTTTTCTATCAATTTTAGAGCCAAAGGACGAAACAGTGACACGTGGAAAGTCGTACAAGTTCACTCTATTGAACCAGTCCATAATTAGGTCATTGTGGGAGATTGGACATAAATTTACCTTGAAGAATCCAAATCAGGTCAGACATGTGGCATTTGAAATAGAATTCAGAGGGCTACCTTAGTGCCAAATTTCATATATTGAAGAGCCGTAATCACAAAGAGAATCCAATTTCAATATTGAGCTCCTCAAAAGCAACAAAATGGTGTGTATTTTTTTTCTGAATTGCATAAGTCTTGTTTGAAGAATCAATTTGAATTGATTACAAGGGCATATTGTAGAATAGATATCAGTATTGGGTTCTAAAAAATGCCCCATAAAAATAATTCAACACCCATTAAGCCTTTAGAAGGCTCTACTATGACTCATGGAGATGAAGAATTGCAACATGATGTATCAAAATTACAAGAGCAAGTGCACCAAATTTCGTTCTCACAAAGAGCAGCAAAAAATGAAATCGAAGTTTTGAAGAAAGGCATGGAAGCGAATATGGATGGTTTAAAGAATAATATGGATGGTTTGAAGAAAGGCGTGGAATCCAAGATAGATGGCATGGAAGCTGGCATGGAATCTAAGATGGATGACATGGAAGCTAAGATTGATGAAAAAATGGAAAACATGAAGAATGATATAAAAGCAGACATGGAAGGTTTGAAAAAGTTGATACAAGAAATGTTTCCTAATGGTGAAAAGCTAGTAGAGGAAACTCACGATGAGAACAAAATAAATGTTAATCATGATTTCATAAACTCTAATGTTGGTGGGAAGAACCACCATATTCCAAAAATGGATATGAGGAAGTTTGATGGAAAGGATCATGTAACATGGATACTACAAATGGAGCAATATTTTAATCTCCATAATGTGAAAAATACACAAAAGGTACGCATTGCATTTACATTTAGAAAAAAATACATTTGTATGGTATCGATGGCTTTGCTCCCGTAAAAAAATTGTCACTTGGTCAATTTTTACAGAGGAAATGATAGCACATTATGAGGATACAAAGAACAACACCTTGTTTAGCCAATTGATAAATCTCAAACAAAAGGGTTTAGTGGGGGAGCACATTGAGGACATACAAAAGTTGAATATAAGGGTAACTGATATTCCAGAGGAACACATGATTGATCTCTTCATAGGTACTTTAAAGGATAACATCCAACATGAAGTTCGCATTTTGGAACATGATTCATTGGAGAAGGCATTCAGGTTGGCAAGAAAAATTGAATGTAAAATTATGGCGACAAGGAAGCCTACCACTCACTTCTATAAAGAAGGAACTGTTGCTACGCCTAGATTTCCACAACCTACAAGGTTGAAACCACAATAATTGGGAGAAAAAAGAGCAAGAGGGCTTTTCTACAGTTGTGATAGAAAATACACTAAAGGTCATTGGTGTGTTGAGAAGAAATTATGTTACATAGATTTTGAAGAGGAAGAAGAAAATGAACAAGAAGAGGATATACACCAGGAACCAATCCTAGAAGAAGAAGAAATGAGTCCAATCATATCATGTAATGCATTGGAAGGAATTACCATTCCTCAAAATCTCAAAATAGAAGGACATATCAAGAAGAAAAAAGTAATAGTGTTGATTGATTTGGGTAGTACCCATAATTTTATTCATTATAAGGTAGCCAAGGAATTGAATTGTTTCCTATACCTAGCACCATAATTTCAAGTGATGATTGCAAATGGAGGAACTATAAATTTCTCTAGAAAATTCCATAATATCAATATAGACATGGGGGAATATGTAGTTAATATTCCAATGCTTTCCATCCCAATGGGAGGTGTTGATTGTTGTGAAACCAGCTCCAAAAAGAGAAGAAAAGAGATATCAACGCCTTATAAATAAGCCACTTCGAGGGGGAAACCTCCAATACATTACATGAATGAACAATTCTTGGATGATACAAATGAACAAAACCTCCTTCAATATATAGGAGTCCATGGGGCCACAATATAATCCTAGTGGGGCCACAATGTAATGCTAGCCAACCTAACAATAATAATGTAAGGGCACAGTAATAACAATATGGGGGTTACAGGGGTACAAAAATAACAATAAGTGGGGCTACACTAAGATAATAAGGGACTACACTATTAATATAGGGACTTAACATGCCCCTCTCCTTCAAACAAGTGTTGTCCTCAACGCTTGATTATTTCTTGGTGCTTCTGTATAAAATTCTCATCCATCCCATGTGGAATCTTCTACAGGAAAGTTCTTCCACTTGCCGAGATACTCTGAAATTGATCGTACTTGTCGAGTTCTTGTTTTTGTGACTGCTTCAGAACTTCTTTCGAGGTGATGTTGATATTCCTGTTGTTTCATTAGATTCTGCACCAAATTTAGGTTATCCTTTGAGAATTGGAGAAATTGATGTTGATGCTCGATGTCATCTTCCACTCATTTATCATCCATATTAGCTATTATTTTATCCTTCAAACCATCCAACTTAGCCTCCATTTCTTCTTTTAAACCATCTATGTCAGCTTCGGTTACTCTTCGTAAGATCGAAATCTGTTGCACCTGGTACCGTAATTTTGATATCTCATACTGCAATTCTTCCACTTCATGCATCATAGTATATATTTATGAGGACTTAGTGGGTGTTGAATTCTTTTTAGGAGGCATTTCAGAACACAATACTGAAATATATGCTCAATAGGCCCTTGGAATCACTTCAAAATGATTTTTCAAACAAGATTTATGCAATTCGGGAAAAACAATACACACCTTTTACTTGCTTTTGAGGAGCTTGATATTGGAATTGGATTATCTTGTGATTGCGAATCTTCAATATTTTAAATTCAACAATGAAATAGCCCTCTTAATTCTCTTTTTAATGCCATAGGTCTGACCTGATTTCGATTCTCCAAGACAAAGTTGTGTCCAATCTCCCACAATGACCTAATTATGGACTAGTTCAGTAGAGCGAAATTGTATGAATTGTCATGTGTCACTGTTTTGTCTTTTGTCTCTAAAATTGATAGCCAAAAAACTGCAGTCTGTGTAATTGTGACCACTTTTTATGGCACTTCAATCCAATGCCCAGAGAGAGAGTTATTGAGCTTTTCCCATGATCACCTCTTTGAGATGAAATTCAGGAGCCTGTAAAAGCACTACCTTCCACAGATCATATCTCCAAAAATATTGCGAACCAAGCTCTAAAATGTTTTGATGAATTTCCTCAGGATTTCAGCTTTACACCATACAAATTTCAGACTCTGAAACTTTGTAAAAAAACATTTATAGCGAAAATTCCACGGTGACCTGTTTAGGAGCCTGAAAAAAGACCTAACTTCCACAGATGACATCTCCGCAAATATTGCAAACCAAGCTCTGAAATTTTTATAAAATCTTCCTCGGGATTTTGGCTTCTCACCCTAAAAATTTCAGCTTCGAAAACTTCATAGAAAAATTTTTATAGCGAAAATTCCACGATGACCTGGTTGGAGCAGCGAAACCCTAGAATCCAAAGCTCTGATACCAAATGTTTTGAAACCAGCTCCAAAAAGAGAAGAAAAGAGATATCAACGCCTTAGAAATAAGCCACTTCGAGGGGGAAACCTCCAATACATTACATGAATGAACAATTCTTGGATGATACAAATGAACAAAACCTCCTTCTATCTATAGGAGTCCATGGGGCCATAATATAATCCTAGTGGAGCCACAATGTAATCCTAGCCGACCTAACAATAATAATGTAAGGGCACAATAATAAAAATATGGGGGTTACAGGGGTACAACAATAAAAATAAGTGGGGCTACACTAACATAATAAGGAACTACACTATTAATATAGGGACTTAACACTGATGTTGTACTAGGAGTACAATGGTTACAATCTTAGGGACGATAGCTTTTAATTTTCAAGAAATTTTCTTGAATTTTTTTTCAGAAGGAAAGGAAATCAAATTATGGGGTATTACAGGGAAGCCAATAAAGATAATGGACTCTAATTTCATGACAAAGCTTCTAAAGAAAGAACAATGGGGTGTAATTGCACAATTATTCTCACTAGAAGTTCCAACATCCAAATCATCTATTTCTCCAGATATCCAGAAAGTATTGGACAATCATTCAAAGGTGTATGATACTCCCAACGTACTCCCACCTAGTCATGATCATGATCATGCTATTCATTTGATTCCAGGAAGTGTTCCTCCAAACATCAGGCCTTACATATATCCTTATGTCCAAAAGAGCAAAATTGAACGTATGATTACAAAAATGTTAGAGGATGGTATAATTCAACCTAATCAAAGTTCTTTCTCTGCTCCAGTAGTATTAGTGCACAAAAAATATGGATCATGGTGCATGTGTTGGGATAATAGGGAGCTCAATAAGCTCACTATTAAAGATAAATTTCTCGTTACTGTGATTGATGAATTATTGGATGAATTACATGGAGAAATTTATTTTACAAAGTTGGATCTTCATTCAAGATATCATCAAATTAGAATGAAGACTTAAGATATTCTGAAAATAGAATTTGGAACTCATGAGGGTCATTATGAATTTTTTTTCGTGCCTTTTGGCCTTACCAATTCACCTTCTACATTTCAAGGGTTGGTGAATTCCATTTTCAAACCCTTCCTTAGAAAATTTGTGCTAATATTTTTTGATGATATACTAATCTACAACAGGTCTTGGAAGGATCATGTTCAACATGTTGACAAGGTGCTCAAACTATTGGACGAGAAAAAATTATATGAAAAAACATCCAAATGTTCATTTGGATTATAAGAGGTGGAATATCTTGGTCATATTGTATCTCACAAGGGTGTTAAGGTAGACCCTAACAAAATTAAATCCATTAAGGAATGGAAAGTCCCCACAACCATAAAGAAGTTGCGCGGATTTCTTGGGTTAACAAGGTATTATCGCAAGTTTGTTAAAACTTATGGGAGAATAGCAGCACCTCTAACAACACTATTGAAGAAAGATGCATTTTCATGGACTCCTGAAGCAACTAAGGCCTTTGAACATGTTAAAGAGGCAATGTGCCTAGCACCAGTCTTAGCTACGCCAGACTTCACAAAAACCTTTATTGTGGAATGTGATGCCTCAAGAAATGGAATTGGTGTTGTTTTAATGCAAGAAGGAAGACCCATTACTTTTGAAAGTCGTTAAATCAAAGGAATGTAGTTAAAAAGGAATATTTATGAGAAAGAAATGTTGGCAATACTACATGCACTAAAGAAATGGAGACATTACCTAATGGGAAGACACTTTAAGGTAAAAACTGATTATGATAGTCTTAAACACTTTTTGGAACAAAGACTATCCTCAGAAGAGAAGCAAAAATGGGTCACAAAGATGTTGGGTTATGACTTTAAAATTTTCTACAAAAAAGGGAAGCTAAATTTTGTTGCAGATGCACTCTCAAGAAAGGATGAAGAGGTGGAAGCACTGCTTTGTGCCATTTCAATTATCCAACCAGATTGGATAACCAAAGCAAGGGATGAATGGAAGAAGGATAAAGAAGTGTGGAATATCATTCAAAAGTTGCAGTAAGATCATAATACATCTGATACATTTAATTGGAAAAATGGTTCCTTATGGTACAAAGATCACTTATATATTTGCAAGAATTCCAATCTAAAACAAAAAATTATTTTGGAATTGCACACTTCTCCTATAGGACGACACTCTGGATTTTTAAAAACTTACCACAGGGTGAAGAAAGATTTTTTTTGGGATGGCCTTAAATATGATATTCAAAATTTTGTGGTAGAATTTTTGGTTTGCCAGCAAAATAAAATTGAGACAATTAAGACCCCAGGTCTTCTACAACCTTTATCCATTCCAAGTCAACATTGGGAGGAGATTTCAATGGATTTTATCACAAGTTTACCTAAGTCTGAAGGAAGGAGCATCATCATGGTGGTAGTTGATAGACTTACCAAGTATGCACACTTTTGTGCATTATCTCATCCATTTAAAGCGAGTACATTTGCTACTGCATTTATGGAAAGAATTCAAAAGCTACATGGAAACCCAAAGATTATTGTAAGTGACAAATATCCCATTTTTACAGGAAATTTTGGACAGAATTATTTTCTTGTTTGGGTACTCAACTAGCTCATAGCTCATCTTATCATCCTCAATTTGATGGTCAAACAGATATAGTGAATAAATGGTTGGAAGGATATCTTCATTTTTTTGTATCTGATAAGCAAGCACAATGGGTCAAGTGGTTACCTCTCGCTGAATGGTGGTATAACACTTCCTTCCATGTTGCAGCAAAAAATACCCCATTTATGGCACTTTATGGATATCATCCACCATCCATCACATCTTATTTATGGGAAAATTCTAGGGTTCAAGCAGTGGAGGATCACATCGAGCATCAACAAGAAGTTCTCCAACTCTTAAAGGATAACCTAAATTTGGCACAAAATCGAATGAAACAACAGGCAGATCAACATCGCAGTGAGATAATTTTTGATGTGGGAGACTGGGTATTTTATGGCTACAACCATACAAACAAATGTCCTAAAGCAAGCTAAGAAGGATAATAAATTATCGCCAAAGTACTATGATCCTTACAAGGTTTTACAAAATATTGGTACTATGGCATACAAATTGGAGCTTCCTTCTTCTTCGCGAGTGCATCTTGTTTTCCATGTTTCATGCTTAAAAAAGGTTATACGGGACAAAATTCTAGTTCAAAAAATATTGCCAGAACTTGATGAGGAAGGAAAAATCATATTCGAACCTAAAGAAGTCATGGAAACAACAACTCGACAACTATGAAATCGATCAATTTCAGAGTATCTCATCAAATAGAAGAACTTACCCACTGAAGATTCTACATGGGAGGATGAGAATTTTATACAAAAGCACCCGAAGCTACTGAACCATTGAGGAAAACACTTGTTTAAAGGAGAGGGGCATGTTAGGTCCCTATATTAATAGTATAGTCCCTTATTATGTTAGTTTAGCCCCCCTTATTGTTATTGTTGTACCCCTGTAACCCCAATATTTTTATTATTGTGCCCTTAAATTATTATTGTTAGGTCAGCTAGGATTACATTGTGGCCCCACCAGGATTACATTGTGGCCCCATGGAATCCTATATATAGAAGGAGGTTTTGGTCATTTGTATCATCCAGGAATTGTTCATTTATGTAATGTATTGGAGGTTGCCCCCTCGAAGTGGCTTATTTCTACGGCGTTGATATCTCTTTTCTTCTATTTTTCAAGCTGGTTTCACAACAAATGTTCTTCTTCTTCTTCCCAACTAGGAATTTCTAGCTCTTCAGCTAGAATGTGTTCTCCTGTAGAGGTCAAAAAGTTTACTCATTTTTTTGGAGATCTAGGATCTTCTTCCTCTAAGACTGCCTCAGTGGATGAAGTAGGAGATCCTCCTGATTGGATTTTTGACATTAAGACTTCAGGAATTCTATGTCTAGTGAGGTATGGAATATGGGTTTGAGATGATGGTGTATAACTACGTGGTCTATGTGGAGTGAGTGGTGTTGTTGGAATTAAATTCCTGCCTCTAGCTATGAATCTACCCCTACAATCTCTTTCTCTACGCATTCCATCATATTGTTTAGATGTAAGAAATGAGGTACCTAATTACGCCTCCTTGGAAACGGCTCAAATTTTTTTATCCAATTTAATTTCTTAACATAAATCATCAACTGAGATTAGTAATATGATGAAGTGTGGTGCACTATATATGCTTAGTTAACCTTCTTCTTACTTCGTTGTGTATGTTTTTTTTTTTTTTTGGTGGTTTTGTTCTTCATGTCTAAAGGTCAATTTTAAGGAATGAGAATTATGAAATGAGTCAACTAAATCTAATGAAGTTTAAAACTAATTTTGAGAAAAGGAAGAAAAGGAAGTGTTCTTTAACTATTCTAATTTGCATGAAAATGAATCAAACTTTAAAATAGAGTATATATTCTAATGACTTTGAAATTTTGGAAATTAAAGAATATATCTTAATTTAGTTCTAATCCATGGATTGATATATGAATCTTATAACTAATAATTGAAATGAAACTGCTAATCTAAATGAAAGAAGATTCAAAGGAAAGGCAACTATTGTTTGACCAACTACTCAATCATTCAATATGGAAGTATGACAAAGTCACCCTCTTGACATGATTTAGAAGCAACTGATTGCACTTTAGTTTAAATATTTAATCTAAGAAGGCATTTAAAAATCATATAAAGGAAATCTCAATTACTGTATATTTTAAATACTCAATCATTCAATATGGAAGTATGACATAGTCACCCTGTTGACATGATTTACAAGAATCTAATTATACATTTAATTGAGAACCTGATCTCAATGTAAAGGCATGTAAAGGAAAACTCAATTATTTTATATTTTAAATACTGAAGCATCCAATTTGGAAGAATGATAAAGTAATCTTCTTGGCATGATTTACAAGTATCTAATTATACATCTAATTGAGTTTTTAATCTAAAAAAGCAGTGTAAAAGCATGTAAGGAAACTAAAATAATTGTTTTCTCTAATGCCTCAAACATAATCCAATTTAGAAAATAGAATAATCTTCTTTCTTGAGATATTCTAGGTAAGAAAAATATTATACATTAATTCTAAAACTAATACTAAGAAATAATTCATAAATATAATCTATGAAATGAATCTAAAAGCTGCAACACAATGTAAATCTACTTATGAATTGACAAAACATAGCTAATAAAATTAAACTAAAAAAACTAATGAAAAACCTCCTCCTATGTAGGGGCCATCTGCGGAATAATAGGTTGAGATCCTAGCAAACTATATGTGCATTAAGAAGAAACTGTGACCAAGAACATGGTCTTCGTATCATGAAAGAGGACAGAGTCTCAAAGCATACACTGCGTTCAAAAAATTAAGACTATCTTCTGTCCTCAAATAACCAGTATTTAAACAAAATTAAATGTAATTTTCAGGAGCTAATTCTGCCTAAATATGGTGACTACAACTGAAACATAGAAGCAAATTCTAAGTGGTTAACTCTCAAATTTCTACGTCAGATAAAATCGAGATTTATTTGTTCTTGGATCATGTCCTTTGACTGTACTTTGACCATGAGCATAGGCACCATTTTCTGTTGAATTCGACGAGCTGGATAGGATGAGATCCATATGTGGATCATTATGAAGATTCCCATGTGACTCATTCCTTTATTTACTCCTGCGAATCTATCAAACTACTAAAGTAGACGCAGAAACAACAATTAGTTGCATAATAGGATGCGTTTTGTAGTTGAGTTACAAAAATCCATTCAAATAATAATAACATAAAATATAACATAGAGATCATTAAAATTCATTCTCTAAGATAAAACATGTCATTTATCATTGGTTGGAGTTTATGGATTTATGAAAAGGTAAGGAAAAGTGATGAGAAAGAATGTCAGAGAAAGGACAATTCTAAGGTTCAACAGGAAGTGTTGATGATAGTAAAAACATTAGCGGAGAAAATTTCAACCTAGGTGGTCGTCTAGATTTGTTGTTGAGCATGAAGAAAACTTCAGTCTCCTTATTGAAATCAGAAGAATAATACAGAGTAGTAACAACTTGTTGTACGTAGGTCCTTTAGATGAAATAAAAATTGTAGGCTACTCAAGTGAATTTTGATGAACTCATTCTAATGTTATGTGATAATTCTAGTGTCATAAGTCTCTCCAAAAATCGTTTCATGCATTTGAAAATGAAACACATTATGAGAAAGTACCATTTTGTTAGAGAACAAACTTCAGAGAAGAGCATAAAAGTTGAATATATTGGGACCAACAAAAAAATAGCTGACATATTCACCAAAACATTACCACACGAGAAATTTTTATCCAGGTGGATATTTGTGTCCACACACCCATTCCACATGGACCCCCACCATTGTTTCTTTTATTTTCCTTAATTGTATCACACTTTACTATTTTTGATAGTTTTTCGGGTCTTGAACTTTCAAAGCAATTTTGAGTCCCTAAACAATTCTTTTTTGAAAAATGGGAAAACCCATAAAACCAACATGGGTTTGCAGATGAAAGTTGTATTCCTTAGATAAATGTTTCTAACAAGATATTTTATGCATTAAATGAAGACTTATGTCAATGTTATGACCCTGGCGAAGTTGATGTAGTGATTTACCCCAACGGGGCCCACAAAATTTTGGTGCTTCATCTCCTAGGGTTATTCTTTTGGATATTTAGGGTTTTACATTATTTTATAATAATAAAAATTCCTTTGAGCCTCATTGTAACATAATTTATATGCCATGTATCTCCCACATCTCTTCTTAGAGATAAGCAACCATTTCCTGAGCTAGTTTATTTATATTCTTCATGTAAAGAATTTTCAATACTTCGTTATTAGTGAATTGAAGTTATTTTTTTGTTTCATCCCTATTTTTATGTTCACATATGTATTTCATTTTATTATTTAATAAATCTATATCAATGGTATCATAATGTTCTTCTCTTTCTTTATTTTACTATGCATGTCCCCAAAGAGGTTAGGGTATAAGGAGTTAGGGCTCGAACTAGTTGAACATTTGCAAGATCGTATGCGTTGACCCTGACAGCCTCCCATGAGAGAAGAAAAGGAAGATGAGGGAATATGATTCTTTTTTAAATTATTGTTTGAAGAAGCCCTCCAGCAATAAAATAATGTAATGATAGAAAAGCATGCATAGATACTTCAGTGCATTCCCACTGGAAATGCATCTTCATCCAACGGTCATTTCAGAGATATTACCCCCTTTGAGGTAAAATTAAACTTCTACATCCCTATATTTAAAGGTTAAATAGATGCAGATGTTATAGATAGATGGTTGAATTTGTTAGAAGGTTAATTTTCAGTCCATAGTTTCTTTGATAGGGATAAGGTTACTTTTTTTGTGTAGGAAATCTTTTCTATGGACAGAAACGATCCCTCTAGTCCTATGGGAGGATTTGACATCTACAGAGTACAAATAAATGAAATATATCCTAATTCGTATTAGAAAATTCAAAGGAGGAAAGATCTCCTACCTCTCTCTAATGCTAATACCATTGATTGCAAACTTTACTCTTTGGCTTCGAAGCTCATGGTCTCCTATTCACTAGTGTAGATGATTTCCTGCAAGAAAGATCAAGTGGAGACAACAAAAATATGCAAATAATTATATTTTATAATGAAAATTATGTAATAGAATAAGGAGCATTACAGTAAATGCACAATAATTTACACATTTATGGAAACAAAACATATATTGTGTTATTAATAGAAGGAAAAAAGGAGCATTACAACCAATGAAGCCTTGATGTTGGAAGCCTCCTTCAAGTGAGATTCCAAGTCCAAGCCTTAGCCTTCAAACACCTTTTCTCCTTTTCAAATGGGAATAATTTAGGAACAATTTAGTACTAGGATGGCAACCAACCAACCACCAGCCAACCTAATCTAGCTAACATTTAGTGGATGGTGGGGATTTCATTTATAATGAAGGATAGGGGGCCAAGGATCCCTAAAAAGAGGGAGGAGTTGCACATCTCAAGGGAGAGATCCATGGAAGGAGGATCTAGGGCCACTAATGGGATGTCTCATTCCAATAATCAACTACCTGAAACCACTTCATTGTTCTCGAGCCTTCTAGTAAGAGAAGCTTCTCCTCCATTTTGGGAAAAACTACTTGAAGATGACCAACACATATTTTCCTAATAAAAGTTGTGTTGGAAGCACTAGAAATGTGTAATTCCAGAGGTTACTGGCACAAGACATCAATTAAGTGAAACGAGCTAGGATTTAAAAATAAGTATTTTTTACAAGCTCTTCATAATCTTTTCAAGGACAAGTTTTTTCCTTTTCTTTAGGGATTTTCTGAACATATTTCATGGTGAATAAATTTTTGCAACAACTCTCATCACTTGGCGACAGTATGTGGAATAGACAGCAAAAAGTGTGAAACTTTATGATACAAGACTGGGGGTGTGACAAAATACTATACAACATATGCCCCCCAAAACATGAAGTCAGAACAGGAAGTGGTGGTTGAAGTTCCTTACAAGAAAATACAAGGACTTACAAAACCATCGTCATGAGACATGCAAGTCAAATATAATACAATATATCTGACATCTCTGATGTATGTATTCTTAAATGGTAAGCATATAAAAATACATAGGTCTGTGTCATAGACACAACCATCCATATAGAAAGGATCGTGTTTACAATCATGAATACTTAATAATTCCACATAGCCTGGATTTAGTAAATGAATCCCAAGGTCTTCAACTTCATCTCGATCCAACCAAAGTAGAAATATTACCATGTGAATAGGTGGGTTGGGTTTAAACATGATGGAAACCACCTAATTATCGGTTGATTATGTAAACCATTAACATGCACGAGAGAAACCACCAATGAGTACGATGGCTCTCAAGGTACAACAACACTATCAACAAATGTGAACAGTTAAGTTGAAGAGGAAAACTTGCAGAATCATTCGATCGAATTTCAGTGATGTGAACCTTTTGTTGAATGTGAAGAACCTGCGATTGAGGCATGTAAGCTCCAAGGAATTTTCTAGATAAGCTTCCTAGATAATGAGTTGGAATCGACAGGAAGTGACCCGTCGAAGGAGAGCCATAATTTTTCCCACATCATCAACATGAAACATAGGATTTTTTTCAAAGTTTGCAAGAGTGATTCAGCATTGATGAAAAAAAGGTCAAACAGGGTATATATATGGTTTAAATTTGTAGGTGGGACTTGTGTTGAATATATCAGTGAAGTGAATCTAGAATTTGGTAGCATTTGAATTAAAATACAACGATATGTCATGGTGAAAAAATGATATAATTCAATGGGAAGAAAATATATTTTCCAAATTCCGTAAGACAAGTGAAAATTTGAGGATGTCCCAAACCCTATACGAGATACAGATAAATGTCATGTTCAAGAGCGACATACTCGCTTTCACACAAAATGTAGGATATATGTTTTCGTCCATTCTCCCCCACTATTTGTAGTGAGTACCTCTTTATTTTTAATCTCAATATTGAAGAGGATACCATATGCATGCCATATAAGTTCATCCTTTGGATGAATCCATCCTAGTATTTTTAATGAGCCTTAGGAAGGAGTATCTCGGTCTCTTCATGGTGACAAGTGATTCATCGTTTTAGCTTTACAAGTCTAAAGGAGGGGTAACTCAAAATACTTTTAATGTTTAGAGAGTTTGAAAAAGATGCAAAAATAAAACTCCCAATATCCCTTTTCGTAGATAGTCTCTTTAATCTGAAAGGTAGAAAACAATATGCAAGATAAACTCTTAGCCATGTTTCACTAAGGTATTCCTTTTCTATAGCTAGTCCATCTCAGTCTGGAAAAGGGTTAAACTTATACTAAGTATAAATATTTTCATTTACTTTTACAAGCTCAAAAGGTCAAGTACTCAGAAATATTTTAATATTTTGGGGGACTGAAAAGAACTGAAAGAGGACTCCTCCTGGAGGAACAAGTGCTATAAAGGGTAGTGACTGGTTCCAGTCATGATGGAACTACTAAAAAGATGTTTAGATACAGAGGCATGCTAACAGTACCACTCATTGTGATGCTTTCTAGGTAAATGGTATAACAACCAAGTGAATGTGTATGGACGGCCAGCAAGATGGTGACGATTGAAAGATAAAAACAAGGATTGTCTGGAAAAAATAGGATGGAAAAAAATTGCAATCACGAGAGGTAGAATGCGAATGGTTTCATTTTTACACAAGTTTAAAACACGGGAAACTATGATTTAGAACCCTTGAAGATGGTTTCATTTTTACACAAGATTGAAATAGAGTAAAAACATCACTTGTGAGTTTTTTTATTTTTACACAAGCTTGTGACAGAGAAAAACTATGCTTGTGAGTGGTTTCATTTTTAAACAATCTTGAAACAAATAAAAACTATGCTTAAGGGTGGTTTCATTTTTACACAAGCTTGGAACAGAGACAAAATATGCTTGAAATAAGTTTGCATGCCCCTATCATAATGACTCAATTTGAGGTACATGCCCCCCAAGCTTTATGTCATTCACCTAAGTAGACTATTAGATACTAATAGGTGGATGGAATGAAGGTTCATTTATGAGATCAAATGAAGAAATCCACTGGGAATTTATGAGATCTAATCAAAGAATCAAATTTAAAATGAATTTTTTTTCAGTTTTTAACAAACTTGACACAACAAAAGAATTATGCTCATAAGAAACTATTTAATTTTTTAGCTAGGTTGACATAGTAAAGAACTATCCTCATAGGAACCTGTTTCATTTTCTAAAGAGTTTGACACAGTAAAAGAACTATCTTCATAAGGAAACTATTTAATTTCTTAGTGATTTTGATACAGTAAAAGAACTCTCATCATAAGGACCTATTTCATTTTTTAAGGAGGTTGAAACAGTAAAAGAACTATCCCCATGACACCTTATTTCATTTTTTAATGGGATTGAACCAAGAAAATGAACTCTACCCCATCACTTTGATCATGACCCATTAGAGGTCATTGCTTCAAATAGGTTCTCATCAGATGGGAGAAGAAAACTCTGGAAGGGATACATATCAAGGATCTAATGGACAGATACAGATCCAATTCCCCTAGTTCATGTTGCATCATATCACTGACTAGATCATCAGTAGAAGTGGGCATGGAACATGTTTCCATGTAATTAAAATGTGGTGAGGAAGACGCCACTTTAATATAATTACCACTTAGGCATGTTGGTTTATTGGGAGTCATATTAGGACCAACGAATGAAATATGATCAATGGTCACGATTCTCCCTTCATGCGGGAAATGCATTACATGAAAGAGATAAGAGATAAGAGATCTCATGAAATAAACATAGTCACGCCCAATGAGTAAATTAAAATCCAAAGGGACTTGAACAACCATTATGTCAATATAGATGATTTTTCCTCCCAAAGTAATAGGAAACTTAGGAAGTACCCCTAACATTTGACTGGTTCCTCTGTTAAAAACCAAAAAAATCTAGGTAACGGGCACAAGTTGCAGAGAACCTAAATCATGCCAAGTAGTTGAGGATAAAATTATAACATATGCACATTCACCTATAATTGTGCCAAGTAAGGGTATATTATAAGCATGTACTACGATCTGAAATGGCATGTAAGAAGGAAGATGATATACTGTCACATGAATTCAATCAAGAGAAACAACCTTTATACTTGAAGGGGTGTGGTAGGAATAGGAAAACTGCTCGCTTGTGTTATGGAAATAGTAGGGTCACCCCCCAGGACCTATGGAACGAGAGTATTTACCTCTAAATAATCTAAATATAAAGAAAAAATAATAACTTTAGTGGTATGAAGTTCACTCTCTATGAGAAAAGTATGATCAACTAAAGAAATAGGACTCCTCCTAGAGGAACGAGTGGTCTAAAGGGTAGCGACTAGTTCCAATCATGATAGAACTACTCAAAACATGTTTAGGTCAAGAGGCTAAAAATACCACTCATTGCAGTAATTCCCCGAGAAAGGGTAGAACAACAAAGTGAAAGTGTATGATTGGCCAAGTAGATGTTGATGATGGAATGAGAAAAGAAAGGCTCATATGGAAAAATTAAGATGATAAAAAATGTAACCATGAGAGGTAGAATGAGAATATTTTCATTTATACACAAGCTTGAAACATGAGAAAATATTCTTAATAACCCTTGAAGATTGTTTCATTTTTACTCAAGCTTGAAACAAAGAAAAGCTATGCTTGAGGGTGGTTTCATTTTTACACAAGCTTGAAATGGCGAAAAAATATGCTTGAGAGTGGTTTCATTTTTACACAATATTGAAACGGAAACAAAATATGCTTTAAATACGTTTGCATGCCCCTAGCTTAATGACTCAATTCGAGGTACATGCACCCCAAGCTTCATGCCATTCACCTAAGTAGGCTACTGGTTAATAAGAGGTGGATGGAATGAAGGTTCATTTATGAGATCAAGTGAAGGACTCGACTAGAAATTTATGAGATATAATCAAATAATATAATTTAAAATGGATTTGTTTCATTTTTTAACAAGCTTGACACAACAAAAGAACAATTCTCATAGGGACCTATTTCATTTTTTAATAAGGTTTACATAGTAATAGAACTATCATCATAGGAACCTGTTTCATTTTTAATGAGGTTGACACGGTAAAAGAACTAACATCATAGGGAACCTGTTTCATTTCTTAATGAGGTTGACTCAATAAAGTAACTATCCTCATAAGGACCTGTTTCAGTTTTTAATGAGGTTGACACAATAAAAGAACTATCCTCATGACACCTTGTTTCCTTTTTTAACGAGCTTGAAACCAGAAAAGGAAACCTACTCCAACACATTGATTATGGCCAATAAGAGGCAATTTCTTCTGATATTTTCTCATATAATGGGAGAAAAAAACTCTTGAAGGGATACATATCAAGGGATCTGATGGAATGATCAAAATATAATGCCCCAAGTACATGTTGCACTATATCACTGACTAGATCATTAGTAGACATGGGCATGGAATAGGTTGCAACATAATTAATATATGGAGGGAAGAGACCACATGAATATAATAAACATTTAGGGATGTGGGTTTATTGGGTGTTAGATTAGGACGAATGAATGAAATTTGATTAATGGTCAAGATTCTTCCTTCATGCGAGAAACACATCACACGAAAGAGAGAAGAGACAAGATATCCCATTACATAAACATAAGCATTCCGAAGTATTAAATTAAAATTCAAATGGCCTTGGAAAACCGTTACATCAATATCAATGATTTTTCCTCACAAAGTAATAGGAAACTTAGGAAGGATTCATAACGTTTGATTGGTTCATTTCTTAAAAGCTAAAAAGTTCTAGGTAATGGGCACAAGCTGGAGAGAACCTAAATCTTGCCAAGATGTTGAGGACATAATACTAACAAATGCACCATCATCTATGATTGTTCTAGGTATGGGTATATTATAATCTTGAAATATTATTTGAAAGTGCATATCAGAAGGAAGACAATATCCTTCTAGTCAAATCCAATCAAAAGAAATGGCCATGCTACTTGGAGGGGGTGTCGTGGGAATGGGATAACGTTCCCCTTGTGTTATGGGAACAGGAGGATCCCCCCATAGACCTTGGGAGTGGGAGTATTTTTATCTGGTTCATTTGAATTTGAAGAAATAAGAAGAAATTGAGTGGTATGAAGTTCACTCTCTATGGGAAAATTACAATCAACTAAAGGTGAAATCAAGTCAATTGTTTTCTCAACCAATCGTTCGTCATGAATAGACTCATGGGGTTCACGTTCAAAGAGAATGGGATTGAATAGAGATGAATTTTGATCAATCACATGATCATCTAGTGGATGATCAGAGGAAAGCTTCTGGTAACCAACTGAAAGACGAGGCTACTAAGTTGTCAGGGTTTCCATTTTGAGGCTTCATCCATATAAATAAGAATGTGAATAGGATGATTCCCTTCACATAACCTACAAGGAAATTTAACTTTACCCTTTTAAATGTGGACCTTACTAGTGTTAGTCGATGGTTTATATGAGCATGATCTCCAGGCGCCGATGAAAAAGGTTGATTTGAGTGTGTGGACCACACTTCTAATACCTTGGGAATACCAGGACAATACCTAAGAAGGTGGTCACCCTTACATAAAATTCAAAAGAACTTCAGTTTGTAGGGCTTATTTGAAGGTTTTTACACATTATTTTCATATGTAGCAATGGTTTCTTAGTTGGCCCCTTGCTTATTTTTATTTTTTCCTTCGTTATTTCCTTCTTCTTCGCTTCCTGGTTATAATAATTGAGACTTTCACGAGGCGAAGAGGACGAATGGGAGGAAGAAATAATAGGTGATTAAGGAAAAGGGTCAAATTTAGGATCAACACGAGGTTGACATTGTTCAAGTGGAGGAGAACTCGGTTCAGAAGCAGTGTGGACATTCATAACCATAGGGGTCAAAAATAACCAAACTAGCAAACCAATGGTAAATATGGGAAGGGAAAAAAGTTCCATATAAGGAGCACCAATATTTCCAAAATGAGGAAAAGGACCAGGATTCCCATCATAGGGTTTTCCTTGATTTGTAGACCTGGGAAAATATTCTATTAGTATCAACCTAACGTTGGAACACGCGTCTACCCTAGACCTCTATATGTTTGGATTAATTATCCAAATGATCATTATGCTAATTGAGATGAATTTTAAATTTGATATTGAATTATGTTTCAATTTCAAGACTCAAACTTGATGTAACATGAACATTCCTATGATGAAACTAATATGAAAAAGTAATGTTTTCATTTTCAATGAAAGCTATCTAGTGTAGGGTAGAAGTGCAAACATTGATGCAACGATCAAAGATGAAACCAATAAGAGATTCCTAACTAGATCTTCCAATTTCACAATTCCAATGCAACACCACAAATTTAAATGAATTTTAATTCACTAAAATTCACCTACATGAGTTTTATTTTTTTTAAATAAAGGAGGATTCATTCATCAACTTTCAACAGTAAGCAATGTAATCTATGCTCAATCAAAATATCAAAAACAACTTTTCAATGAAATGTAATCTAATGCAATTTCCAGGGGTAATGATTTATTTTGAAGTGAAGATTTAACAAATGAAAATTCAATTTATTTTTCTAGTTTCCTAAAGAACTAAAAATTCTTATCGGACAACAAATTGGTAACACATGCAAGCAGTAAAATAGTAAATTTCATTACCCAAGGAACTAAATATTCAACCAAATTTCATTTTCACTACTTAAACATGGAACAATTTTTTTCAAACCACAAAGAATATAACAACAATAAGTCTAAATTATATGAAAATCGAGAAAGAGAAAAACTTTGGAGATAAAGAAATTCCAGATATTCTAACAAAAAACCTAATAAATCTCATGTTTTTTCTACCAGCACTATTGTAAGAACACAAATTTGTGCTGATAGGGTCTTCACCATGACAATACTCAAAAAAATCGTCTTTGAAAGTGCTCTTTTTTTCTAGAGAAAAAACGTTTGGACAAGAAACTGGACCAATGTAGGAAAATAGTTGAAGAAAGGGTCTTAAGTGTGACTGTACTAAGAATATCCACACTGATAGTCCTTTATTTCTTAGAGAAAATATGTTGGGCGAGAAAAAGTAAGGAAAAGATAATCGAAATTGAAAAGAGATCTAGACTTAACACTCTAAAAAATGCGCCACTCAGAATTAACATCCATAATCAATTAAACCTATGAATCACTAAGAGGTTGGCCAAACTTTAAAAAAGAGACTAAAAGAAAAAGGAGGTTTGAAGGGTTATGTAATCCCTAGTGGAGTCGCCTTTTTTTTGGTGCAGGAAATCCTTTCTATGCATAGAAACTCTCCCTCTTGTTCTATGGGAGAATCTAGAAACTACAGAAGACAACTACATGCAATGTTTCCTAATTCGTATTAGAAAATAAAAAGGAGGATAAATCTCCTACTTCTCTCTAATGATAATAACCTTGATGTTGACCTTGACTCCTTGGCTTCCAAGCTCATGATCTCCTCTTCATTTCTATAGATGAGTGCCTACAAGAAATAGAAAGTGGAGACAAAAAATATGCAAAGCATAACATTTTCTGATGCAAATTATGTATGAGGTCAAGGAAAATTACAATAAATGGGCAATAATTAGGGTTCAAATGCCAAGGTGGGTTTCACTTTAGGGAGAAATGCGTTCTGAAATTTCATTTTCGCCACAGTTCCACTGACCTTTTAGGAATTTCGACTAAAATTTTAGAAAGTTCGGCTAAAGCTTTGAAATTAATTCAACCAAATTGTCTCTGTTGTTAACATTTTTTTGGGCAAATATGGGAAAACCAAAAAAATTAGTTCATATGAACTAATAGTCCGACCAAACTAATAGTTCCGCCAAAATTTTTAAAATAACTTGGGTGAACTTTTTCTTATAAATATACACCATTGCAATACTCTTTGTCTTGTTGTTGTTCCTCTCTCTGTCTCATTTTTTGTCTCACTAACTAGTTGTCTCACCATTGCAGCGATCTTTTGCGCTACTCTTTGTATCGTGAATGTGTTGCTCTTTATCTTTTTCTTTGTCTTTCTCGTTGTTTGTCTTTCCGTTGCAACGAGCCATTGCACTGCTCTTTGTCTTACTGTTGTGCTACTCTTTGTCTGGTTGTTTTTCTCATCGTTGTGTTTCTCACTATTGTGTTGTTGTTTCGATGTTGCAGGGGTGAGGAGGGGAGAAAAAAAAGGTGAGAACTTGTACGATGTTGTTATTTTTATGAGCTAATTTTTTTGTTTATGTTTTTTATTTTTTTTTATTTTTTTTATGTGTGTGTTTATAGGTCTTTTGCGTTCTATGCTCTCCCTTTCTGCTCATTATCAATACTCTTGCTATCTGATCACCATCCACGCTCTCACTTTCTACTCGTCGCACGCACTCTAGGTCTCTGTGAATTTCTAGGTATTTCTCGAGGTTCATATGACATTTTTTTATCATTGTGATAAATAGTAAACAGTAAGATGCTTATAGACTATAAAATACTTTTTCAAATATATTTTATTGTTTTTTCAGTAAATAAAATTATATTGCTTTAATTTTTTCCTTCAGCACCAGTTAAGACAAGCCAAGTCCCCAGAAGGAAGTAATCCTTTACCCTTTCTTTCGTCGTCACCTTGAGCCTTTTACATACACTTCAACCTTTCAAAACCAAAAGCATGGAAATAGGAAGGAAACATAAGTTAGAAGCCTTAACCTTATTTTCCCAGAAACCATAACCTTTGCACTTTTGTCGTCATAGTCAAGCCTAAGCCCACGAAGCATCACCTAGGATTTCAGCGTGTTTCAGGTTTTTCTGATGTTTTCTTTTTTTTGCATATTCTGAAAACTAGAACTAATTTATGAGATAGAATGGGTCGATTATGGTAATGGTTAAGAATATGTCTTTCCTCATAAAAAAATCAATTAACTCACATTCACAACAATCCTTACAAGCATGATATAAAACCTGGGTTTGGCCTTAGTAGTTCTCTAAAGGAAGTGTTTTCAGTTTCTAAAACTTTGCACAAAAATCCTTACCATCATGATAGAAAAACTGGGTTTGGCCTTAGTATTTCTATAAAGTTAGTGTTGTTAGTTTCTAAAACTTTGAGGAATTACAGCTCAATACAAACCCTGTGCAAGTGTTATATCCTTTTAACTTGTATAGTTTTTGTATTGAACAATCATTCCAGAAAGTCCTTGTTTTCATTTTGTTTGGATTCTGCAATGATGATAATCCTCATTTATTGCATCATATTATTAAATTCGATATCACCATTATTTATTTATTTATGGATTTTTAGGTCATTTTGGATCAGTAAAAGATATCTTATGGACATTCCCACATTTAGAAAATATGTTTAATATATTACAGAAATTACACCTTTAACACAATATTTGAACATAAAATTTGTAAGTTAAGTAATAGATTAGCTGTCGAGAAAATATGTTGAATATATTATAGAAATGATACATGTAACACAGTATTTGAACATAAAATTCTTAAGTTCAAGAAATAGATTAGTTGTCCAGAAAATATGTTGAATATATTACAAAAATGATACCTTTAACACAGTATTTGAACATAAAATTCGTAAGTTCAAGCAATATATTAGATGTCTAGAAAATATGTTGAAAATATTACAGAAAAGATACCGATAAATGATACCTTTAACACAGTATTTGAACATAAAATTCGTAAGTTCAAGCAATAGATTAGCTATTCAGAAAATATGTTGAATGTATTATAGAAATGATACCAAGAAATGATACCTTTAACACTCTATTTGAACATAAAATTCGTAAGTTCAAGAAATAGATTAGCTGTCCAAAAAATATGTTGAATATATTACAGAAATAATACTAATCAATGATACCTTTAACACATTATTTGAACATAAATTCATAAGTTCAAGAAATATATTAGCTCTCCACAAAATATGTTGAATATATTAAATAAATTATACCTTTAACAAAGTATTTAAACATAAAATTCGTAAGTTCAAGCAGTAGATTAGTTTTCCAGAAAATATGTTGAATATATTACAGAAATGATACCAAGAAATGATACCTTTAACACAGTATTTGAACATAAAATTCATAACTTCAAGCAATAGATTAGCTTTCCAGAAAATATGTTGAATCTATTAGAGAAATGATACCTTTAACACAATATTTGAACATAAAATTTGTAAGTTCAAGAAATAGATTAGCTGTCCAAAAAATATGTTGAATATATTACAGAAATGATACCTTTAACACAATATTTGAATATAAAATTCATAATTTCAAGCAATATATTAGTTGTCCAGATCACCGATTTCTGGCAAGGAAAATTTTAGGGGCTAATATTCGCAGGTGGACTAATTTTCCATGTTTTTTGCAAAAAAAAATATACGCCAATTTACATTTTTTTTTTTAAATGATTCACCGACATTTTATAGTATAAAATTATTTTACCTTAAAAATTGCCAAAATTTTATATAGACTAATATAAAATCATTAGAAATATAAATATTTTTACAAAAATATTTCCAAACATTTTGCAATTTGCATATTAGGGACTAGTAAGATTTTCCAAGGCTTCTAAGCTTTAAGATAAACTTCTATCCTTTAATTTTTCCATGATTTCTGGCTTCAGTTGAATATTTAGGTTTTCCTCCTTCATCCGGAACAAGTTTGACAATATACTATTTAGATGGTACGTGTCATAAAAATGATGTAGCAAAGTTGCAAAACCGTTGTGTATTCACTATGAAGTGTATCTGAAAAAATGGAAATGTTTCACGAATTTATATTTCAAAATTAGAGATGTATTTGCATTAAATTTGTTTACTTGCATCCAAAACTAATATAACAAAAAATTCAATCATTGGATGTGCATGATTCCTTAGGCATATTTTACTTCATTATCTTTTATTACCATGTAAAAGGTTCAATTATTTGGATATGTATGATACCATATTCGTAAAGTAATTTTTGGATTTTTATCATAATCATGTCTACTCATTAAGATTGGTGTTTTCTGAAATTGTTAGGATTTCTTTATCATTATCATGTGTACTCTTTAAGATGGGTGTTTTTTGAATTTTTTATTTTTAAATGGTTGTGGTTTATAATTAAAATGTTAAAGATAAGAAGAATAATAAATAATAAATTAACTAAATTCAAAAACAAATTGTTGTGTTTTATGATTTAGCAAATTCAAAAAAAAAAAATCAAGAATAAATTCTTATATTTTTTGAATTAGCTATCAAAGTTGAAGAATTTTTCTCTAGAAATAACAAAAGTTTGGTAGGGAACAATTTGATGCGCTCAATCAAGCAAATGAAGAAAAAATATTTTAGGATCAACTACACAAAGAGATCCAATTGGTAAACTCCCAAAGATTAAAATGACTTGATTCCCCAGAAATATGTTCCAACTCAAGAAAATTTAGTCACTAAGAATGAGGCTTCATCATAAGAGACAAAAATATCAAGAACCATTAGGGAGCTTTGATTTATGGATTTGTAAATGAAAAATAGAGGGTGAAAAACCTCATAGGAGAGTAGGTTTCCCCATAGTAAAGATGTTAGAAGTGCACAAGTAGAGAGGGATAAAGAGTTAGGCTCTCAAAGGTAATTTGAAGAGGCCTTTCAAAAATCCCCTAAACAAATCCAAAATAAGGACTCAGATGTAGAGAAGAAACTCCTATGAAAAAGGAGAAAAAGAAATAATATGATATTACACTTGACAAAAAGGTTGAATACGATAAGTTTGAAAGAAAAACATAGATCCCTCTTGTCCTTTAACAAAAGGTAGGAAAGAGTAGAAACAAAGAAACTCAAGATCTTAGAAATATCCAAGATTCTTTGATTTAATGGGTGTATTTTAATCATGCTTGATCATGCTTTATTTTTCTATGTGTTTGAGTAAATGACCTAATATTTATATTTATCTGATCACCTAGCTTTTTTTCCTTCTATTGGTAGATAGCACTCAAAGCCCCAACCTAATATTTCTCTTTATAAAAAAAGAAAATTCAATTGAATTTAATGCCTTTAGATAGGCTACATTAGAGAATAATACTATGGGAGAAACCACAGGTTAAGAATACCGTGATAAAAACCATGGATTGTCAATCCATGGTGCCCAAAATGGTAAATTGACAATTTTACCTAAATTTTATTTTAATTATTAACTTTAGTTTTTTTATGTAATGTACACGTCATTTCTCCCATAAACCTAAGGAAAACTTTAAGGCTAACCATGTACATGTCATTTCTCCTATAAACTTTAAGGAAAACCATGTACATGTCATTTCTCCAATAAAATTTAATTTAATATATTCTTAAGGAAAATGCTAGTGTTTTCTAAAACCATGTACATGTCATTTCTCCATTTCTCCTATAAACTTTAAGGCATTTTCTAGTGTTTTGGGAACCATATACATGGCGTTTCTATGTCCTTACTCCCATAAAATTTAAGGAAAACTTTAAGACAAACCATGTACATGTCATTTCTCCCATGTACTTAAGGAAAACTTTAAGGAAAACCGTTTTCATGTCATTTCTCCCATAAACATTAAGGAATTTTCTAGTGTTTTGGGAACCATATACATGTCATTTCCATGTCATTACTCCCATAAAATTTAAGGAAAAATTTAAGGAAAACCATGTACATGTCATTTCTCTTATTAACACATTTCTAGAAATAAAACATATATTGTATTATTAATAGAATGATGAAGCCTTGATGTTGGAAGCTTCCTTCAAGTCAGATTCCAATTCCAAGCCTTAGCCTTCAAGCACCTTTTCTCCTTTGCAACTCTGAAACATTTTGGCACAATGCAGTACTAGGATGGAAACCAACGAGCCACCAGCCAACCTACGCTTTCTAACCTTTCGTGGATGGTGGTGATTTCATTTATAGGGAAGGAGAGGGAATTGAGGATCCATAAAAAGAGGAGGAGTTCCACATCTCAAGGGAGAGATCCATGGAAGGAGGATATAAGGAAAGGAATCGGAGGGATCATTCAAATCATCAAATACTTGAAACCACGTTGTCATTCTTGAGCCTTCTAGTAAGAGAAGCTTCTCCTCCATTTTGGGAAAAACTGCCTAAAGAGGACTAGTGCGGATTTTCCTAGTAAAATTCACGTTGGAAGCACTATAGATGTGTAACTCCAGAGGTTACTATCAAGAGACATCAGTTATGTGAAATGTGTTGGGATTACAAAACAATGTTTTTGACAAGCTCTTTCAAATATTTTCAAGGCATTTTTTCTTTCTTTTCTTCAGGGTTGTTCTAAACATATTTCATGGTAAATACATTGTTTGTGACAACTTTCATAAATTGTAGACACTATGTGGAATCTTCAAAATAAAGTGAGACACTTCAAGATAATAGACTGGGAGTGTGAAAAAAATAATATAATATAATATATCTGACATCTTTGATGTAGGTATGCTTAAAGTGTAAGCATCTAAAAATACATGGATCCATGGAATAGACATAACCATCTGTATAGAAAGGATCATGTTTCCAATAATTAATAATTAACAATTCCACACAGTCTAGATTTTTTTAAATGAAACCGAGGGTATTCATATTTATCTCGATCGAATGAAAGTACGAATATTACCATGTGAATAGATGAGTTGAAGTCGAACATGGCAGAAATGACCTGATTATCGGTCGATGATGTGAACCATTAACATCCATGAGAGAAGCCACCAATTAGGATGATGGATCTTGAGGTAAAACAACACGATCCACAAATATGAACAATGAACCTCAATTCGAACACTTGTAGAATCATATGATTGAAGGCTAGTGATGTGAACATATTGTCGAATGAAAAGAACTTTCCATTGATACATGCAAGCTCCAAGGAATTTTATATATCATCTTCATGTATAATGAGTCATATTCTAAAGGAATTGATCCATGAAAGGATGTTCATAATGTTTCCCACATCATTGACATGAAACATAGGATTTTTTGAAAGTTGGCAAGAGAGATTCAGGATTGATGCAAAAATAGTCAAACGGGTTATACAAGTGGTTTGAACTTGTAGTTGGGACTTCTCTTGAGCATATCGGCAATACGACTCAAAAATTTAGCAACATATGACTCAAAATAGGATCAAAGGTCATGGTGATGAAAGGATATAATCGAATGAGAGGAAAATGGATTTCCCAAACCTAGTAAGAAAAATGACAAAGTGAGGATATCCCAAATCTGACATGAGATACATATAGGTGTCATGTTCAAGAGAGACATATTTCCTTTCACACAAAATATAGGATATATGTTTTCTTCTATTCCCCCCCATGATTTCTAGTGAGTACCTCTTTATTTTTAATCTAAATCTTGAAGAAGATATCATATTATTGTCCTATAATTTCATCCTTCAGATGAATCCATCCTAGTATTTTTAAAGAGCTTAGGAAGTAGTAGCTTGGTCTTGTCATGGTGACAATTCCTTCATTTTTTAAGTTTATGAGTTCCACAGAGGGGTCATTAGACACCTTTTTCATTTTTAGAGAGTTTTAAAAGAGTAAAATCTAAAACTCCTTATATCCATTTTCTTAGATAGTCTCCCAAATCCGCAACTGTAGAAAATAGTATTCAAGAGAACCTATTAGCCATGTTTCACTAAGGTATTCATTTTTTGTAGCTATTCCATATTAGTCTTGAAAAGGGTTAAACTTATAATGAGTAGCTATCTTTTCATTTTCTTTTATGAGATCAAAAGGACAAGTGGTTGCAAATATTTTCATATTTTGGTGGTTTGAAAAGAGCTGAAAGAGGACTCCTCCTAGAGGAATGAGTGGTATAAAGGGTAGCGACTAGTTTCGATCATGATGGAACTGGTAAAAACATGTATAGGTAAAGAGGAAGGCTAACAAGATCACTCATCACAGTGGTTCCCTAGGAAAGGGTAGAATGACAAAATGAAAGCATATGACCAACCAAGAAGATGGTGACAATGGAATGAGAAAACAAAGGCTCATCTAGCAAAAACGGGCTAATAAAAAATGGCAATAACCAGAGGTTGAATGAGAATAGTTTCATTTATACACAATATTGATACACGGGAAACAATGCTTGAGAACCCCTAAATATGGTTTCATTTTTACACAAGATTGAAACAAAGGAAAAATTATTCTTAATAGTGGTTTCATTTTTACACAAGCTTGAAACATAGAAAAACTATGCTTGAGAGTGTTTTAATTTTTACACAAGCTTGAAATGGAGACAAACTATACTTGAGAGTGGCTTAATTTTAACACAAGCTTGAAATGAAGAAAAATTATGCTTGAAAGAAGTTTGCATTCCCCTAGCATAATGAATCAATTCTAGTTACATGCCACCCAAGTTTCGTGTCATTCACTTAAGTATACTACTGGTTACTAAAAGGTGGGTGGAATGAAGGTTGGTTTACGAGATCAAGTGAAAAAATTGACTAGGAATTTACGAGATATAATAAAAGACTCAAATTTAAGAGGGATTTGTTTCAATTTTTAAAGAACTTGACACAAGAAAAGAACTATGCTCAGAAGGACCTATTTCATTTTTTAACGAGGTTGACATATTAAAAGAACTATCCTGATAGGAGCCTATTTCATTTTTTAAAGAGGTTGGCACATGTAAATTTTTATAGATGTTCTATGGTTGATGCAACTTTACTTTTATTACAGCAATCACACAAACAGTTAAGTAAAATGCTGATAGAACATACCAGTAGATCTATAGAAGACAAACCAGAAACAGGAGAATGTGTTGGTGCGTTACGGCGGTTAGCAGGGTGCTTCAACCAGAAAAGTCTTCTTGGTCAGCCAACCCAGAATGTGCCACAACAGTCCTCAAAACAGTCACCCAGTCAACTCAAAGTCAACCCCAGAAAAGTCAACGTAGTCCAGAAAAGTCAACACAGGGCAGCAGCAATAAAGTCAATGCAGCTCCAACTTCGGTCAACCTTTTGACCTTGATTCTTGTGCCAATGTGTACGGCCTCCCAAAATCGAAGTCTCCACCAATTTTCAGCCTCTTTGGACCATGTGTTGACCAAAGTCAACGCTCGTCAAACTTGTGTGGAAACACTAGCTGCAGTAAATTCGTCCTTCTTCCTGGCTACAGTAATTCATCCTTCTTCCCACGTGTGAATCGAAATTGTCTCCAAGGAGCTTGTACTAAATCAGAAGAGGAGAAGAGATGTGATGAGTGAGTCAAATGCTCTTCAATGTTGACTATATTTATATCCATCATTAAGGTGTGTGACACATCTGCTGGGGGTGTAAAACCTTAAGGCCGACCTTCACATATAATTTATTATAAATAATAAATTCAAAATAAATGTACTTCTCATCAGATTAAGATCAATTTTATATCAATCTTACACCTCTCCGAAAGAGCAACCCAAAAAAAATATCGGTATCTTCATTTGAGCATTACAACATGGAGTTTGGACCTAGTTGTCCAATTTTAACACTCCCTCTCAACTAGGGAGAACTCCATCCACCTATGAAAACAAACATCGTGCATCATCCCACCGTAACTTACTTTTCTAGCCTCCTTATTTCAGAACAGAAGTGGGTCAGTCACAAAGACATCATCCCCCGGCTGACAAATTCAGCCTAGAGGTACGAAACCTCTATCAGACTCACAAAGAGTCTCCAACCAACCCAAAGTTGGTTCATCCGACCCGAAGTCAGGCGGAGGTCCGAGACCTCACTAGACTTGATCCCAGATCAAGTTGTTGGACCGTTCCATCCTAGATAGAGAGTACAGCAATCTCTAATGCGTCCATCAATCTTTGCTACTAGTCTCTAGCTTTTCCCATCTCATTGGCCAAATGAGAGGTACTTCCCATGAGCGCTGAACTCAATGGGTAGGATGCATATGAGGCACAACTAATGAGATGTGAACCAAATCGATAATCACAACGGTGGGGCAGAAGCACCAAAAGGTTCGGCAAGCCTAGCCTCGTGAGTGCTTATAGCTCTGAGAAGCTATCCCCAAAGCCCCCTAGAGCTCCCAGAGCTCATCGTCCAATGGGACCCACATCATAGGGTCGTTCCAGGATACCAAGTCTCTCACGGAAGGTTAGGAGCTTGAACTTCCCCATGGGCTTAGTGAAAATATCCGCGACCTGCTCATCAGTTCCTATATGATCGAGCCTTACGGCGCCTCGTTGTACCATATCCCGGATGAAATGGTACCTGATATCAATATGATTGGATCGGTCATGGAACACATGATTCTCAGTCAAGCGAATCCCACTCTGGTTATCACAGAGTATCATGGTGGTATCTAGCACATGTCCAAATAGCTCACTAAAGAGCTTTCGCAACCAAACTGCTTCACAATAGGCCATACTTGTTGCAATGTATTCGGCCTCTGCGGTGCTCAAAGCCACCGACTTCTACTTCCTGCTCATGCATGAGATCGAAGCAGAACCAAGATTGAAGCAGCATCCCGATGTGCTCTTACGATATACCACACTGCCAGCCCAATCGGCATCAGTATATCCAAGGAGTGTCACTCTCCCATCAGTGTATCTCAGCCCATGATTTATCGTGCCCTGAAGGTATCTCAGAAGATTCCTGGCACCAACCCAGTGAAAGTGATGAAGCTCAACCATCTGTTGACTCAAAGTGTTCATTGCAAAACATATATCTGGACAAGTGTTCACTAAGAAAATCAGAGCCCCTATGAGTTGACGATACTCAGTAGGATTTTCTAATACAGGCCCAGCAGCGCTCCCACTCAACTTCTTGAAGTTGATTTCCATTGGTGTTGACACAGACTTGCAATCCACCATACCAAATATTTCCAGAAGTTTCACAATATATTTTCCTTGAGAAAGGAAAATCTCTCCAGGTCTCTGCTAGACCTCCAGGCCTAGGAAGTAGTGCATTAGTCCTAGGTCCTTCATCTGGAACTTAGCAGAAGCTCCCTCTTGCATTGATGAATGAGAGGGTCAGCACCTATCAGGAAGAGGTCATCCAAATACAGAACCAGAATGAGAAGCTTCCCCTGGACAACCTTGAAGTAAAGGTTTGGATCAGCATTACTTCGAGCGAAGCCCAGCTTCATCAAATAGCTATCTATCCTCTCATACCAAGCTCTGGTTTCTTGCTTCAACCCATAGAGGGATTTCTTCAACCTACAGGCATGAGTGTCCTGATCCTGAACTTCAAAACCCAGCGGTTGTTCTACATACACCTCTTCTTTTATTGCACCATGCAGAAAAGCGGTCTTGATATCAATCTGATGAAAACTCCATCCTTGCGTAGTAGCAAGGGATATGATTGATAGAATGGTGGGATATCATGCCACAGGTGCAAATATGTCATCATAATCTATTCCTTCCTTTTGAGAGAAGCCACGGGCAAGAAATCTTGCCTTGAAATTTTCAGCACTTCCATCAGATCCATGCTTGATCTTGTAGAGCCATTTTGTGGTGACAACTGATTTGTCCTTCGATCTTGGAACCACATCCCAGAAATCATTCTTCATTATAGAGTCATATTATTCATGCATAGCATCCTTCCAGACGTGATGCTTTATGGCTTCCTCAAAAGATCCAGGTTCAGGTTGTACAATAGTACTCATGGCAACTAGATACCCTTGGTATCTACATGACTTCTTTCTTTCTCGGAATGTCCCCCTTGGGGCAGCATGTCTCTCAGCATATTCGAGGGTGTCCCTAAGCCATGATGGTCTCTTTCTCAGTGAAGGAGATGGATCTATTGGGTCAATTGGCCCTTCAACATCAGACATTGTCTCATCCTGTGGCTCATCTTGATTTCCAGGGCCTTGCTTCATGATTTTCCTCAGATCTCGGAAGATCTACTACTTTCCTCAGGGAAGCATCTTCGTCAAAGGTGACATCGTGGCATATCTCCACTTCCCTTTTACCAGGCACATAGAATCTATAGGCCTTCGAAGTTTCACTATAGCCCACAAACATTCCTTTCTTCCCAGAAGCATCCAGCTTGCTTCTCTTTTCTTTCGGCACATGAAAGTAAACAGGACATCCAAAAACTCTAAAATGTGAAATGTCAGGTTTCTTACCAGAGAAAACCTCTTCGGGTGTTTTGGAGTCTAGAGCAGAATGTGGGCATTGATTTTGAATGTATATAGCAGTATTCGCAGCTTCTCACCATAGAAATTTCGGTAGATCCTGGTCACATAGCATGGCACGGGCAGCTTCCACAATGGTCTTATTCTTTCGTTCAGCAATGCCATTCTGCTCAGGATTGTAGGCAGTAGTAGTCTCCCTCTTAATGCCAGCTTCTCTGCAAAAGTCCTTGAACTCATTTAGCTCATATTCAGTGCCATTGTCGGTCCTCAAAATCTTGATCTTCTTCCCTGTCATATTTTCCACCAAGGCTTTGAAGGTACGGAACCACATGAAAGCCTCATCCTTCTTCTTCAAGAACTATATCCAAGTTTTGCGGGAGAATTCATAAATGAATGTCATATAGTAAGAAAATCCTCCCAGGGATGTCACAGGTAGCATACCAGATAGATCAGAATGGACCATATGCAAAATATCAGATGTCTTTGTGACACTTGAGGGGAAAGGTCCCCTTCTATGTTTTCCTTCGGCACAATCCTTACATACACCTTCATGATTATTTCCAAAATCGGGCATCCCTGTCACCACTTTCCTTACTTCGGGAAGGGCCTTATAATGAAGGTGTCCAAACCTCCGGTGCCATAGTTCAGTCTGTTAGATAGTATAACATGTCATTGCTCCCAACGGACTTCCTCCAACCTGGTAGAGTGTGCTAACTCTAAACCCAATCGTGATAGCTTCCTTGAAGTTCTTATTCCACATGAGCACCTTTCCATCAGTGAATGTCACATTGAACCCTTTGTCTTCCATGGCCAATATAAACATAAGATTCTTCTTCAAATTTGGTACATAGAGTACATCTTGTAAATGTAGGACTTGTCCTTGAGACAAGTGGAGGGTCACAGCCCCTGTACCTTTCACGGGATAAGTGGCATTATCTCCAAGGATAATTTCCAGATTAGTATCCTTCTCGACCATGTTAGAGAGTGCTTCCTTGAACCCAGTGATGTGTCTTGAGGCACCACTATCTATCAGCCAAACATCCATAGTGTTGGGTGGGGATGCAACAGAGAGGGCTGATACAAGAATGTATTCATTTCTTTTATCAATAACATTTTATTCCTCATACCTGGAGTTTCTAGACCTTTTGAACGGTTGATTTTTTCCGCCAGAGGGAGCCTTCCTCTTTCCTTTGGACTTGTCGTTTCGTTGATTTCCATTCCTTCGGTAGTTGTTGTTGTCATCACTATCGGGAGAATCCTTCTTGAAAGGAAATTCTCTAGCATAGTGACCAGGCCTATGACAAGTGAAACACTTGCCCTTCTTTCCTTGGGCCCTTGCTCTTCCTTTGTTCTTAGGACCACTAGAGTTCCTCTTTCTAGAATGAACAACATAGGCAACATTTCTGTCATTTTCGTATTCCTTCATTCTTGTCTCTTCTTGCATGCATCTTGATAGTAGCTCATCAAAGTTAGGAATTGTATTATTATTGAGAATGGTAGTGTTGAATACTAACCATTCATATGGGAGCCCTCCAAGTGTGGTGAGTACCATCTCACGATTGGCTATTGTCTCCCCAATAGCCAGCAGATTGTTCCTGATCTCGGTCAATTTCAGAAAGTATGTTTGGATAGACTCATCCCTGCCTTTCTTCTGATTCTTCAATTGATTCTTGAAGAATAGCACTTGGTTTGCAATTTTTACCTTGAACATTTTTATCATCTTGTCATACATCTCCTTGGATGTGCCTAGCTCAGATATGTAGGCAACCAGACTTTTGTTTATGGATTCCCTGATCATTAGCTTTTCTTTGATCTCCCCCTTCTTATACTTGGTTTTAGCAGCAGCATTAGCAGTGGATGGAGGTTCTTGTATCTTACCCAGTACATAGTCCATGAGATCATGGTCTTCCAATTTGAGATCTAATATCATATTCCAAGCATGGAAGTCATCCCTTCCAGTTAGCTTGTCATCCTCCTTGAAACCATAACTTGTGGAACCCATTTTTCTTAGTTGGTGATTGCTATAAGTTAGGGATTGTCTTCACCTCAGCTCTGATACCATGTAAATTTTTGTAGATGTTCTATGCTTGATGCAACTTTAATTTTATTACAGTAATCACACAAACAGTTAAGTAAAATGCTGATAAAACATACCAGTAGATCTATAGAAGACAAACTAGAAACAGGAGAATGTGTTTGTGCGATACGGCGGTCAACAGGATGCTTCAACCAGAAAATTATTCTTGGTCAGCCAACCTAGAATGTGTCACAATAGTCCTCAAAACAGTCACCTAGTCAACTCAAATTCAACCCCAGAAAATTCAACGCAGTCTAGAAAAGTCAACGCAGGGCAGCAGCAATAAAGTCAATGCAGCTCCAACTTCGGTAAACCTTTTGACCTCGGTTCTTTTTCCAATGTGTACGGCCTCCAAAAATCGAAGTCTCCACCAATTTTCAGCCTTTTTGGATCATGATTTGACCCAAGTCAATGCTGGTCAAACTTACGTGGAAACCCTAGCTGCAGTAAATTCATCCTTCTTCCTGGCCGCAGTAATTCCTCCTTCTTCCCACGTGTGAATCGAAATTGTCTCCAAGGATCTTGTACTAAATCAAAAGAGGAGAAGAGATGTGATGAGTGAGTGAAATGCTCTTCAATGTTAACTGTATTTATATCCATCATTGAGGTGTGTGACACATCTGCTAGGGGTGTAAAAGCTTAAGGCCGACCTGCACATATAATTTATTTTAAATAATAAATTCAAAATAAATGTTCTTCTCATCTGATTAAGAACAATTTTATATCTATCTTACACCTCTCTGAAAGAGGAACTCAATAAAAATATCGGTATCTTCATATGAGCATTACAACATGGAGTTTGGACCTAGTTGTCCAATTTTAACACTCCCTCTCAAATAGGGAGAACTCCATCCACCTGTGCAAACAAACATCGTGCGTCATCCTTCCGTAACTTGCTTTTCTGGCCTCTTTATTTCAGAACAGAAGTGGTTCAGTCAAAAAGACATGATCCCCTGGCTGGCAAATTCAGCCTAGAGGTCCGAAACCTCTATCAGACTCACAAAGAGTCTCCAACCAACCTGAAGTTGGTTCATCTGACCCGAAGTCAGGCGGAGGTCCGAGACCTCACTAGACTTGATCCCAGATCAAGTGGTTGAACCATGCCATCCTAGATATAGAGTACGACAATCTCTGATGCATCCATCAGTCCTTGCTACTAGGCTCTAGATTTTCCCATCTCATTGGCCAAATGAGAGGTACTTCCCATGAGCCCTGAACTCAATGGGTAGGATGCATACGGGGCACAGATAATGAGATGTGAACTAACTCAATAATTAGAATGGTGGGGCAGAAGCACCACAAGGTTCGGCAAGCCTAGCCCCGTGATTGCTTATAGCTATGAGAAGCTATCCCCAAAGCCCCTCAGATCTCATCGTCCAACGAGAACCACATCATAGGGTCGTTCCATGATACCAAGTCTCTCACGGAAGGTTAGGAACATGACCTTCCCCGGGGGCTTAGTGAGAATATCCGCGACCTACTCATCAGTTCCTATATGATCGAGCCTTACGGTGCCTCACTGTACCATATCCCAGATGAAATGGTACCTGATATCAATATGCTTGGATCGGTCATGGAACAGAAGATTCTCGGTCAAGCGAATCCCACTCTGGTTATCACAGAGTATCACGGTGGTATCTAGCACATGTCCAAACAGCTCACTAAAGAGCTTTCACAACCAAACTGCTTCACAACAGGCCATACTTGTTGCAATGTATTCGGCCTCTCTGGTGCTCAAAGCCACTGACTTCTGCTTCCTACTCATCCATGAGATCGAAGCAGAACCAAGATTGAAGCAACATCCCAATGTGCTCTTATGATCCACCACACTGCCAGCCCAATCGGTATCAGTATATCCAAGGAGTGTCACGCTCCAAGAAGTGTATCTCAGCCCATGGTTTATCGTTCCCCAAAGGTATCTCATAAGATTTCTGGCACCAACCCAGTGAAAGTGATGAGGCGCAACCATCTGTTGACTCAAATTGTTCACTGCAAAACATATATCTGGACGGGTGTTCACTAAGAACATCAGAGCCCCTACGAGTTGATGATACTCAGTAGGATTTGCCAATATAGGCCCAGCGGTGCTCCCACTCAACTTCTTGAAGTTGTGTTCCATTGGTGTTGACACAGTCTTGCAATCCACCATACCAAATCTTTCCAGAAGTTTCACAATATATTTTCCTTGAGAAAGGAAAATCTCTCCAGGTCTCTGCCAGACCTCCAGGCCTAAGAAGTAGTGCATCAGTCCTAGGTCCTTCATCTCGAACTCAGCAGCAAGCTCCCTCTTGCATTGATGAATGAGAGGGTCAGCACCTGTCAGGAAGAGGTCGTCCGCATACAAGACCAGAATGAGAGGCTTCCCTCGACAACCTTGAAGTAAAGGTTCGGATCAACATTACTTTGAGTGAAGCCCAGCTTCATGAAATAGCTATCTATCCTCATAAGGAACCTGTTTCATTTCTTAACGAGGTTGAAATAGTAAAAGAACTATCTCGATAAGGACTTGTTTCAATTTTTAATGAGATTGACACAGTAACACAACTATCATCATGACACCTTATTTCATTTTTTAACAATATTGACACAAGAAAAGGAACTCTCCTCCAACACTTTGATCATGGGCCATAAGAGTTCATTGCTTCTAATAGGTTCTGATCATATGGGATAAAAATGCTCTAGAAGGAATACATATCAAGGGATCTAATGGAAAGAGAAAGATCCAATGCCCCTAGTATATGTTGCACCATATCATTGACTAGATCATCAGTATATGTGGGCATGGAATAGATAGCCACATAATTAACCTATGTTGGGGAAGATACCACTTGCATATAAGTAGCATTTAGGGATGTTGGTTTATTGGGATTTAGATTAGGACCAATAAATGAAAGTTGATCAAGGCTCATGATGCTTTTTTCATGTCATAAACACATCACACTAAAGAGAGAAGAGACAGGATCCCCCATGACATAAACATAGTCACAACCAAGGAGTAAATTAAAATCCAAAGGACCTTGGAGAAAAATTACATCAATATAGACGATTTTTCCTCCCAAAGTAATAGGAAAAATAAGAAGGATCCCTAATGATTGACTGGTTCCTCTATTAAAACCTAGCAAATTATGGGTAATGGGAACAAGCTGTGGAGAACCTAAATATTTATATGTATTTGAGGACATAATGCTAATAAATGTGCCTTCATCTATGATTATTCCAGGTATAGGTATATTATAAGTTTGTATTGTGATCTCAAAAGGGCATGTAAGAAGGAAGACGATATCTTTCCAGTTGAATCCAATCAGAAGAAACCACCATGGTACATGGAGTGGGTGTCATGGGTAACTACCCCCTTGTGTTACAGGAATGGGAGGATCACCTCCCTGGACCTTGGGACCACGAGGATTTACCTCTAGTTCATTCAATTATGATGAAACAAGAATAACTTGAGTGGTATGAAGTTCACTCTCTATGGGAAACGTACAATTGAATAACGGTGAAATCAGGTCAAATTTTTTATCAACCAATGGTTGGTTGGGAAAATATTCATTGGACTAAATTTTGGAGAAAGTGGGATGCACTAGAGATTAATTCTAATCAACCACTTTATCAACTAGTGGAGGATCAAGGGAAAGCTTCTAGGAACCAGTCGGAAGACGAGGCTGAGAATATGTAAGGTTTTCCAAGAATTTGGATGCTTCATCCATATAAGTAAATATGTGAATAGGTCTATTCCCTTCACATAATGTACATGGAAATTTAACTTTACCCTTTTTCCCATAGACCTTACTATCGTTAGTTGAGGGTTTATCACCAACATGATCTCGAGAGGCTGATGAAAAAGGCTGATTTGATCCTATGGACCACACATCTAATACCTTGGGAATACTAGGAAAATATCTAAGAAGGTGGTCACCCTTACATAACCTGCAAATAAACTTCACTAAACGGGGCTAATTGGAATGTTTTTCCACATTATTTTCATATGTAGAAATGGTTTTTTGTTTGGCCTCTAACTTATTTTGCTTCTTCTTCTTCAAGCTTTTCTTCTTCTTCTTCGTTTCCTGGTTACTAGAATCAATACTTTCAACAGGCGAAGAGGAAGAGCAAGAGGATGAAGCAACATGTGAAGAAGGGAAAGGGTCAAATTTAGGATCAACATGAGGTTGATGTTGTTTAGGGAGAGTATAACTTGGTTAACAAGTAGTGTGGACATTAGGAACCATATGGGTTAAAAATAACCAAACTAGAAAACCAATGGTAAATCAGAGAAGGGACAACGTTTCCATATAAAGAACACAAATATTTCCAAAAGGAGAAAAAAGACTAGGATTCCCGTTAGAGGGGTTTCCTTGATTTTCCATTAGTATCTGTTAAGTCCCTATATTACTAGTATAGTACCTTATTGTTGTTAGTGTAACCCTCTTATTGTTATTATTGTACCCCTATAACCCCCATATTGTTATTATTGTGCCCTTAAATTATTATTTTTAGGTCGGCTAGGATTACATTATGGCCCCACTAGGATTGCATTATGGCCCCACTAGGAATACATTGTGGTCCCATGGACTCCTATATATAGAAAGGAGGTTTTGTAATTTGTATCATCCAAGAATTGTTCATTCATGTAATGTATTGGAGGTTGGCCCCTCGAAGTGGCTTATTTCTAAGGCATTGATATCTCGTTTCTTCTATTTTTGGAGCTGGTTTCACAACATTTGGTATCAGAGCTTTGGATTCTAGGGTTTCGCTGCTCCAAATAGGTGATCGTGAAATTTTTGCTATAAAATTTTTTCTACGAAGTTTCCGAAGTTGAAATTCGTAGAGTACAAAGCTGAAATCCCGTGGAACACTGTAACCAACTTTCAGAGCTTGGTTCACACTATTTGCGGAGATATGATCTGTTCAAGTTAGGGCTTTTTGAAGGCTCCTGAATTTCACTTAAAAAGTTCATTGCGAAATTTTCGCAATAGAATTTTTTCTACGAAGGTTCAGAAGCTGAAATATTTATAGCATGAAGCTGAAATCCTAAGAAACATCATCGCAAAATTTTAGAGCTTGGTTTGCAATATTTTTGGAGATATGATCTATGGAAGTTAGGTCTTTTTCAGGCTCTTGAATTTCATCTCAAAGAGGCGATCGTGGGAAATATTTATAACTCTCTCTCTGAGAATCAGATTGGAATTATGTAATAATTGACTGGAAGTACACGAAATATAGTTTATTGTTTATAAATTTAAGAACCAAAGGAGAAAACAGTGAGATGTGGCAAGTCGTACAAGTTCACTCTACTAAACCAGTCCATAATTAGGTCGTTGTGGGAGATTGGACATAACTTTGTCTTAAAGAATTGAAATCAAGTCAGACCTTTGGCATTTGAAAAAAGCTTCAGAAGACTACTACACGGCCGAATTTCAGATATTGAGGATCTGCAAGTATAGAGATAAGTTAATTTCAATATGAAGCTCCTCAAAAGCAAGTAAAAGGTGTGTCTTTTTTTTCCAAATTGCATAATTATTGTTTGAAGAATCGAGTTGAATTGATTCCGAGGGAATATTGTAGAATAGATATCAATATTGGATTCTCAAAAGGCTCCTAAAAATAATTCAACACCCATTAAGCCTTTCAAAGGCTCTACTATGACTCATGAAGATGAAGAGTGGCAACATGACATATCAAAATTACAAGAGCAAGTACAACAGATTTCACTCTCACAAAAAGCAACAAAAAATGACATGGAAGTTTTGAAGAAAGGCATGGAATCTAAGATGGTTGGTTTGAATAATGGCATGGAAGCTAAGATGGATGGCATGGAATCTGGCATGGAAGCTAAGATGGAAAACATGAAGAATGATCTAAAAGAAGACATGAAAGGTTTGACAAAGTTGATACAAGAAATGTTTCCTAATGGTGAGAAGATAGTAGAGGAAACTCATGATAAGAACAAAAAAAATGTTAATAGTGATTTCATAAACTCTAATGTTGGAGGGAAGAATCACCATATTCAAAAAATGGATATGAGGAATTTTGATGGAAAGGATCCTGTAACATGGATACTATAGATGGAGCAATATTTTGATCTCAATAATGTGCAAAACACACAAAAGGTCAGCATTGCAACTTTACATTTATAACAAAATACATATGTATGGTATTGATGGCTTTGCTCTCATAAAAAAATTGTCACTTGGTCAATTTTTACAGAGGAAATGATAGCACATTGTGAGGATACAAAGAGCAACAATTTCTTTAGCCAATTTATAAATCTCAAACAAAAGTGTTCAGTGGGGGAGCACATTGAGGACTTCCAAAAATTGAATATAAGGGTAACTGATATTCCAGAGGAACATAGGATTGATCTCTTCATAGGTACTTTAAAAGATAACATTGAACATGAAGTTCACGTTTTAAAACCTGATTCATTGGAGAAGGCATTCAAGTTGGCAAGAAAAATTGAATGTAAAATTATGGTGACAAGGAAGCCTACCACTCACTTCTATCAAGATGGAAGTGTTGCTACACCTTGATTTCCACAACCTACAAGGTTGAAACCACAACAATTGGAAGAAAAAAGAGAAAAAATTATTTGCTACAGTTGTTATAGAAAATACACTAAAGGTCATAAGTGTGCTAAGAATAAATAATTTTACATAGATTGTGAGAAGGAAGAAGAAAATGAACAAGAATCTTCAAAGAAAGAGGATATGCACCAGCAACCAGCCCTAGAAGAGGAAGAAATGAGTCCAACCATATGATGTAATGCATTGGCAGGAATTAGTACTCCTCAAACTCTCAAGATAGAAGGACTATCAAGAAGAAAAAGGTAATAGTGTTGATTGATTCAGGTAGCACCCATAATTTTATTCATTGTAAGGTAGCCAAGGAATTGAATTGTTTCCTATACCTAGCACCAGAATGTCAAGTGATGATTACAAATGGAGGAACTATAAATTTCTCTGGAAAATTCCATAATATCAACCTAAGCATGGGGGAATATGTATTGAATAGTATGATGCTTTCCATTCCTATGGGAGGTGTTGATGCCGTACTAGGAGTAAAATGGTCGCAATGTTTGGGGATGGTAGCTTTTAATTTTCAAGAAATTTTCTTGAAATTTTCTTCAAAAGGAAAGGAAGTCGAATTACAGGGTACTTTAGGGAAGCCAGGAAATATAATAAGCTCTAATTTCATGAAAAATATTCTAAATAGAGAACAATGAGGCGTAATTGCACAATTATGCTCACTAGAAGTTCCAACGTCAAAATCATCTATTTCTGTAGTTCTCCAAAAAGTCTTGCAGCATCATTACAAACTGTTTGAAACTCCCAAAGGAATCCCACCTAGTCATGATCATGATTATGCTATTCATTTGATTCCAGAAAGTGTTCCTCCAAACATCAGGCCTTATAGATATCCTCATGTCTAAAAGAGCGATACTGAACATATGATTGTAGAAATGTTAGAGGCAGGTATAATTCAACCTAGTCAAAGTTCTTTCTCTGCTCCTATAGTATTGGTACACAAGAAGGATGGATCATGGTGCATGTGTCTGGATTATAGGGAGCTCAATAAGCTCACAATTAAAGATAAATTTCCTATTCCTGTGATTGATGAATTATCGGATGAATTACATGGATCAATTTATTTTACCACATTGGATCTTCATTCAGGATATCACCAAACTAGAATGAAGACTGAGGACTGAAGATATTTTGAAAACAACATTTCGAACTCATGAGGGTCATTATGAATTTTTGGTCATGCCTTTTGGCCTTACCAACGCACCTTCTACATTTCAAGGGTTGATGAATTCCATTTTGAAACCCTTCCTTACAAAATTTGTGCTAGTAATTTTTGATGATATACTAATCTACAGCAGGTCTTGGAAGGATCATGTTCAAACATTGACAAGGTGCTCAAATTATTACAGGAGAAACAATTACATGAAAAAACATCCAAATGTTTCTTTGGAGTACAAGAGGTGGAATATCTGAGTCATATTGTATCTCACAAGGGTGTTAAGGTAGACCCTAACAAAATTAAAGCCATTAAGGAATGGAAATTGTACACAAACATAAAGCAGTTGCGAGGAATTCTCGGGTTAACAGGGTATTATCGCAACACCTCTAACAACATTATTGAAGAAGGATGCATTTTCATGGGCTCCTGAAGCAACTAAGGCCTTTGAACATCTTAAAGAGGCAATGTGCCTAGCACTGATCTTTGCTACGCCAGACTTCACAAAAACCTTTATTGTGGAATTTGATGCCTCAAGAAATGGAATTGGTGTTTTTTTAATGCAAGAAGGAAGACCCATTGATTTTTAAAGTCATCCAATCAAAGGAAAGTATTTACAGAAACATATTTATGAGAAGGAAATGTTATCAATAATGCATGCACTAAAGAAATGGTGAACTTACCTAATGGGAAGACACTTCAAGGTAAAAACTGATCATGATAGTCTTAAACAATTTTTGGAAGAAAGGAAATCTTCAGAGGAGTAGCAAAAATGGGTCACAAAGATGTTGGGTTATGACTTTGAAATAATCTACAAAAAATGGAAGCTAAATGTTGTTGCAGATGCACTCTGAAGAAAGAATGAAGAGGTGGAAGCATTGCTTTGTGTCATTTCTATTATCCAACCATATTATAACCGAAGCAAGAGATGAATGGAAGAAGGACAAAGAAGTGTGGACACTCATTCAAAGTTGTAGCAAGATCCTAGTACATCTGATACATTTAGTTGGAAAAATGATTCCTTATGGTACAAAAATCACTTATATATTTGTAAGAATTCCCAACAAAAAAAAAAATTATTTTGGATTTGAACACTTCTCCTTTAGGAGGGCACTCAAGATTTTTAAAAACATACCACAGGGTGAAGAAAGAATATTTTTGGGATGGCCTTAAATATGATATTCAAAAGTTTTTGGCGGAATGTTTGGTATTCCAGCAGAATAAAGTTGAGACAATTAAGACCCTGGGTCTTCTACAACCTTTATCCATTCGAAGTCAACGTTGGGAGGAGATTTCTATGGATTTTATCACAGGTTTACCTAAGTCTGAAGGAAAGAGTGTCATCATGGTGGTAGTTGATATAATTACCAAGTATGCACACTTTTGTGCATTATGTCATCCATTTAAAGAAATTACAGTTGCTACTACATTTATGGACACAATTCAAAAGCTAAATGGAAACCCAAGGGTTATTGTGAGCAATAGAGATCCCATTTTTACTGGAAATTTTTGGACGGAGTTATTTTCTTTTTTGGATACTCAATTAGCTCATAGCTCATATTATCATCCTCAATCCAATAGTCAAACTGAGATAGTAAATAAATTTTTGTAAGGATATCTTCGTTGTTTTGTATCTGATAAAAAAACACAATGGGTCAAGTGGTTACCTCGCGCTGAATTGTGGTATAAAAATTTCTTCCATACTGCAGCGAAAATGACCCCATTTATGGCACTTTATGGATATCATCCACCACCCATCACATCATCTTTAAGAGAAAATTCTAAGGTTCAAGCAATGGAAGATCACATCGAGCATCAACAAGAAGTTCTCCGACTCTTAAAGGATAACCTAAATTTGGCACAAAATAGAATTAAACAACAGGCAGATCAACATTGAAGAAAGAGAATTTTTGTTGTAGGAGACTGGGTATTTTTATAGCTACAACCATACAAACAAATGTCCCTCAAGAAAGCTAAGAAGGATAATAAATAATCGCCAAAGTACTATGGTCCTTACAAGGTGTTGCAAAAGATTGCTACTATGGCATACAAATTGGAGCTTGCTGCTTCTTTATGAGTGCATCAATTTTTCCATGTTTCATGCTTAAAGAAGGTTATAGGTGAAAATATTCCAGTTCAAACAATATTGCCAGAACTTGATGAGGAAGGAAAAATCATATTGGAACCTGAAGCGGTCATAGGAACAAAAACTTGACAGCTACGGAATCGATCAATTTCAGAGTATCTCATCAAGTCGAAGAACTTACCCATTGAAGATTCTACATGGGAGGATGAGAACTTTATACAAAAGCACCCAAAGCTACTCAAGCATTGAGGACAACACTTTTTTGAAGGAGAGGGGCATGTTAGGTCCCTATATTACTAGTATAGTCCCATATTGTTGTTAGTATAAGCCCCTTATTGTTATTATTGTACCCCTGTAACCCCCATATTGTTATTATTGTGCCCTTAAATTATTATTGTTAGGTCGGCTAGGATTACATTATGGCCCCACTATGATTACATTGTGGCCCCATGGACTCCTATATAGAGAAATGAGGTTTTTTAATTTGTATCGTCCAAGAATTTTTCATTCATGTAATTTATTGGAGGTTTCCCCCTCGAAGTGGCTTATTTCTAAGGTGTTGATATCTCTTTTCTTCTATTTTGGAGTTGGTTTCACAATAGTATCAACCTAAGATCTACTAAAGAATTGTTCCACAAAGAGGATGTTATTTTGTGGTAGATTAAATAATTTTAGAAATAACTAAAAAGTAAATAAAAAAGGGGTAGTTATGCATAAATGTTTACCAACAAAACGTGAACTACGTTACACACCTTAGCAAGCAAAGGACTTAACATATGGTAGTGAATATCCCCGAATGTTGTGTTTAGTGTATCACGGTATACAAAGTGGCACATCCGGTCACCTACGGATTGATAGAAACCTATAGGAGACTCCCAAAATATACTCAAGAGTACATGTGAGTAGATTCTGTAGTAATGTTGTATCATGTGTAATTTTTAAATGAGAGCATTCTGATATACTTTTCATGCATGGAGCATCATCTAATGTACCCAAAGGTAAGTGGATAACATTCCTATACACTTGTGTATCTGGAACAAGGTTTCTCCTCCAGAATGCAATGCTAGAAAAATGTGACATCTCCTACGTTAACAACGTTGGAACACGTCTCTAGCCTAGACCTCTATATGTTTGCACTAATGTTCCAAATGCTCCATAGGTTAATTGAAAATAATTTTAAAGTTGATATTGAATTATGTTTCTATTTCAAGGCTCATATAGATGTCACTTGAACACACCTACGATGAAATTAAGATGAATAAATGGCTCTTTTCATTTTCAACAAAATATATCTAGATTAGGGAAGAAGTGAAAACATTGATGCAACAATCGAAGTTTGAACCAACAAGGGTGTCCTTACTAGATATTTCAATTTAATTCACCAAAATTCATATACATGAATTTTATGTTTATTTTAAATGAAAGAGGATACACTTATGAGCTTGCAACACTAATCAATGTAATGTATTCTCAATTACAACCTCGAAAACAACTTTTCGGTGCAATGTAATCTAATGAAATTTTGAGAAGTAACGATTAATTTTGAGACAAACGATTAACAAATGCAATTGCAATTTCTTTTTCATGTTTCTCAAAGAGCTAAAAATTCTTATGAGATAGAAAATTAGTAACACATGCAAGAAGAAAAACAGTAAATTTGATTACCCAAAGAACTAAAGATTCAACCAAAGTTCATTTCCACTACTTAAACATGGACCAGAATTTTGAAAAATATAGAGAATCTAACAACAATAATTCAAAATTATAGGCAAATAGAGAAGTAGAAAAATTTAGAGATCAAAATATTCCAGATCTTCTGACAGAAACCATAAGAAATATCCATTTTTTGAACCATCTCTATTGTAAGCAAACAAATCTATCTTGACAGGGTCTTCAGTGCGACTGTACTCAACCAAATCTCAGTTGGCAACGCTACTTTTTTACAGATAAAATTGTGTTGGATGAAAAATGGGACTAGCATGGGGAGACAATGGAAGACAAGGTCTTAAGTGTGATTGTACTCAGCAAGATATGTGCTGAAAAACCTCTGTTTCTTAGAGAAAACATGTTGGGCAAGAAAAACATAGGAAAATATACTCAAAATTGAAAATATATCCATTCTTGACAATCTAAACAATAAACCATTCATAATGAAAATAGGTAATCAATAAAAGTTACTAATCTCTAGGAGGTTGGACAAACTTAAAAAAACTGAGAAAAAACAAGGAGGTTTGAAGGGTTATGTAATCCCCAACGGAGTCGCCAATTTTTTGTGCATGCAATATTTTATGCGGATAGAAACGATCCCTCTAGTTTTATGCGATGATCTAGAAACTACAGAAGACTACATGAAATCTTGCCTAGTTCATATTAGAAAATGAAAAGGAGGGTATATCTCCTACCTCTATCTGAGGCTAATACCCTTGATGGTGACCTTCATTCCTTGGCTTGCAAGCCCATAATCACCTAGTGTAGATGAGTTCCTCCAAGAAAGATAAAGTGGAGAAAACAAAACTATTTAAAGAATAACATTTTATAATGCAAAATATGTAAGATATGAAGGATTATTACAATAAATGGACAATAATTGACACATTTATGGAAATAAAACATATATTATATTATTAATGGAATGAAAAAAGGAGAATTACAACCAATCAAGCCTTGATGTTTGAAGGCTCCTTCAATTGATATTCCAAGTCCAAGGCGTAGCCTTCAAACACCTTTTATCCTTTGCAAATGGGCAGCATTTGGGCACAATTCAGTACTCGGATTGCAACCAACCAACCACAAACCGACTTACTCTAGCTAACCTTTAGTGCATGGTGGGGATTTCATTAATAGGGATGGAGAGGGAGTTGAGGATCCATAACAAGAGGGAGGATTTCCACATATCAAGGGAGATATCCATGGAAGGAGGATCTAGGTACAGGAATTGGAGGCCTTTTTCTAATCATCAACTACCTAAAACCACGTCATCATTCTCGAGCATTCTAGTAATAGAAGCTTCTCCTCTATTTTTGGAAAAAATGGCTGAAGAGTACAAGCATAAATTTCCCTTATAAAAGTCACACTCAAAGAGCTAGACATGTGTAATTCAAGATGTTACTAGCATGAGACATCAATTATGTAAAACACGTTGGGCTTTCAAAACAAGTTTTTTAACAAGCTCTTAAAAATATTTTCAAGGCAAGTTTTCTTCCTCTTCTTCAGGGATGTTTTAAACATATTTCATGGTGAATACATTGTTTGTGAAATATTTCATCACTTGGTGATACTATGTGGCATTGACAACAAAAAGTGAGATGCTTCAGAATACGAGACCAGGGGTGTGACAAAATATTGGATAACAGATGCCCCCTAAAGCATGAAGTTAGAATAGGAAGTGATGGCTAAATTTATTTCAAGAAAAGGCAAGGTCTTATAGAACCACTGTCATGAGACCTTCAAATAAAACATAATAAAATATATATTAAATCCCTCATGTAGGTGGGATTAAAATGTAAGCATATAACAATACATGGATCCATGACATGGACAGAACCATCTGTATAGAAAGGATCATGTTTACATTCTTCAATACTTAATAACTCAACCAAGCTTCGATTTTTTAAATGAAACCCAAGTTCTTCATCTTCATCTCGATCCAACCAAAGTACAAATATTACCATGTGAATAGATGGGCTGAAGTCGAACATGGCAGAAACCACCTGTAAACTATTAACAGGCACGGGAGAAACCACCAATGAGGATAATGGCTCTCATGGTATAACAACACAATCCACAAACATGAACAAGGAAGCTAAATTCAAACACTTGAAAAATCATCTGATCGAAGGCCAGTGATGTAAACCTATCATTGAATGCGAGGAACTTGCAATTGAGAAATGCAAGCCACATGAAAGTTTTTAGATCATCTTCCGAGAAAATGATTTCGAGTCGAGAGGAAGTGATTCATCGAAGGAGGGCCATAATGTTTCCTACATCATCGACATGAAACATAGGATTTTTTTTTAAGTTGGAAAGAGTGATTCAGGATTGATGCAGAAAAGATAAAACAGGGTATATAATTGGTTTGAAATTGTAGGTGGGATATCTCTTGAACATATCGGCAACAGGACTACAAAATTTGGCAACATTTGACTCAAAATAGGACCAAAGGTCATGCTCATGAAAGGATATAATCGAATGAGAGGAAAATGGATTTCCCAAACCTAGTAAGACAAGTGACAAAGTGAGGATATCCGAAAACCGACATGAGATACATAAAAGTGTCATGTTCAAGAGCGATATACTAACTTTCACACAAAATATAGGTTATATGTTTTCTTCCATTTCCCCACACTATTTTTATAGATTACTTTTTTATTTTGTATCTCAATCTTCAAGAGGATACCATATGCTGTCGTATAAGTTCATCCTTTGGATGAATCCATCCTAGTATTTTTAATGAGCCCTAAGAAGGAGTAGCTCGGTCTCGTCATGGTGAAAATTCCTTTATTTTTTTAGTATTATGAGTCCGACAAAGGGGTAACTCAATGTATTTTTCATGTTTAGAGAGCTTAAAAAAGAGGAAAAAATAAAACTCCGGCTATCACTTTTTTTAGATAGTCTCTCGAATCCAAAAAGGTAGAAATTAATATTAAAAATAACCTCTTATCCATGTTTGACTAAGGTATTCCTTTTTCGTAGCTAGTCCATCTCATTCAGGAAAGGAGTTAAACTTATTCTAAGTAAATTTCTTTTCATTTACTTTTACGAGCTCAAAAGGACAAGTTCTCGAAAATATTTTCATATTTTGGGGGTCTCAAAAGAGTTGAAAGATGAATCCTCCTGGAGGAATGAGTGGTATAAAGTGTAGTGACTAGTTTCAGCCATGATGGAACTACTAAAAAAATGTATAGATCAAGAGTAAGGCTAACAATACCACTCATCGTAGTATTTCCCCAGGAAATGGTAGAACAACCAAGTGAAAGTGTATGATCATCCAAGAAGATGGTGATGATGGAATGAGAAGACCGAGGCTCATCTAGAAAAAATATGATGATAAAAAATGGCAATCACGAGATGTATAATGAAAATGGTTTCATTATTACACAATCTTGGAACATGGGAAACTATGCTTGAGAACCCTTGAAGATGGTTTTATTTTTACACAAGCTTGAAACAAAGGAAAAACTATGCTTGAGAGCGATTTCATTTTTATAGAAGCTTGAAACGAAGACAAACTATGCTTGAGAGGTTTAATTTTTACACAATCTTGGAAGAAAGAAAAAATATGCTTGGGAGTGGTTTCATTTTTACACGAACTTGAAACAAAGACAAACGATGCTTGAAATAAGTTTGCATGTCCTTAGCATAATGAGTCCATTAGAGGTACATGTCCCAAACCTTCATGTCATTTTCCTAAGTAAAATATTTGTTACTAACAAGCAGATGGAATGAAGATTCATTTACGAGATCTAGTGAGAGACCCTACTAGGAATTTACGAGATCTAGTCAAAGACTCAGATTGAAAATGGATTTGTTTCATTTTTTTAAAGATATTTTCACAGCAAAAGATCCATGATCATAGGGACCTATTTCATTTTTTAACGAGGTTGACATAGTAAAATAACTATCCTCATAGGAACCTATTTCATTTTTTAATGAGATTGACACAGTAAAATAAATATGCTTATAAGGAACCTATTTCATTTCTTAACAAGGTTGACACAATAAAATAACTCTCCTCATAATGATATGTTTCATTTTTAAAGGAGGTTGACACAGTAAAAGAACTATCCTCATGACACCTTCTTTCATTTTTTAAAGAGATTGACCCAAGAAAAGGAACTCTGCTCCAACACTTTGATCATGGACCATAAAAGGTCATTTCTTCTAATAGGTTCTCATAATATTGGAGACCAACACTATGTAAGGGATACATATCAAGGGATCTAATGAAAATATTAGGATCCGATTCCCCTAGTGCATGTTACACCATATCACTCACTAGATCATCAATACACATGGGCATGGAACAGGTTGCCATATAATCAACCTATGGTGGGGAAGGAACCACTTGCATATAAGCACCATTTAGGGATGTTGGTTGATTGGGAGCCATATTAGGACCAATGAATGAAAGCTAATCAATGTCAATGATTTTTCATTCAATATGGAAACACATGACACGAAAGAGATAAGAGACAAGATATCCTATGACATAAACATAGTCATGCCCAAGGAGTAAATTAAAATCTAAAGGGCCTTGGACAACCATTACATCAATATAGACAATTTTTACTCCCAAAGTAATAGGAAAATTAGGAAGGATCCCTAATATTTGACTGGTTCCTCTACTAAAATCCAACAAATTATGGGTAACAGGCACAAGCTGCAAAGAATCTAAAGCTTTCCAAGTAGTTGAGGATAGAAAACTAACATATGTGCCTTCATCTATGATTTTTCCAAGTAAGGGTATATTATAATTCTGTATTGTGATCTTAAACAGCATGTAAGAAGGAAGATGATATATTGTCAGTCGACTCCAATCAAAGGAAATGGCCATGCTATTTGGAGGAAGTGTCGTGGAAACGAGAGAACTAACCCCTTTTGTTTTGGGAATAGGAGGATCATCCCCCTCTACCTAGGGAATGAGAGGATTTCCCTCTAGTTCAGTTGAATATGAATAAACAAGAATCAATTGAGCGGTATGAAGTTTACTCTCTATCAGAAAGGTACGATCAACTGAAGGTGAAATCTGGTGAAATATTTTCTCAACCAATGTTTGTTCAAGAATGGACTCATGGGATTCATGTTTAGAGAGAGTGGGATTGACTAGAGATAAATTCTAATCAATCACTTCATCAACTAGTGGAGGATTAGGGGAAATCTTTTCATAACTATCCAGAAGACGGGGAGGAGAATCTATAAGGTTTTCCAAAATTTTTTAGGCTTCATCCATATAACGATGAATATGCATAGGAGGATTCCCTTAACATAACCTACAAGGAAATTGAACCTTAACCTTTTTCTCATGGACCTTACTATCGTTAGTCGAGGTTTTATCACCAGCTTGATCTCCAGAGGCTGATGACAAATAACAATTTAAGCCTGTGGACCACATTTATAATACCTTGGGAATACTACGACAATCTCTAAGAAGATATTCACCCTTACATAACCTACAATAGAACTTCACTTTACAGGGTTGATTGTAAGGCTTGTCCACATTATTTGCATATGCAGCAATGATTTCTTGGTTTTCCCCTTTCTTATTTTTCTTCTTTTTCTTCGACCTTTTATTCTTCTACTTCACTTCTTGGTTACTAGAATCGATACTTTCACCAGGCGAAGTGGAAGAATAGGAGTAAGAAATAACAAGTGAAGAAGGAAAATGTTCAACTTTAGGATCAACATGAGGTTGATGTTGTTTAGGTTGAGGAGAACTTGTTTGAGAAATAGTGTGGACATTTGGAATCATAGGGGTTGAAAATAACCCAACTGGAAAACAAAGGGTAAATCTAGGAAGGGACAACTTTTCCATATAAGGAGCACCAATATTTCCGAAAGGTGTAAAAGGACTAGGATTCCTGTTAGAGGGGTTTCCCTGATTGCTAGGCTCAAGAAAATTCTCCATTATTATCAACCTAAGATCTACCAAGGAGGTGTTCCATGAAGAAGATGTTATTCTACGGTCAATTAATTAACTTTAGAATTTAACCAAAAAATATATCAAAAAGGGGTATTTAGACATAAAGGTTTACCAGGAAATCATGATTAATGCATGACAACCAATCTCCCTGAATGTTGTGTTCATTGTATCACAGCATCCAAGGTGGCAGACTCAGTTAGCTATGGTTGGATATCAACCTATAGGGGACTCCAAAAATATACTCGATGTTATGTGGGAGTATAGTTTTTACTAGTGTTGTCTAATTCGTAACCATTTGGTTAGAGCGTTCCTATATACTTTTCATGCGTGAAGTGTCATCCGATATAACTGAAGGTACATGGACAAAGATCCTATACACTTACATACGTGGAACAGGATTTCATCCCTATGATGCAACGCTAGAAAAAAATGATATGTCCTATGTTTAATGATGGCTGAACGCGTCTGTAGCCTAGACCACTATATGTTTGCATTAATGTTCCAAATTCTCCTTAGGTTAATTCAGATGAATTTTAAAGTTTATCTTGAATTATAATTCGATTTCAAGCCTCAAACTTGATGTAACCGAAACACACCTACGATGAAACCAATATAAAGAAAAGGAACATTTTCATTTTCAATGAAATCTATCTAGTGTAGGGAACAAGTGAAAAAATTGATGCAAAAACCAAATATGCAACCCACACGAGTTACCTAACTATATCTTTCAATTTTAAAATTCTAATGCAACAACGAAAAAGTAAATGAATTTTAATTCACTAAAACTCACCTACATGATTTTTTTTTTCTTTTTAAATGAAAGAGGATGCACTTATCGGCTTTGAACACTAAGAAATGTAATCTATGATCAATGAAAATCTCAAAAACAAATTTCTAGTGCAATTTAATCTAATGCAATTTCAAGAAGTAACGATTAATTTTTAGACGAAGGCATAACAAATGCGAATGCAAATTCTTTTTGTTGTTTCCAAAATTCTCCTAAAAAAAATCAGTAACAAATGAGAGAAACATAATAATAAATTGGATTACCAAAAGAACTAAATATTCAACCAAAGTTTGTTTTCACTACTTAAACATGGAACATGCTTTTGCAAGCCACAAAGAATCCAACAACAAGTAAAAATTCTATGCAAATAGAGAAGGAGAAAAACTTTAGAGATCAATACATTCTAGATATTCTGACAAACACCATAAGAAATCTCAATTTTTTGAACCAATGTTACTCTAAGCACACAAATCTATGCTTATAAGGTCTTTAGCGCAATTACACTCAACAATTTTTTTGCTGAAAAATCTCTTTTTTCTAGACAAAAACATGTTGGACAAGAAATTGGACCAGTCTAGGAAGGCACTGGAAAACATAGTATTAAGTGTGACTATATTCAGCAAGATCCATGCTCACAAAACTCCTTTTCTTATATAAAATTCTCTACGAAAAAAAAAACTTACCAAAATATAACCAGCATTGAAAAGAGATCCAAACTTGACAATCTAAACAATACACCACTCTGAATGAAGATACATAATAATTCAAAGTTATAGATCACTAGGAGGTTGGAAAAACTTAAAAAAAGAGACAAAAAAAAAAGTTTTGAAGGGTTATGTACTCCATAGTAGAGTCACCAATTTTTTATTTAGTGAATCCTTTCTACGCATATAAACAATCCCTTTAGTCCTATGGGAGGATCTAGCAACTATAGAAGACAAATACATGCAATCTGTCCTAATTTATATTAGAAAATGTAAAAGAGGATAGATCAACTACCTCTCTCTAATGCTAATATCCTTGATTTCTAACTTTACTCTTTGTCTTCTGAGCTCACAGTCTCCTCTTCGTTGGTGTAGGTGTGTGCCTGTAAGAAAGATCAAGTGGATACAAAAAAACTATGCAAAGCATAACATTTTCTAGTATAAATTATGTAATATATTAAGGAGAATTACAATAAATGGACAATAATTGACACATTTATGGAAAGAAACATATATTGTAGTATTAATAGAATGAAAGAACAAGCATTACAACCAATGAAGCCTTGATATTGGAAGCCTTATGTTGTGTTATTCAACAAACCCCATTATCTTAGAATAGTTGCTTTGAAAAGAATAGGGACCCTTTAAAAAAAAAAATAGACTTGAACAAATAGGACCCTTAAGTGATTTACTGAAATAGAAATAGGAGTTAGAAAAGCTAAGGGACACCTTTTTATCTATAGGGAACTTAGGTGAAAAATTCAAAAGAAAAATGCCTGCAAATCACAATCGAAAAATCGTGAAGACAACATATGACATTGTTATCAGAAATCAGATTATCCACGGTATCATAGAAGACTTGTCGACGTTTCGAATCCCAACGGTGATCCATCATCAGGACGACAAAGAATGAATCACCACGGAAGTTAAAAAAAATATAACCATGGAAGTTTAACAACATATGACATATAAAGCCACTCCAAATGATTTGCAATGTGATATCAACAAAAGACTTTACTAAAGGAAGAGGGATTCCGATGGAACAATGTTTCAAAAAAAGCAGACCGAGGGACCCGTCATTGCCACATCACCAATCACAAATCACAAATCACATTTCCATCACAAATCACATTTCCATCCTACCAAAATATAATCCACGCCCGTTTTCATTTCCTAGATGTGATATGTCCCATCACATCACACTTTTGCTAACGACCACTTCCCTCCACCATCTAGTTTCACTGAAATTGCGATCGCCATATCCCACCGCAAAATTTGGACTTTCCTTTTCCCCTAATAATGTTTGAAGCCTTCGAAAAATTTAATCTTTTAACTTAAAAAGGAGTTATAGTGTGAAAAATAATTGATCACACTCACCAAGGCAGAGGCACTCGGTGTTTTAGGAAGTTGACACACAAAGGAATCTGTGATGCAAAAATATCTTATTTAAATTCCTAAATGTATATTCAGGCATGTGAACCCATGCTTTCCATTAATGCCATAACTTAATGGTTTAATAGCGTGAGCCTCCAAATATGAATTGACCAAAAAAGAATTAAATGTTTTAGATTATCCATGTGCTAATTTTTATTTTCCACTATTTTCGCTATTTTTAGAGTACTCTCATATTATGACAATATTGCCCCATTTTACTTGTTGTTCTTATTATTTCGTAGGAACCAAACAAAAAGATTTCCTCATAAATTTGTAAGGCCGCAAAGATGTCCAAAAAATCCATGGCTCCCCCTAATCTTGTGCCTTATGCTAGTGAGGTAACAAAAAATCCACCCTTATTCATAGATACTACATGTGCGTCAGAAAGTGGTTTTTCTTCTTGGGAAGAAATGTATAGGTTATTTGAAGATAAGAAACCACATAATGTTGAAAGAAAAGCTACTATAGATGCCTCTAATACCTTAGAAGGTACTATAGCTAACGCCGCCAACTCTTTTCTCCATTGAATTGCTACATGTCCCAAAATTATACCATATACAAATATGGTGAAATGGATTATTGATAACCTAAACATCGAAGATAGAAATTTCCTAACAAACAAAGGTACAATGATAGGGTCATTTAGAGCTAAATATTTGAAGAAAATGCACCAAATTCTAGACCTTGAGAATGTGTATGGTAAAGATTTCCTAGCGCAATTTACAAAGGAGAATAAGTTACAGTTGGATCCCATAAAGCAATGGAGGAGTAACCCTAACAAGCATAAACATGATGATACGAGTATGTATTCTACTGCTTCACTTGTTGGTCCCTACTGTTATATTTCTTTTATGGTGTCTAGACTTTTTTTCGAACCCAATACCACTAAATTCTCCATTGAATAGGTTCCCCTTATGGAAGTTTTCACAGACTTGTACATCATGGACTGGGGAACCATTTTTTCAAATAATAATACTACCTAGATTCTTGAATACAGAAAAAATAATTCCATTTCATCTAAGATTCTTCCCCCATTTTATATGAGTGCCTACATTATGGATGCAGTGTGATTTACATCAGATTTTCCAACCGTGGTTGGAAATGGACTATCCAAGACCACACTCTCGTTCATATTTATCATAGTATTCTATGGGAATCAAAATATGAAACTCATTTCTACAAGATCTTCCACGGAGTTATGCTCCCATTGTTTCAAGCTATGTTTGATGAAAAGGCCCCTAGATTTTCAAAACAAGCTCAAGCAGACTTCCCATCCAATGAAAAATTGTGGAAGGGTTTTTAACTTAAATCAGAGTTTTTGGAAGATTAGACTGACCACATGTGCTAACATTATATGTTCCAAATAAACTTTTCGCAAGAGAAATTTCTTAAGAGATAGTGGGTCATGGATTGACCAATGTTTTGACAGAAGGAAAGAAAGATTCATGGCCCTCCTTTCTTATTTATTGTGGTGTCTATGCATTAGAAAATTTCAAACATTTCAGGTAAGAAGTTAACCAAATCCAATGTTTGAAACTCTTAAAAATTTATAACAGGAAATATGACCCGATCCAAGGTGCTTTCAATTTCACAACTCAAGTAAAAATCAGGCCATTTTCCCATGAAAATGATGATTTTGATGATTTTTTTTAGTGAGTTGATACTTATTCATTATTGGAGAAACTAGCATCATAACGCCTTAATCCTTAGCAACTATTAAAGTTCAATAAATACAAGAATAGAAGGTTGGAAGGGATTCCTCTAAATATTCTGGATGTATCCCAACCTATCTCGCAAAAGGAACAACAATATAAAGAACAAGGAAATGAACAACCCCCTAAGGATATTGAAGTCCTTAATGGAACAAAAGAAGATAAGTCTACTGGAACTGAAACTAAATATCCACTATTTTCAGGTGACTTAGATGATGTTTGGAAATATTTTGATCAATAGCTTATGGGAGACCAAGAAGTGGTGTTCATTGATCATAAAAAAAAAAGTGGGAACACCTCATCGTAAAAGTCAAAGCCTGTTTACTACTAGGTTAACTGACACATCTATTAGTACAAAAAAAGTCGAATTTATCGTGACCTACCCAAAATTAGAAATTCTGTTGAAAATCGAGGAAATATCTCCTTTTGATATATTTTACAGCTTAAGGCATAAAGTTGTCATGATCAGGAAGAGGAAGAGGAAAATAAAAAAACAATCGCAAGCTCTCGTTCTTGGGGATGTCTCTATCGAAGTAGTTTGGAAGGACCCACAAGTAGATCCATCTCACAATCTAACACGATTAACATATTTTTCAGGAGCATGTGCATCTGCATCATTAACAAAGCCAGTGAAGTTCAACCATTAGTCAAATAGAAGGATGGAATAATCCTTCAATTGGAACATGAATTGTTAGCAAAGAAGAAAAAAATTAATCAACAATTATAAGAACAAGTGTCACACCTCCAACAGAGCTTGAATCAACTAAAATTGTAGCACCAATGTGATTTTGGTGCTAAAGATGCTTAGATACATGAACTGCAATTCATTGTTGAAAAGTTGAAAGATAATCCTAAAGTGGATGAGTTTAAAACGGATGATTTAGAACTAAATACTCTATTGGCCCAGAAATATGTTCTTTTCTTTCAAAAACTATCTAGCATAATTGAACCATGTGAAAAGAGATATTCACTGATGAATCGAGTAGCTGATGAGAGGATCAACTTTAATGAAATTGATGATAAAGTATCCCAATACGTCACTTGGAAATATATTTCTAAAGGCCGAAAGACCAATCATCCCAGTATGGAAGATTCTAAAAAATAAATCTTATTTATTGATTGGGACACACAGTTAAAGCATGGTGAAAGGGAAATTTGCAGAGCTAGATATGTTTCCAACAACATTGTAAAAATAGTCAACTAAAACCTCATTTTTGTTAATTTTATTGATAAACGACCCCCCCCCCCCCCCGGTTCTCTACTACTTGTAAAAGAGTTGATAAGACATTGGAAAGAAATGTCCATTATGAAGGAAGAAAGCATACAAAATTTGGATAAGCAGGATTGGGAAAAGTATGGGAAACACTTGGTCAAGCCACATAGCCAATGCCTAATGTTGTGTTGTCTAACCAATACTGCCTCTTACATGATGCCTCCACTATCAGATGCAGTCTACACAGGACAAATCTATCTGAGGCCAAGACAACCTCATGAGGTTCAGCTTATAATCAACATCCTTCAACTCAAAGAACAAAGAACAAAAGATACAACAATGAAATCCCGAAGTGAGTCATCCCAACAAAATATGTTTCTGTTCTTATTTCTCTTACTTTAAGGAGAGTTGTTTAAACCTCCTCAATTATTTATGTGTTTTCTATTTTTGTACCTTTTATTTTATTATATAAACCCTTTTATGTATTTAAAGAAAGGGTCCTGAACATTTGAAAAGAACATTTTACAAAAGTTTCACTTTTGTACAGTTAATTTTTTTCTTAATAGAAAAGGTTGGACTAGATACTGTTTTTCAAATGAGTAGAGTTAGCGTATATATGGTACCTTTATCTTTATGTTTATGTTTTGTTTCAAATTAGAAATAGTTGATGTTTCTTATGATATTTTGTTATATGTATCTTTTTAACACAATCCAACATTAATTCACTTATGAACATGTTTGATTGCCATTTCTTCTATAGATATACAATACATGCAATAATAGATGCGATATATACTTAATAAATTGATTTGATTAACTATTTAATCAAATTAATTATCTTAAATTGTTTTTCATTTCTCTAAGTGTTTGATAAATGTTCATTTGAATTCACTTAAAGATCATCTTTTTGAATCGCATATAACAGAAAGATAATTCTCGGGATAGAGATAGGTATATATCTATATTCTCTTTAAACTTGTTGTCACTCTCATTCACCAAGTCACAGTTAGTTAAAATACCACCCATCCACTCAATTATGTTTCATTCGGAAACTGGTCCCATAAATCTAGTCGGAACCACTATCTCAAACAGAAAAGGGACATTTTTTAATTCCCCGACTGAGTGGTTTTTCTCGATATTGTTGCACCAATTTTCAAGGCATTAAAATTTTTGGTGCTAGAAGGAGGGCCACTAGACTATGAATGGAACCAAAGATTAATCCTAAAAATAAAGGTAATCAAAAGAGTAGATCCCCCTCCAAATGTCCTATAACTTCAAGTCCACTCTCAAAATCTCCTATATTTAGATCACAACTTGTTCAACATCCTCGCAAGTCTCCTAGTTGAATTCCCAAAGAACTCTCCCTCGATTATACTCCACAAGCACCTAAAGTACAAAACTTAGTAAATAAATTAGAAGAAATATCTATTTTAGCATAAAATCCCATGCTTTCTGAAGCCTCTGAAGGAAGTGTTACTTCAATTTTACAAGGTACTAGTGTATTGACTCATTCTCAGAGTGAAAAAATTTGAATAACCCCACTTGAGTTTCCTATTCATTCCCATCATAGGAAAACTCCAACATCTGAAGCTCAAACATCTACTAGTGAGATTCTATTATATTCTCCCCCTCAAGCTCCATCATTAGTGAGATTCTATTATATTCTCCCCCTCAAACTCCATCATTTGTTCCTCCTTCAATTACATCCTCCCAACTAATTTCCTCACCAACTCATATCTCTTCATATTAGTCCACAAGTGCTACTTCGAGTAGTACTAGTTCCATGGTCATTTCTATTTCAACTACATTCACCTCTACAACTACCTCTTCTTTTTCAAATCCTTCTTAAAGACAAACCAATCCTCCAATTCACACAATGGAAAATAGGCCTTTGAGAAATCATGCAGTTGTTCAATTAGCAGGTCCTCCTCATCCTTTACCTAAGAATCCAAAGAGGTGGTTGCCTAAGTATAATCCAGACGATGGTCTCCCTTCTAAAGAACATGTCCAAAATGTCATGATATCTATGAATCTAAATGATGTCTCTGAAGCAGATTTTGTAGTAAGTTGTTTCTCTATACTTCTCAAGGATCAGCTAGATCATGGTACTTTTCATTACCACTAGGAACTATTACTAGGTGCGACATATTTGAAGAATAATTTTTTACCAAATTTGGTGATGATTGTAATACTACTACTCCCATCAACAATCTTTCAAATCTTAAAGCAAATTCAGGTGAAAATATTAAAGATTTCAATTCAAGATTTAACAAATTTCTCAATAAAATCCTAGCTACATCTAAACTCGGTGTATAGGTATAGATTGAATGGTATATATCCTCTCTTCCTTCTAATATAACAATTTTTGTAGATAGAGCCAATAAGGCTACTTTGGTAGAAAACAAGAAAAAATCCCTCTCTGTAGAAAATATAATTCTTTCTTTAGAAAATAAAACTATCCAAGAAGATAGAAAATATAAAAAATTCATGTTTGAATATGAGCCCAAAAAGAAAAAATATAAGGATCCTTATGATCTTGAAGGATTACAAAAAATTCTCAAAACCATGTCAAATGGCATGGTAGAAATCATAAAACAACTAGCTGAATCTATTTCTAATAAAATTTTTAGATCTTTCAAGAAAACTCAAACTTCAAATCCTCAACCTCCAAATGTAATTTCTAATTCTGAATCAGATGAAGATGAAGATGAGGATGAAATGATATTGTTTGTATATGAATCACAAGATGAAGATTTTGTTGAAGTTCATGGATTATGGGATTTTATTCTTCCTACATCCGATAATGAAGATGAACATGACGCATTGAGAGTTAGCACTAGAAGTAAAAATTTACTGATCTCCCTCAGTCTCCTCAAAACCAGAAATCTTGAAGCCCTGTTGCTAAAGAAAAATTTATTAACAAAAAGACTCCTTATCCTCAAAAAATCCCAAATTCTTCTCGATATCCATCTACATCAGAGACCTTAGTAGTTTCAGATACCATTGAGTATAATATAGCGGAAAATATCAAGAAAGTTAGAGAAAATATCTCTATGCATGAGATGAGTAAATTAAAACAACAGTAGAAAATCTTACTCAAATAATTGAATGCAGTTCATGCCTCACATTTACATGTACATGTTACTTCTAAATCATCAAAAGGAGTAGGAAAACCTCCCACAGATTGAGCTTAAAATATTGATGCCACTAATTCTATAATAATTGGAGACAGATACAATTCTCATGCACCTCCATTCCTTCTCACTTTGGAAGTTTTTAATAAGAATGTGCACAACTTCCTGATAGACTCTAGGGCTTCTTCAAATTTTATGCCATATTCTATTTGATTGAAGTTAAACATTGCTACTCAAAAAAATTTTGTACACATTGTTTAATTATATAGAACCAAATTCGAGGATTTAGGAGAAACGAATTTCGTCCTTATTAGGCTAACTTATAATTCAAAGGTTCATGAAGTAATTGATAATCTAGTTGTTGATATTCCTGACTTTTACGGTTTGATTTTGAGTTGAGATTGGTAAGAAAATATTCACGGTTATTTTTCCACTAATTGGTCTCATATGTGGCTTCCCTACAATGGTAAGCCAAATCAAATTCGAGTTGACCATGAAAAACACATGAAATACTCAGTAACTAATTTCGAGGATGAAAATGAACCAATGGAATTTACCAATAACATCCTTGGAAATTACTCTGTTGAATCTTTTTTTTGAAATTTTAATATACAATGATCTCGATTTCTTATCAATTCATTTAATTCTAAAATTGAAACTTTTCTGAGTCAGAATCTTCTAAATGTATAAATGTTGTAGAAAAAAGTTTTGTTAAAACTTTATTCTGGACATTGTACTTTGATCGATAAAAATCAAGTAATGGTGCAGGATCTGGTTGCATACTAATTAATCCAAAATGAGAAAATACAATTTTTTCATGTACGTTATAAATTTAATGCAAAAATAACACTACAGAGTATGAGGCACTGGTCCAAGGATTGTATAAAGCAATAGACCATGGTGTCAAATACCTTCAAGTATGTGGTGATTCCGAAATAGTTATCAAACAAGTAAGAAATACTATTCATTGTATTTCTGGTCATCTCAAACATAACCAATCATTATTACAAGCTCCTGCCTCACATTTCCTAGCATTCAATATATCACATATTCCAAGGCTCCAAAACAGAAGTGTTTATCTTCTATCCAATCTAGCATCCAGACTTATTCCTTCTCGGGATTATAGTCCAGATAGATTTTCTACATAATTAATTTTTCTCCCATTTTTTCCTCATAATATCACTAAATGGAGAGTATTTAATGATTATGAAGATGTTCTATCCTTTCTCACATCTGAAGGGTCATATGACGATCAAGTGATTGATGAGGATGAACATGAAAGACAATTGAAACAAAAAAATGATGAAAATTCCATACCTAAATCTTTTGTAAAACTTGAAGATATTTGTGACCTAAAAGAGAGATTTAAGAAGGTTACTAATTATAAGCTACAAACTTAAACCTTGATATTTGAACTAGTAAAGCTTGGCACTAATCTCAGACCTCAAAATATCAATCTAGGACTTAGTCTCTCATCTAATGAGATATTATCCTTCATTCATTTACTGAAGAAATATAATAATGTTGTCGATGGAAATATGAAGATCTCAAGACATATGATACCTCCATTATCCAACATGCTAGCCCAATGACATCCACTGAGAAACTTTCACAACAAAAGTTAAGGAAAATTTACCCCAATCTTGAAAGTTAAATCAAATCTGAACTGAATAAAATCCTTAAATCCAAGATCATATTTCCTGTTAGGCATTCAAAGTGGGTTTCAAACTTAGTCCCTTTTAGGAAGAAGAATGGTGACATGCACATTTGTATAGATTTTAGGAATTTTAATAAATATTTCCTAAAAGACAATTTCCCATTACCACCTATGGAACAAATTCTGCATTCAGTTACTGGATCTGAATTAATGTCTTTCCTTGATATATTTTTAGGCTACAATCAAATATTGGTTCATCCTGAAGTTAGGTTAAATATGTAATTTAGGACTAAATCAAGCACTTCTGCTTATTAGAAAATTCATTTTGGTTTAATCAATGCAGGAGAAACTTTTCAAAGAGCAATGGATATTGCTTTCAGAGGACTAATAAACAAAATTGTGGTTGTGTACTTAGATGATATAACCATTTACTCCAAGAAACGAAGATACCACTATCATGATCTCAAGAAAATACTTGAACACTGCTTAAAGTATGGAATTTCATTAAATCCAAAAAAGTCTTATTTCACTCTAAGTGAAGGCAAAATTTTAGGATTTATTCTATCAAAAGAAGGATTTTTTATTGATCCAAAAAGAATAAAGGAAATTTCCTAAATCTCCCTACCCCATAACAAGAAATACATGTAGTCCTTTTTAGGAAAGATAAATTCTATTAAGAGATTTGTTCCTAACTTTTCCCAAATATTTTTACCATTACAAGATATGATTAAGAAAAAATCACTCTTTAAATGGGGACACAATGAAAGAGAAGCTTTTTATCTAATTAAGTAAGCCATCTTGAATGCTCCTATAACTACCCCAAAATTTTCTAATAATTTTATTTTGTACACCTTTGCTTCTAAAACATCCTATGCTTTTGTACTAATGCAAGTTGATGATCAAAAGATTGAAGTAACGATCTCATTCTTTAGTTCAAATCCTCAAGGTGTTGAACTCAATTATTCAAAAGTGGAGAAACAAGATTTTATTTTTTTATTAAATCATTTCAGCCCTTTTCTCCTAAAGACACATACCAAGGTAATAGTTCCTTTTCCAGCAGTAAGGAAATTTCTTATTCAAAAGGAACTGGGAGAAAAAATGGAAAATTGGGTTACAAATCCATAGGAATATGATATTGACATCAAACCAGCCAAAATTTTCAGAGGACAAGGTATCTATAGATTGCTATCTAGAGCATCCAACAAATTAGATGATTAAGATTCAGGTAATACTATACACGTTTCTGAGGAAAGCCTGATTGACTCTGAATCACAATATGTTGATCTTATATTTTATTTAAAAAAGGGAATTTCTCCCACAAAACTCAATTATAAAAGAAAAATATATTTAAGATTAAAAACTAATCAATATCATATCATTGAGAATGTATTGTTTAGGAAAAACTATGACTCTATATTACTAATATTCCTTGAAAATTCTAAAGCACAAAAGCTTTTGCAGGAACCGCATGATGTACCCGCAGATGGACATTTTGGAGGAAATACGACCGCACACAAAATCCTTCATGCAAGGTATTATTGGCCAACACTATTCAAAGATGCTCATGCATATGTGAGAAAATGTAAAACATGTAAAAATGTTGTTGGAAGACAAAGAAAACAAGACTTACCTTTATAGTCGGTCAACATTGAATAACCTTTTGAAAAATGGGGATTGGATATCATAGGTGACATTGTTCCTAAATCTTCCAAAAGGAAAAAATACATTTTCACTACAACAGACTACTTCACTAAGTGGGTTGAATTTGTTCCATTAAAGGTAGATAATCCCGAAGCCATCATTGAATCATCGATCAATTCATCACTACCAGGTTTGGATTACATAATGAACTTATGTTTGATAATGTATCTTATTTTTTGGGTAACAGTATGAATGAATTTTCTTTCAACAGAGGTTTTAAGCTTCAATATTCCGCTAATTACTATCCCCAAGGGAATGGTTTAGTAGAGTCAACCAATAAAAATCTCATAAGAATCATAAAACTAACTATTGATCAGAGCCAAAATAATTGGCATAATTCATTAACATTTTCTCTATGGGCAGATCGAATTACTCAAAAGACCTCTATAGGCACTTATCCATTCAATCTAGTTTATGGGAAAGAAGCTGTAATTCCATCAAATCTATCCCTTCCCTCAGTAGCCCTCGTTCAATTTATTGATGAAGTACCTTCCTCTTCCTTACAGTTAATAATGTCCCAAATCCTTAAATTATAATAAGAAAGGGAAAAGGCCAAATTAACACATGCTCGACATCAGTAGATTGTTAAAAATTCTTTTGATGAAAATTTTGTTTCCCCAAAATCTTTCCATGTTGTAGACCTTGTTCTTAAGTGGGACAAGGCACATGAGGAAAAAGGTAAGTATAAAAAATTCCAAAGGATGTGGCTTGGACCAATTCAGATTACAGAACAAATTGGCCCATCAACCTTCATGTTGCAAGATCTTCAAGGAAGAAATGATTTTCTGCTTGTCAACGGGCTGATTTTGAAAACAATATTTTCTTAGAATAACATTTCTTCTAAATGTATCATAGTTATGTTCATATTTTTAGTGAAACAAAAGAATAATTTATGATTACATACTTTTGGATTTTCATAAAAACTTTTGAATCATTTTGTAACATTTCATTTTGGATAATAAAAATTCATAAAGAAATAATTACAAACTGGAAAAAATGGATGAATATTATACAACTATGAAATATTTTTCCATTGAAATTGTAAATCCCTGTAAACCTAAAAATTCATTAAGTATTTTTACCCTACTATCACTCAGAAAAAACTTCACTTTTACAGAGTAAAGGCTATTTGTTACTAAGCATATTTAACTCTAAATTTTCATCTGAAACTCTTGAATCATTGATCCTCCCCATCAATTAATTATGATTTTTTTAGAGTGTAATTCAAAATATTAAAAACATAAAATGATAAGAGGTATCATCACGAGCTTTCTGACCATCATCATAGAAAAATAATAGACTGACATTACCACTACTGCATATGAAACTAGGGTAATGGCTTAGGATTGTGAAATAATCGTAAAACAATGAGTCTCATCAGAAACCTACTTATTTAGTCCAATTACAACCAGTCAATGGCATTGTCACTATATGGTCACCAAGCCAGGAAAATGAATTTTTAAGAACAAGGAAAAACAAATTATATAATTGATAATTTATCGCCAAATATTGTAATGATATATGGATGGGATAATAGATCATTGATGGTTAAAAGGTGACCCTGCCGAGGCTGTAAACGTGTGCTGGAAGCTGTGGCTCTACCTGTGACAAAATCAGTATATCAAAAGGCTAAGTTGCAAAAGGCCACCTACTTTATCTTTTAAGCTATTTAATGATTGATATATAGAAATGAAGATTTTTATCTATCAAAGGTTTTTAAAGAGTCGCAATAATATGAGTTTTTATAATTCACAGTAATTTTATTTATGCAAATATTTGAAAGATAATTTTCATTTCCATAATTATTTTTACTATTTAAAAATATCAAGAATTTCATTTTTTAAAGGTAACTGGTTCTTCTAGTGAATCGCCAATTGTTGTGCTATTCAACAACACCCATTATTTTAGAATAGTTTCCTTAGAAAATAATCGGGACCCTTGTAAAAAAAATTTAAACTAGAGCAACTGATGCAGGGCCAACCCTGAAAACCCCATAATCACAATCTTCTATGCATATCATAATGCAATTCCGCAATTGCCCAAATCAAAACCTCAATACCTGGCAAATTCATACTTTACCATTTGCATGCGGAAGCTTTTCAACTTATTGTTTAAAAACATTGTATAATAAAATCATTTCATTGTGATCAATAAACCATTACACAAGAGGAAGCTTCTGCAAACATGTGGCTCAAAATCATGCAACATATATACTCCTTCAAAAGTCTTAAGAAAAGACTTTAATTAAAAACCCATTTATTTAACTTCTCCACCAAAGCTCAACTCAGAAATTCAAATATGATGTGCACCCTTGCCTTTTCATTATCACCCATATTCAATGTATGCAATTGAGCCATTACCAGTTAATGTGAGAAATAGAACCAGCGGTCAAATTCTCCTTCAATATCACTGCATTTACATTCCAAGTTTCTGCCTTCAACTTCTAGCAGATCACCTCGTCAATCTCTTCAGTCTTCTCTCAAACTGCAACGCACAACTTTAATTTGGCAATTATCAGCAAACAACCAGATATTAAAATTTAGAACCTGGAAATTAGCTTACCTTCTATTCTGGCTTCCCATTTCCACGGTTCCGCTCTTCATCTCCTTACTACACACCTTTCAACACTGCAGATTGATTCTGCAAATACATTATGTCATGTACTCCATCGCCTGTTTTGAAATCAACTTATTAAATCGGATTCGAGGACTCTGTCCATCCAACGATGCTCAGCTGTAGCAATCCGGCAAATATAGTAACTCAAGAAAAACCACAACTTCTGGGCATATTAGATCTAGCCTTCAACGCATTAAACTAATAGTGATTTCTGAATTTACCCAATCGATCACTGCAAATGTGATTTGACCAAACTGTAGCATTCAACTATACCATGCGTTTCTACACCTTCGATTTACTAACCATAGCATTCAAATTCATGTAATATAAATAATTACTTACAGATCTGTGTCGATCTCAATACTATGGTTTCTGTTACTTGGTCTTTAAAACTGGTCAATTCACCTGACAATGATTTAGAACTCCGCTTATTTTAAGAAAAAAATATGTGTCTAAGATTTCTTCTATGAGATGGATCATTGATGTTCCTTTCCACGCTGTTCAATCACCTCTGCGCGTTGGATTCACCGTTCAACCATATATATAACAGTATGAAGTAACAATCCAATTTTTGTAATCAACTCCCAATACAAGCGCTCCATGCACAATTTCGAACAGTCAAGTTCGATTTTTATTCCCTCAAATATTTATGCAACGTAAATTCCTCAACCTTGAGTTCGACTGATGGAATACCATTCTTTCAAACAGGTTTAAACATTAACTGTGTGCCTGTCAACACAATTTCAAATATTGATTCTCCACTCTTACACGATATTTCAGTCAGATTCTCCTTAAAACGATGGCACCCTCCATGAAATTGACTCACCCAAGTCGATATGCTAACACTAATTCAATTAAAAACTTTCGATTCAATCCTTCTCAAGAAAAATCGATACATATACAGATTGGATTCAATTTAATACATACATTGACATTAACTGAAATCGATTTCTTTGCCCATACGTTTAACCCATAGATATTCAAATAGAATTCAATTTAATTTTTCCATATGCAAATTCCCATTCATCTCATCGATTTTCTCATTCGATCTAGAAATTTACTCTGGGTTGAACCAAAATTCGATTTCCCCTTCTTGCATTTAAGTTCACACATTAAAACATAAATTCATAAACCCATTTAATTATTTCAGCATCGATTTGCAAAACATTGCTCCTACATAGAACTTTGTGCCTTCCAAATAATCCCAGTTCCCAGTTATATAAAATGTGCATTCTCAATTCAAAACCCAATTACAGAAACTAAATATACACCTGCTCATTAAATCAATACACACAATTCTGAACATTAACAAAAATACTTACAAACTCTTGTTTGGCCAGATATTCGAGATCGATGGCCCTTTACAAACTGCCCGAAGGGTTGCAAGTAGAAACCTGCCCTCTACTCACATTCTCACTCTCTCTTCAACCATTCAAGTGTATTTTCCTCACAAAAACCACTCATATTTATACATAATAATGCATTTAATTCTCTCCAAAATTCACTCCACCTAATCCTCAACTAATCTATATTTTAGGTGTGGACTCAACAAAGTCCCATACATAGAATTCCTAATCTCTAATTTTGCTCCTAAACTATTTCTCTCATATCCTTTTAATTAATAAAAGAATATTTACAAAATCCTCACTTTTCCAAATTATCTCCTATTTTATTAAAAATAACAAACTAGTGTGGTAATAAAAATGTCACACACCCCCTTTTCTAGCATATTTACAAATGAAAAATGGCCTTGATGCTCCTGCACGTCGGACTCCCAACGTTAAAATTGATCGTGTTTTGATCATGTGTTTGAATATACGTAATACCGGATCCTTGTCTTGTCTTGTAACTTTCCACTTGTCGTTGCTTCTATCTGTTGTTCTTCTCCAGGTCTCCACACTTTATGCTGCATCGCCCCACTGACTAGGCTTTCAAAATCTTCTACTGTCTTTCTTTTGCTACTTCTCCTTTGTTTTACTGTTGCTGGCCTCTTCCGGGATACTTTCATCATCATCCACCTTATTAGTTCAATTTCTCTATCTAACAGATTTCCCCCAGCATCTACAATAAAACCTGTATTCACAAAACAATTGTTAGAATAAAAAACATAAGGCTTCAACGCCCCCATAGATGTTACTGCTATCAATGTTGTCTCAGATACTACCATAGATGTTACTTCAGCTACCATCATAAATGCTTCTAACATTGGTTTTACTCCCGCAGGTGCTACCGCACATGTTGCTGCCTTCCAAGCTTCCTGTCCCTCTGCAATATTATTTTGCTCATCACTTGCAATTTCATCTGCAACTTCTTTCTCTGGTTCAAATGTCTCCAACAAACATTTTAGCATTTCATCAACATGCTGCAATTTAACTCTAGCATAACCTCCATCTTCCCCTTCGACAATCTTCAGAAATTGTCCATCATCATCTTGATTGATTCTGGCAATCAAATCAAGTTCTTCAAACATTGTAGCCTCATCCTCTAACACTGTAGCAGTTCCAAAATTTCGCCCCACAGTCTTCTCTTGGCTATACAGACAAGCCAACTCTTTCTTGTCACCCATGGTAACAAGCCTCTGCATATGAGACATGATTGTCTCATCTTCTACCTGCAACAGTTCTTCTTCTTCAAGGACAATTCCAAATGATGGAATGTCTTCTACATCACCTGTAAACACAATCAAGTTGTCAGCATCAAAATCACAAGACCCAATGGTCTCACACCGAAAACATCTATCTATATCCGTGTTCACCTCTTTGTGACTTTCGGGAAATCTTTCACCAAGTTTTCCTCAACTTTCCCTGTCAACACTTCAGTATGCTGCTCTGAGTTTCTTTCCAAATCCTCTATCAGCACATCAGTATGCTGATTTACATTCATCATGAGACTGTTAGCTAGTCTCTCCTTTTTTTCATCCTCTGTTTCATGACTGTCCTTCATGAAAAATTTCTTGCCTTGCTTCTTAAGCAAATTATCCTGCACATAAGTCCTCTGTCTCTCCAATTCTCTTCTCGGAAGATCTAGTTTCCTATACAATTCAATAATTTCATTAGGAGTAGAACTTGGAAACTTCACACAATTTTCCATACCTTCAGCAGCTCTTGACCCATCATGAGTTGGTCCTTCTCTCTCTGCACCAACATTCTGATTAGACTCCTTTGTCTTCATGCCTTCCTCCTAAGATCTTGCTATCTCAGCATTGATCTGAACAGCCTTCAGATTCAATCCTCTCTCCTGAAAAAACTCTAAAGCTTGCTCATCTCCCTGTATTGTACCTGCAAACATACACAACTCATTAGTTTCAAAACCGCAAGACTTTTCAGTCTCGACTGCTTCCTCCAGCACTTCCCTTTAAACAGATCTGCATGTGGAATTTTCAAATTCCATCTCTGGCTCAATAACTCTAAGTTATTTCTCTAATAAGTCAATCACACTTTGCCTCAACTTCATTTCCAATGGTTACCAAATCACTCTCTTTCCCCTCAGTGGAAAGATCCATCCTGCTTTCTGGTTTTCCTGCTCTTGTAGCCATTCTTCTAGTACCTGCAATTGTACCTTCATTACTGCAATCTCTCTTTCTCAGACTTCCTCAGTCATCTCACCTCTGTGGAATTCCTCTAAACCTCTTCTCTGATCCTCCATGATCATCTTCTCCATGAGTTTCTCACTCACCATGAGTTTCACTAGCCTCTACGACAACAATCTCCCTTGCTGCCCCTTACCTCACCAAGCTCTCCTCACTCAGTCTTTTGGTAAGTACTGGTTCACTGCCTCTGGAACCTCTTGAGCATTCTCCTATACTCTCTCTAGGCTACCTCTCAACTCACCTTCTTCTTCAGGACACTGAAATTGTCCTCCCTATCCAGCCTTCAGCTGAATGTCAGGTTCACTGCCATCATCTTCTCTGCAACCATAAACTTCAATCAAAAATTTCAAATCAGAAAAATCATCTCACCTCTTAAGATCTTGCATGATCTTTTCTTCCTTGCAATCCTGTTCACTTTTGTAGTTTGCATATCAAATTTAAAACTCTGATCTTCCTTTCAATTATTCATCATACATTCAAAGAAACACACTTTAGTTTTCAACAAAACCTTCTGTCCTCATTCAGAAAAAACAAACACCTTTTCAATTTCAACAGATCCAACCTCTGATACCAAAAATGATGCAGGGCCAACCCTGCAAACCCCAGAATCTTAGTCTTCTATGCATATCAGAATGCAATTCCGCAATTGCCCAAATAAAAAACCTCAAGACCTGGCAAATTCATACTTTACCATTTTTATGCGGAAGCTTTTCAATTTATGGTTTAAAAACATTGTATAATAAAATCATTTCATTGTGATCAATAAACCATTACACAAGCGGAAGCTTCTGCAAACATGTGGCTCAAAATCATTCAACATATATACTCCTTCAAAAGTCTTAAGAAAAGACTTTAATTAAAAACCCCAATTATTTAAATTCTCCACCAAAGCTCAACTCAGAAATTCCAATATGATGTGCGCCTTGCCTTTTCATTATCACCCATATTCAATGTATGCAATTGAGCCATTACAAATTAATGTGAACCATAGAACCAGCAGTCAAATTATCCTTCAATATCACTGCATTTACATTCCAAGTTTCTGCCTTCAACTTCTAGCAGATCACCTCGTCAATCTCTTCGGTCTTCTCTCAAACTGCAACACACAACTTGAATTTGGCAATTATCAGCAAACAACCAGATATTAAAATTTAGGACCTGGAAATTAGCTTACCTTCTATTCTGGCTTCCCATTTCCACGGTTCCGCTCGATCTTACTACCACACCTTTAACACCGGCGATTGATTCGCAAATACTATATGTCATGTACTCCATCGCCAGCTTTGAAATCAACTTATTAAACGATTTGAGATCTCCTTTCCATCAAATATGCTCACCGTAGCAATCCGGAAATATAGTAACTCAAGAAAAACCACAACTTCTAGGCATATTAGATTCAGGCTTCAACGCATTACTCTAATAGTGATTTCTGAATTTACCCAATCGATCACTGCAAATGTGATTTGACCAAACTGTAGCATTCAACTTACCATGCGTTTCTACACCTTCGATTTCATTAACCACATCATTCAAATTCATGTAATATAAATAATTACTTACAGATCTGTCTCGATCCCAATACTATGGGTTTGTTGCTCGGTCTTTCAAACTGGTCGATTCACCTGGCAATGATTCAGAACTCCGCTTATTATAAGAGAAAAAAAAACTATGTCTACGATTTCTTCTATGAGATGGATCGTTCCTTTCCACGCTGTTCTGCGCATTGAATTCACTCCCAATACAAGCGTTCCATGCACAATTTCAAATAGTCAAGTTCGATTTTATTTCCCTCAAATATTTATGCAACGTAAATTCCTCAACCTTGAGTTCGATTGACAGAATACCATTCTTTCAAACAGGTTTAAACATTAACTGTGTGCCTGTCAACACAATTTCAAATATTGATTCTACACTCTTACACGATATTTCCCGCCCGATTCTTCAAAACGCATTTCACCTTCCATGAAATCGACCACCCAAGTCGATATGCTAACACTAATTCAATTAAAAACTTTCGATTCAATCCTTCTCAAGAAAAATCGATACATATACAGATTGGATTCAATTTAACACATAAATTGACATTAACTGAAATTGATTTCTTTGCCCATACGTTTAACCCACAGATATTCAAACAGAATTCAATTCAGTTTTGCCATATGTCAAATTCCCATTCATCTCATGGATTTTCTCATTCGATCCAGAAATTTACTCTGGGTTGAACCAAAATTTGATTTCCCCTTCTTGACATTTAAGTTCACACATTAAAACATAAATTCATAAACCCATTTAATTATTTCAGCATCGATTTGCAAAACATTGCTCCTACATAGAACTTTGCGCCTTCTAAATAATCCCAGTTCCCAGTTATATAAAATGTGCATTCTCAATTCAAAACCCAATTACAGAAACTAAATATACACCTGTTCATTAAATCAATACACACAATTCTGAACATTAAAAAAAATACTTACAAAATCTTGTTTGGCCAGATATTTGAGATCGATGGCCCTTTACAAACTGCCCAAAGGCTTGCAAGTAGAAACCTGCCCTCTACTCACACTCTCACTCTCTCTTCAACCATTCAAGTGTATTTTCCTCACAAAAACCACTCATATTTATACATAATAATGCATTTAATTCTCTCCAAAATTCATTCCACCTAATCCTCAACTAATCTATATTTTAGGTGTGGACTCAACAAAGTCCCATACATAGAATTCCTAATTTCTAATTTTTCTCCTAAACTATTTCTCTCATATCCTTTTATTTAATAAAAGAATATTTACAAAATCCTCACTTTTCCAAATTATCTCCTATTTTATTAAAAATAACAAATTAATTAATAAAATAATAAAAATGTCACACCCCCTTTTCTAACATATTTACAAATGAAAAATGGCCTTGATGCTCCTGCATCAGACTCCCAACGTTAAAATTAATCATGATCACCTGATCATGTGTTTGGATCTGTGTATGCATGGATCCCATATCTTGTGCTGGAACTTTCCACTTGTCGCTGCTTCTATCTGTCGTTCTTCTCTAGGTCTCCACACTCTATGCTGCATCGCCCCACTGACTAGGCTTTCACAATCTTCTACTGTCTTTATTTTGCGACTTCTCCTTTTTTTTACTGCTGCTGGCCTCTTCCGGGATACTTTCATCATCATCCGCCTTATTAGTTCAATTTCTCTGTCTAACAGATTTCCTCCAGCGTCTACAATAAAACTTGTATTCACAAAACAATTGTTAGAAAAAAAAACATAAGGCTTCAACGCCCCCATAGATGTTACTGTTGTCAATGTTGTCTCAGCTACCACCATAGATGTTGCTTCAGCTACCGTCATAAATGTTGCTAACATTGGTTTTACTTCCGCAGGTGCTACCCCACATGTTGCCGCCTCCCAAACTTCCTGTCCCTCTGCAACATTCTCTTTCTCATCACCTACAATTTCATCTGCAACTTCTTTCTCTGGTGCAAATGTCTCCAGCAAATATTTCAGTATTTCATCAACATGCTGCAAATTAACTCCAGCATAACCTTCATCTTCCCCTTTGACAATCTTTAGTAATTGTCCATCCTCATATTGATTGATTCTGGCAATCATATCAAGTTTTTCAAAGATTGTAGCCTCATCCTCTAACACTGTAGCAGTTCCAAAATTTTGTCCACCAGTCTTCTCTTGGCTATACAGACAAGCCAACTCTTTCTTGTCACCCATGGTAACAAGCCTCTGCTCATGAGACATAACTGTCTCACCTTCTACCTGCAACATTTATTCTTCTTCGAAGACAATTCCAAGTGATGAATTGTCTTTTATATCACCTGTAAACACAATCAAATTGTCAGCTTCAAAATCACAAGACCCAATGGTCTCACTGGTTGATTCATTCATCCACAGCTCCAAGTATTTTTCAGGACTCAGAAAATCTTCACTGGCTTTCTCCTCAACTTTCCCTGTCAACACTTCAGTATGCTGCTCTGAGTTTCTTTCCAAATCCTCTATCAGCACATCATTATGCTGATTTACATTCATCATGAGACTGTTAGCTAGTCTCTCCTTCTTTTCATCCTCTGTTTCATGACTGTCCTTCATGAAAATTTTGTTGCCTTGCTTCTTAATAAAATTATTCTGCACATAAGTTCTCTGTCTCTCCAATTCTCTTCTCCGAAGATCTAGTTTCCTATACAATTCAACAATTTCATTAGGAGTAGAACTTGGAAACTTCACACACTTTTCCATACCTTCACCAGCTCTTGACCCATCATGAGTTGGTCCTTCTCTCTATGCACCAACATTCTGATTAGACTCCTTTGTCTTCATGCCTTCCTCTTGAGATCTTGCTATCTCAGCATCGATCTGAACAACCTTTAGATTCAATCTCCTCTCCTGAAAAAACTCTAAAGCTTGCTCATCTCCCTGTACTGTACCTGCAAACATACACAACTCATTAGTTTCAAAACCGCAAGACTTTTCAATCTCGACTGCTTCCTCCAGCACTTCCCTTTGAACAGATCTGCATGTGGAATCTTCAAATTCCATCTCTGGCTCAATAACTCTAAGTTATTTCTCCAATAAGTCAATCACACTTTGCCTCAACTTCATTTCCAATGGTTGCCAAATCACTCTCTTTCCCCTCAGTGGAAAGATCCATCCTGCTTTCTGGTTTTCCTACTCTTGTAGCCATTCTTCTAGTACCTGCAATTGTACCTTCATTACTGCAATTTCTCTTTCTCTGACCTCATCATTCATCTCACCTCTGTGGCATTCCTCTGAACCTCTTCTCTGATCCTCCACGATCATTTTGTCCATGAGTTCCTCACTTATCATGAGTTGCACTAGCCTCTGCAACAGCAAGCTCTCATGTCCTGCTGCCACTTACCTCCCCAAGCTCTCCTCACTCAGTCTTTTGGTAAGACTGGTTCACTGCCTCTGGAACCTCTTGAGCACTCTCCCTACTCTCTCTCTAGGCTATCTCTTCAATTCAATTTCTTCTTCAGGACACTGCAATTGTCCTCCCTATCCATCCTTTAGCTGAATGTCAGGTTCACTGACATCATCTTATCTGCAACCATAAACTTCAATCATAAATTTCAAATCAGAAAATCATCATACATTTAAGATCATGCATGATCTTGTCCTCCATTGGCTTCTGCCATCCTTTTCACTACATTTGTGTAGCTTACATATCATATTTAAAAATATGATCTTCCTTTCAGTCATTCATCACACATTCAAAGAAAACAAACTTTAGTTTTCAACAAAACCTTCTGTCCTCATTCAGAAAAATAAACATCTTCTACTTCAACAGAGACAAGCTGTGATACCAAAAATGATGCAAGGCCAACCCTGCAAACCCCAAAATCACAATCTTCTATGCATATCAGAATGCAATTCCGCAATTGCCCGAATCAAAACCTCAATACCTGGAAAATTCATACTTTACCATTTGCATGCGGAAGCTTTTCAACTTATTGTTTAAAAACATTGTATAATAAAATCATTTCATTGTGATCAATAAACCATCACACAAGAGGAAGCTTCTGAAAACATGTGGCTCAAAATCATTCAACATATATACTCCTTCAAAAGTCTTAAGAAAAGACTTTAATTAAAAACCCATTTATTTAACTTCTCCACCAAAGCTCAACTCAGAAATTCAAATATGATGTGCACCCTTGCCTTTTCACTATCACCCATATTCAATGTATGCAATTGAGCCATTACCAATTAATGTGAACAATAGAACCAGTGGTCAAATTCTCCTTCAATATCACTGCATTTACATTCCAAGTTTCTGCCTTCAACTTCTAGCAGATCACCTCGTCAATCTCTTCGGTCTTCTCTCAAACTGCAACGCACAACTTGAATTTGGCAATTATCAGCAAACAACCAGATATTAAAATTTAGAACTTGGAAATTAGCTTACCTTCTATTTTGGCTTCCCATTTCCACGGTTCCGCTCTTCAGCTCCTTACTACACACCTTTCAACACTGCAGATTGATTCTGCAAATACTATATGTCATGTACTCCATCACCATTTTTGAAATCAACTTATTAAATCAGATTCGAGGACTCTGTCCATCCAACGATGCTCAGCTGTAGCAATCCAACAAATATAGTAACTCAAGAAAAACCACAACTTCTAGGCATATTAGATCTAGGCTTCAATGCATTAAACTAATAGTGATTTCTGAATTTACCCAATCGATCACTGCAAATGTGATTTGACCAAACTGTAGCATTCAACTATACCATGTGTTTCTACACCTTCGATTATACTAACCAGAACATTCAAATTCATGTAATATAAATAATTACTTACAGATTTGTCTCGATCTCAATACTATGGGTTTTGTTACTCGGTCTTTAAAACTGGTCAATTCACCTGGAAATGATTCAGAACTCTGCTTATTATAAGAAAAAAAAATGTGTCTATGATTTCTTCTATAAGATGGACCATTGACATTCCTTTCCACGTTGTTCAATCACCTCTACGCTTTGGATTCACCGTTCAACTATATATATAACAGTATGAAGTAACAATCCAATTTTTGTAATCAACTCCCAATACAAGCGCACCATGCACAATTTCAAACAGTCAAGTTCGATTTTTATTCCCTCAAATATTTATGCAACGTAAATTCCTCAACCTTGAGTTCGACTGAATGAATACCATTCATTCAAACAGGTTTAAACATTAACTGTGTGCCTGTCAACAAAATTTCAAATATTGATTCTCCACTCTTACACGATATTTAGGTTAGATTCTCCTTAAAATGATGGCACCCTCCATGAAATCGACTCACCCAAGTCGATATGCTAACACTAATTCAATTAAAAACTTTCGATTCAATCCTTCTCAAGAAAAATCGATACATATACAGATTGGATTCAATTTAATACATAAATTGACATTAACTCAAATCGATTTCTTTGCCCATACGTTTAACCCACAGATATTCAAACAGAATTCAATTCAGTTTTGCCATATGTCAAATTCCCATTCATCTCATGGATTTTCTCATTCGATCCAGAAATTTACTCTGGGTTGAACCAAAATTCGATTTCCCCTTCTTGACATTTAAGTTCACACATTAAAACATAAATTGATAAACCCATTTAATTATTTCAGCATCGATTTGCAAAACATTGCTCCTACATAGAACTTTGCGCCTTCTAAATAATCCCAGTTCCCAGTTATATAAAATGTGCATTCTCAATTCAAAACCCAATTACAGAAACTAAATATACACCTGCTGATTAAATCAATACACACAATTATGAACATTAACAAAAATACTTACAAACTCTTGTTTGGCCAGATATTCGAGATCGATGGCCCTTTACAAACTGCCCAAAGGCTTGCAAGTAGAAAGCTGCCCTCTACTCACACTCTCACTCTCTCTTCAACCATTCAAGTGTATTTTCCTCACAAAAACCACTCATATTTATACATAATAATGCATTTAATTCACTCCAACTAATCTATTTTAGGTGTGGACTCAACAAAGTCCCATACATAGAATTCCTAATCTCTACTTGCTCCTAAACTATTTCTCTCGGTGTATCTTTATTTAATAAAAGAATATTTACAAAATCCTCACTTTTCCAAATTATCTCCTATTTTATTAAAAATAACAAATTAATTAATAAAATAATAAAAATGTCACACCCCCTTTTCTAACATATTTACAAATGAAAAATGGTCTTGATGCTCCTGCATCATACTCCCAACGTTAAAATTAATCATGATCGCCTGATCATGTGTTTGGATCTATGTATGCCTAGATCCCATATCTTGTGCTGCAACTTTCCACTTGTCGTTGCTTCTATCTGTTGTTCTTCTCCAGGTCTCCACACTTTATGCTACATCGCCCCACTGACTAGGCTTTCACAATCTTCTATTGTCTTTCTTTTGCTACTTCTCCTTTGTTTTACTGCTGCTGGCCTCTTCCGGGATACTTTCATCATCATCTGCCTTATTAGTTCAATTTCTCTGTCTAACAGATTTCCTCCAGCGTCTACAATAAAACCTGTATTCACAAAACAATTGTTAGAATAAAAAACATAAGGCTTCAACGCCCCCATAGATGTTACTGCTATCAATGTTGTCTCAGCTACTACCATAGATGTTGCTTCAGCTACCATCATAAATGTTTCTAACATTGGTTTTACTCCCGCAGGTGCTACCCCACATGTTGCCGCCTCCCAAACTTCCTGTCCCTCTGCAACATTCTTTTTCTCATCACCTGCAATTTCATCTGCAACTTCTTTCTCTGGTTCAAATGTCTCCAGCAAATATTTTAGTATTTCATCAACATGCTGCAAATTAACTCCAGCATAACCTTCATCTTCCCCTTTGACAATCTTCAGTAATTGTCCATCCTCATCTTGATTGATTCTGGCAATCAAATCAAGTTTTTCAAAGATTGTAGCCTCATCCTCTAACACTGTAGCAGTTCCAAAATTTTGTCCACCAGTCTTCTCTTGGCTATACAGACAAGCCAACTCTTTCTTGTCACCCATGGTAACAAGCCTCTGCTCATGAGACATAACTGTCTCACCTTCTACCTGCAAAATTTATTCTTCTTCCAAGACAATTCCAAGTGATGAATTGTCTTTTATATCACCTGTAAACACAATCAAATTTCAACCTTCAAAATCACAAGACCCAATGGTCTCACTGGTTGATTCATTCATCCGCAGCTCCAATTCTTTTTCAGGACTCAGAAAATCTTCACTGGCTTTCTCCTCAACTTTCCCTGTCAACACTTCAGTATGCTGCTCTGAGTTTCTTTCCAACTCCTCTATCAGCACATCAGTATGCTGATTTACATTCATCATGAGACTGTTAGCTAGTCTCTCCTTCTTTTGATCCTCTGTTTCATGACTGTCCTTCATGAAAAATTTCTTGCCTTGCTTCTTAAGCAAATTATCCTGCACATAAGTCCTCTGTCTCTCCAATTCTCTTCTCCGAAGATCTAGTTTCCTATACAATTCAACAATTTCATTAGGAGTAGAACTTGGAAACTTCACACAATTTTCCATACCTTCACCAGCTCTTGACCCATCATGAGTTGGTCCTTCTCTCTCTGCACCAACATTCTTATTAGACTCCTTTGTCTTCATGCCTTCCTCCTGAGATCTTGCTATCTCAGCATTGATTTGAACAGCCTTCAGATTCAATCCTCTCTCCTGAAAAAAATCTAAAGCTTGCTCATCTCCCTGTACTGTACCTGCAAACATACACAACTCATTAGTTTCAAAACTGCAAGACTTTTCAGTCTCGACTGCTTCCTCCAGCACTTCCCTTTGAACAGATATGCATGTGGAATCTTCAAATTCCATCTCTGGCTCAATAACTCTAAGTTATTTCTCCAATAAGTCAATCACACTTTGCCTCAACTTCATTTGCAATGGTTGCCAAATCACTCTCTTTCCCCTCAGTGGAAAGATCCATCCTGCTTTCTGGTTTTCCTACTCTTGTAGCCATTCTTCTAGTACCTACAATTGTACCTTCATTACTGCAATTTCTCTTTCTCTGACCTCATCATTCATCTCACCTCTGTGGAATTCCTCTGAACCTCTTCTCTGATCTTCCACGATCATTTTTTCCATGAGTTCCTCACTTATCATGAGTTGCACTAGCCTCTGCAACAGCAAGCTCTCCTGTCTTGCTGCCACTTACGTCACCAAGCTCTCCTCACTCAGTCTTTTGGAAATTACTGGTTCACTGCCTCTGGAACCTCTTGAGCACTCTCCCTGCTCTCTCTCTAGGCTATCTCTTCAATTCAACTTCTTCTTCAGGACACTGCAATTGTCCTCCCTATCCATCCTTTAGCTGAATGTCAGGTTCACTGACATCATCTTATCTGCAACGATAAACTTCAATCATAAATTTCAAATCAGAAAATCATCTTACATTTAAGATCCTGCATGATCTTGTCCTCCATTGGCTTCTGCCATCCTGTTCACTGCATTTGTGTAGCTTGCATATCATATTTAAAAATCTGATCTTCCTTTCAGTCATTCATCACACATTCAAAGAAAACACACTTTAGTTTTCAACAAAACCTTCTGTCCTCATTCAGAAAAATAAACATCTTCTACTTCAACAGAGACAAGCTCTGATACCAAAAATGATGCAGGGCCAACCCTGCAAACCCCAAAATCACAATCTTCTATGCATATCAGAATGCAATTCCGCAATTGCCCAAATCAAAACCTCAATACTTGGCAAATTCATACTTTACCATTTGCATGTGGAAGCTTTTCAACTTATTGTTTAAAAACATTGTATAATAAAATCATTTCATTGTGATCAATAAACCATTACACAAGAGGAAGCTTCTGCAAACATGTGGCTCAAAATCATTCAACATATATACTCCTTCAAAAGTCTTAAGAAAAGACTTTAATTAAAAACCCATTTATTTAACTTCTCCACCAAAGCTCAACTCAGAAATTCAAATATGATGTGCACCCTTGCCTTTTCACTATCACCCATATTCAATGTATGCAATTGAGCCATTACCAATTAATGTGAACAATAGAACTAGCGGTCAAATTCTCCTTCAATATCACTCCATTTACATTCCAAGTTTCTGCCTTCAACTTCTAGCAGATCACCTCGTCAATCTCTTCGGTCTTCTCTCAAACTGCAACGCACAACTTGAATTTGGCAATTATCAGCAAACAACCAGATATTAAAATTTACAACCTGGAAATTAGCTTACCTTCTATTCTGGCTTCCCATTTCCAGGGTTCCGCTCTTCAGATCCTTACTACACACCTTTCAACACTGCAGATTGATTCTGCAAATACTATATGTCATGTACTCCATCGCCAGTTTTGAAATCAACTTATTAAATCGGATTCGAGGACTCTTTCCATCCAAATATGCTCAGCTGTAGCAATCCGGAAAATATAGTAACTCAAGAAAAACCACAACTTCTAGGCATATTAGATCTAGGCTTCAACGCATTAAACTAATAGTGATTTCTGAATTTACCCAATCGATCACTGCAAATGTGATTTGACCAAACTGTAGCATTCAACTATACCATGTGTTTCTACACCTTCGATTATACTAACCACAGCATTCAAATTCATGTAATATAAATAATTACTTACAGATTTGTCTCGATCTCAATACTATGGGTTTTGTTACTTGGTCTTTAAAACTGGTCAATTCACCTGGCAATGATTCAGAATTCTGCTTATTATAAGAAAAAAAACTGTGTCTATGATTTCTTCTATAAGATGGACCATTGACATTCCTTTCCACACTGTTCAATCACCTCTGCGCGTTGGATTCACCGTTCAACCATGTATATAACAGTATGAAGTAACAATCCAATTTTTGTAATCAACTCCCAATACAAGCGCTCCATGCACAATTTCAAACAGTCAAGTTCGATTTTTATTCCCTCAAATATTTATGCAACGTAAATTCCTCAACCTTGAGTTCGACTGACCGAATACCATTCATTCAAATAGGTTTAAACATTAACTGTGTGCCTGTCAACACAATTTCAAATATTGATTCTACACTCTTACACGATATTTCAGTCAGATTCTCCTTAAAACGATGGCACCCTCCATGAAATCGACTCACCCAAGTCGATATGCTAACACTAATTCAATTAAAAACTTTTGATTCAATCCTTCTCAAGAAAAATCGATACATATACAGATTGGATTCAATTTAATACATAAATTGACATTAACTGAAATCGATTTTTGCCCATAGGTTTAACCTACGTATATTCAAATTAATTCAATTTAGTTTGCCATATGTCAAATTCCTATTCATCTCATTGATTTTCTTCATTCAATCCAGAAATTTACCCTGCTGAACTAAAATTACTCTTCTTGACATTTAAGTTTCACACATTAAAACATAAATTCAGTCTGTTAATGGTTATTTTCAAGATCGTAATTATAAAATACACAGTCTTTAACAGAACTTTGCGCCTTCCAAATAATCCCGATCCTAATATAGCAAATGCATTCTCAATTCAAAACCCAATTACAGAAACTAAATATACACCTTCTCATTAAATCAATACACACAATTCTGAACATTAACAAAAATACTTACAAACTCTTGTTTGGCCAGATATTCGAGATCGATGGCCCTTTACAAACTTCTCGAAGGCTTGCAAGTAGAAAGTTGCCCTCTACTCACACTCTCACTCTCTCTTCAACCATTCAAGTGTATTTTCCTCACAAAAACCACTCATATTTATACATAATAATGCATTTAATTCACTCCAACTAATATTCAACTAATCTATATTTTAGGTGTGGACTCAACAAAGTCCCATACATAGAATTCCTAATCTCTAATTTTGCTCCTAAACTATTTCTCTCATATCCTTTTATTTAATAAAAGAATATTTACAAAATCCTCACTTTTCCAAATTATCTCCTATTTTATTAAAAATAAAAAATTAATTAATAAAATAATAAAAATGTCACACCCCCTTTTCTAACATATTTACAAATGAAAAATGGCCTTGATGCTCCTGCATCAGACTCCCAACGTTAAAATTAATCATGATCGCCTGATCATGTGTTTGGATCTATGTATGCCTGGATCCCATATCTTGTGCTGCAACTTTCCACTTGTCGCTGCTTCTTTCTGATGTTCTTCTCCAGGTTTCCACACTTTATGTTGCATTCTGCCTCCAGCTATGCCTTCATACTCTGCCTTTGTCTTTCCCTTGTTGAAATTCCTCTTCTTTCTTGCTGTTGTCTGCTGTCTCTGAGACACCTCCATCATCATTCTTCTGATGGTTTCAGTCTCTATGTCCAACCTACTGCTGTTGTCTCCAATTCCTGTTAATTCAGCTGATGTAGCTGCTTCTGCTATTAGTTCTCCTCTTGCTGCCAACATTGATTTTATTGCTGTCAATGTTGTCTCGGCTGTCACCATAAATGTCGCCAACATTGGATTTACTCTGGAAAATATTACCCCACATGTTGCTGCCTTCCAAACTTCCTGTCCCTCTGCAACATTATTTTTCTCGTCATCTGCAATTTCATCTGCAACTTATTTCTCTGGTTCAAATGTCTCCAGCAAACATTTCAGCCCTTTCTCCTCAAGCATTTCATCAACATGCTGCAAATTAACTCCAGCATAACCTCCATCTTCCCCTTCGACAATCTTTAGTAATTGTCCATCATCATCTTGATTGATTCTGGCAATCCAATCAAGTTTTGAAAACACTGTAGCTTCATCCTGTACTACTGTAGCAGTTCCAAAATTTTGTCCACCAGTCTTCTCTTGGCTATACAGACAAGCCAACTCTTTCTTGTCACCCATGGTAACACGCTTCTGCATATGAGACATGACTGTCTCATCTTCTCTCTGCAACAATTCTTCTTCTTCCAAGACAATTCCAAATGATGGACTGTCTCCTACATCACCTGTAAAAACAATCAAATTGTCAGCTTCAAAATCACAAGACCCAATGGTCTCACTGGTTGATTCATTCATCTGCAGCTCCAAGTCTTTTTCAGGACTCAGAAAATCTTCACTGGCTTTCTCCTCAACTTTCCCTGTCAACACTTCAGTATGCTGCTCTGAGTTTCTTTCCAAATCCTCTATCAGCACATCAGTATGCTGATTTACATTCATCATGAGACTGTTAGCTAGTCTCTCCTTCTTTTCATCCTCTGTTTCATGACTGTCCTTCATGAAAATTTTGTTGCCTTGCTTCTTAATAAAATTATTCTGCACATAAGTTCTCTGTCTCTCCAATTCTCTTCTCCGAAGATCTAGTTTCCTATACAATTCAACAATTTCATTAGGAGTAGAACTTGGAAACTTCACACACTTTTCCATACCTTCACCAGCTCTTGACCCATCATGAGTTGGTCCTTCTCTCTATGCACCAACATTCTGATTAGACTCCTTTGTCTTCATGCCTTCCTCTTGAGATCTTGCTATCTCAGCATCGATCTGAACAACCTTTAGATTCAATCTCCTCTCCTGAAAAAACTCTAAAGCTTGCTCATCTCCCTGTACTGTACCTGCAAACATACACAACTCATTAGTTTCAAAACCGCAAGACTTTTCAATCTCGACTGCTTCCTCCAGCACTTCCCTTTAAACAGATCTGCATGTGGAATCTTCAAATTCCATCTCTGGCTCAATAACTCTAAGTTATTTCTCCAATAATTCAATCACACTTTGCCTCAACTTCATTTCCAATGGTTGCCAAATCACTCTCTTTCCCCTCAGTGGAAAGATCCATCCTGCTTTCTGGTTTTCCTGCTCTTGTAGCCATTCTTCTAGTACCTGCAATTGTACCTTCATTACTGCAATTTCTCTTTCTCTGACCTCATCATTCATCTCACCTCTGTGGCATTCCTCTGAACCTCTTCTCTGATCCTCCACGATCATTTTGTCCATGAGTTCCTCACTTTCATCGTTTATTGCACTAGCTCGCAAAGAACAAGCTCTCATGTCCCGCTCGCCACTTACCTCACCAAGCTCTCCTCACTCGCCTTTGGTGTACTCGGTTCACCGCCCGGAACCTCGAGCACCTCTCCTCACTTTCTCTCAGGCTATCTCTTCAATTCAATTTCTTCTTCGTGACACCGCAATTGTCCTCCTATCCCATCCTTAGCCGAATGTGTCGTGTTCATACCGACATCATCTTATCTGCAACCATAAACTTCAATCATAAATTTCAAATCAGAAAATCATCATACATTTAAGATCATGCATGATCTTGTCCTCCATTGGCTTCTGCCATCCTTTTCACTACATTTGTGTAGCTTACATATCATATTTAAAAATATGATCTTCCTTTCAGTCATTCATCACACATTCAAAGAAAACAAACTTTAGTTTTCAACAAAACCTTCTGTCCTCATTCAGAAAAATAAACATCTTCTACTTCAACAGAGACAAGCTGTGATACCAAAAATGATGCAAGGCCAACCCTGCAAACCCCAAAATCACAATCTTCTATGCATATCAGAATGCAATTCCGCAATTGCCCGAATCAAAACCTCAATACCTGGAAAATTCATACTTTACCATTTGCATGCGGAAGCTTTTCAACTTATTGTTTAAAAACATTGTATAATAAAATCATTTCATTGTGATCAATAAACCATCACACAAGAGGAAGCTTCTGAAAACATGTGGCTCAAAATCATTCAACATATATACTCCTTCAAAAGTCTTAAGAAAAGACTTTAATTAAAAACCCATTTATTTAACTTCTCCACCAAAGCTCAACTCAAAAATTCAAATATAATGTGCACCCTTGCCTTTTCACTATCACCCATATTCAATGTATGCAATTGAGCCATTACCAATTAATGTGAACAATAGAACCAACGGTCAAATTCTCCTTCAATATCACTGCATTTACATTCCAAGTTTCTGCCTTCAACTTCTAGCAGATCACCTCGTCAATCTCTTCGGTCTTCTCTCAAACCGCAACGCACAACTTGAATTTGGCAATTATCAGCAAACAACCAGATATTAAAATTTAGAACCTGGAAATTAGCTTACCTTCTATTCTGGCTTCCCATTTCCACGGTTCCGCTCTTCATCTCCTTACTACACACCTTTCAACACTGCAGATTGATTCTGCAAATACATTATGTCATGTACTCCATCGCCTGTTTTGAAATCAACTTATTAAATCGGATTCGAGGACTCTGTCCATCCAACGATGCTCAGCTGTAGCAATCCGGCAAATATAGTAACTCAAGAAAAACCACAACTTCTGGGCATATTAGATCTAGCCTTCAACGCATTAAACTAATAGTGATTTCTGAATTTACCCAATCGATCACTGCAAATGTGATTTGACCAAACTGTAGCATTCAACTATACCATGCGTTTCTACACCTTCGATTTACTAACCATAGCATTCAAATTCATGTAATATAAATAATTACTTACAGATCTGTGTCGATCTCAATACTATGGTTTCTGTTACTTGGTCTTTAAAACTGGTCAATTCACCTGACAATGATTTAGAACTCCGCTTATTTTAAGAAAAAAATATGTGTCTAAGATTTCTTCTATGAGATGGATCATTGATGTTCCTTTCCACGCTGTTCAATCACCTCTGCGCGTTGGATTCACCGTTCAACCATATATATAACAGTATGAAGTAACAATCCAATTTTTGTAATCAACTCCCAATACAAGCGCTCCATGCACAATTTCGAACAGTCAAGTTCGATTTTTATTCCCTCAAATATTTATGCAACGTAAATTCCTCAACCTTGAGTTCGACTGATGGAATACCATTCTTTCAAACAGGTTTAAACATTAACTGTGTGCCTGTCAACACAATTTCAAATATTGATTCTCCACTCTTACACGATATTTCAGTCAGATTCTCCTTAAAACGATGGCACCCTCCATGAAATTGACTCACCCAAGTCGATATGCTAACACTAATTCAATTAAAAACTTTCGATTCAATCCTTCTCAAGAAAAATCGATACATATACAGATTGGATTCAATTTAATACATACATTGACATTAACTGAAATCGATTTCTTTGCCCATACGTTTAACCCATAGATATTCAAATAGAATTCAATTTAATTTTTCCATATGCAAATTCCCATTCATCTCATCGATTTTCTCATTCGATCTAGAAATTTACTCTGGGTTGAACCAAAATTCGATTTCCCCTTCTTGCATTTAAGTTCACACATTAAAACATAAATTCATAAACCCATTTAATTATTTCAGCATCGATTTGCAAAACATTGCTCCTACATAGAACTTTGTGCCTTCCAAATAATCCCAGTTCCCAGTTATATAAAATGTGCATTCTCAATTCAAAACCCAATTACAGAAACTAAATATACACCTGCTCATTAAATCAATACACACAATTCTGAACATTAACAAAAATACTTACAAACTCTTGTTTGGCCAGATATTCGAGATCGATGGCCCTTTACAAACTGCCCGAAGGGTTGCAAGTAGAAACCTGCCCTCTACTCACATTCTCACTCTCTCTTCAACCATTCAAGTGTATTTTCCTCACAAAAACCACTCATATTTATACATAATAATGCATTTAATTCTCTCCAAAATTCACTCCACCTAATCCTCAACTAATCTATATTTTAGGTGTGGACTCAACAAAGTCCCATACATAGAATTCCTAATCTCTAATTTTGCTCCTAAACTATTTCTCTCATATCCTTTTAATTAATAAAAGAATATTTACAAAATCCTCACTTTTCCAAATTATCTCCTATTTTATTAAAAATAACAAATTAATTAATAAAATAATAAAAATGTCACACCCCCTTTTCTAACATATTTACAAATGAAAAATGGCCTTGATGCTCCTGCATCAGACTCCCAACGTTAAAATTAATCATGATTGCCTGATCATGTGTTTGGATCTGTGTATGCCTGGATCCCATATCTTGTGCTGGAACTTTCCACTTGTCGCTACTTCTATCTTCCATTCTTCTCTAGGTCTCCACACTTTATGCTGCATCGCCCCACTGACTAGGCTTTCACAATCTTCTACTGTCTTTCTTTTGCAACTTCTCCTTTTTTTTACTGCTGCTAGCCTCTTCCGGGATACTTTCATCATCATCCGCCTTATTAGTTCAATTTCTCTGTCTAACAGATTTCCTCCAGCGTCTACAATAAAACCTGTATTCACAAAACAATTGTTAGAATAAAAAACATAAGGCTTCACCGCCCCCATACATGTTACTGCTATCAATGTTGTCTCAGCTACCACCATAGATTTTGCTTCAGCTGCCATCATAAATGTTGCTAACATTGGTTTTACTCCTGCAGGTGCTACCCCACATGTTGCCGCTTCCCAAACTTCCTGTCCCTCTGCAACATTCTTTTTCTCATCACCTGCAATTTCATCTGCAACTTCTTTCTCTGGTTCAAATGTCTCCAACAAACAGTTCAGTATTTCATCAACATGCTGCAAATTAACTCCAGCATAACCTTCATCTTCCCCTTCGACAATCTTCAGTAATTTTCCATCCTCATCTTGATTGATTCCGGCAATCAAATCAAGTTTTTAAAACATTGTAGTTTCATCCTCTAATACTGTAGTAGTTCCAAAAAATTTTCCACTAGTCTTCTCTTGGCTATACAGACAAGCCAACTCTTTCTTGTCACCCATGGTAACAAGCTTCTGCTCATGAGACATAACTGTCTCACCTTCTACCTACAATAGTTCTTCTTCTTCTAAGACAATTCCAAGTGATGAATTGTCTTTTATATCACCTGTAAACACAATCAAATTATCAGCTTCAAAATCACAGGACCCAATGGTCTCACTGGTTGATTCAATCATCCGCAGCTCCAAGTCTTTTTCAAGACTCATAAAATATTCACTGGCTTTCTCCTCAGCTTTCCCTGTCAACACTTCAGTATGTTTCTCTGAGTTTCTTTCCAACTCCTCTATCAGCATATCAGTATGCAGATTTGCATTCATCATGATACTGTGAGCTAGTCTCTCCTTCTTTTCATCCTCTATTTCATGACTGTCCTTCATGAAAATTTTCTTGCCTTGCTTCTTCAGCAAATTATCCTGCACATAAGTCCTCTGTCTCTCCAATTCTCTTCTCTAAAGATCTAGTTTCCTATACAATTCAACAATTTCATTAGGATTAGAACTTGGAAACTTCACACAATTTTCCATACCTTCACCAGCTCTTGACCCATCATCAGTTGGTCCTTCTCTCTCTGCACCAACATTCCGATTAGACTCCTTTGTCTTCATGCCTTCCTCCTGAGATCTTGCTATCTCAGCATCGATCTGAACAGCCTTTAGATTCAATCCTCTCTCCTGAAAAAACTCTAAAGCTTGCTCATCTCCCTGTACTGTACCTGCAAACATACACAACTCATTAGTTTCAAAACCGCAAGACTTTTCAGTCTCGACTGCTTCCTCCAGCACTTCCCTTTGAACAGATCTGCATGTGGAACCTTCAAATTCCATCTCTGGATCAAGAAATATAAGTTCTTTATCCAATAATGAAATCACACTTTGCCTCAAATTCATTTGCAATGGTTGCCAAATCACTCTCTTTCCCCTCAGTGGAAAGATCCATCCTGCTTTCTGGTTTTCCTGCTCTTGTAGCCATTCTTCTAGTACCTGCAATTGTACCTTCATTACTGCAATTTCTCTTTCTCTGACCTCATCAGTCATCTCACCTCTATGGCATTCCTCTGAACCTCTTCTCTGATCCTCCATGATCTTTTTCTCCATGAGTTCCTCACTTATCATGAGTTGCACTAGCCTCTGCAATAGCAAGCTCTCCTGTCCTGCCGCCACTTACCTCACCAAGATCTCCTCACTCAGTCTTTTGGTAAGTACTGGTTCACTGCCTCTGGAACCTCTTGAGCACTCTCCCTTCTCTCTCTCTAGGCTATCTCTTCAATTCAACTTCTTCTTCAGGACACTGCAATTGTCCTCCCTATCCAGCCTTTAGCTGAATGTCAGGTTCACTGCCATCATCTTCTCTGCAACCATAAACTTCAATCATAAATTTCAAATCAGAAAATCATCTTACATTTAAGATCCTGCATGATCTTGTCCTCCATTGGCTTCTGCCATCCTATTCACTGCATTTGTGTAGCTTGCATATCAGATTTAAAAATCTGATCTTCCTTTCAGTCATTCATCACACATTCAAAGAAAACATACTTTAGTTTTCAACAAAACCTTCTGTCCTCATTCAGAAACATAAACATCTTCTATTTCAACAGAGCCAAGCTCTGATACCAAAAATGATGCAGGGCCAACCCTGCAAACCCCAGAATCGCAATCTTCTATGCATATCAGAATGCAATTCCACAATTGCCCAAATCAAAACCTCAATACCTGGCAAATTCATACTTTACCATTTGCATGCGGAATCTTTTCAACTTATTGTTTAAAAAAATTGTATAATAAAATCATTTCATTGTGATCAATAAACCATTACACAAGAGGAAGCTTCTGCAAACATGTGGCTCAAAATCAGTCAACATATATACTCCTTCAAAAGTCTTAAGAAAAGACTTTAATTAAAACCCCATTTATTTAACTTCTCCACCAAAGCTCAACTCAGAAATTCAAATATGATGTGCGCCCTTACCTTTTCATTATCACCCATATTCAATGTATGCAATTGAGCCATTACCAATTAATGTGAACAATAGAACGAGCGGTTCAATATCACTGCATTTACATTCCAAGTTTCTGCCTTCAACTTCTAGTATATCACCTCGTCAATCTCTTCGGTCTTCTCTCAAACTGCAATGCACAACTTGAATTTGGCAATTATCAGCAAACAACCAGATATTAAAATTTAGAATCTGGCAATTAGCTTACCTTCTATTCTGGCTTCCCATTTCCACAGTTCCGCTCTTCAGCTCCTTACTACACACCTTTCAACACTGCAGATTGATTCTGCAAATACTATATGTCATGTACTCCATTGCCAGTTTTGAAATCAAACTATTAAATCAGATTCCAGGACTCTATCCATCCAACGATGCTCAGCTGTAGCAATCCGGAAAATATAGTAACTCAAGAAAAACCACAACTTCTGGGCATATTAGATCTAGGCTTCAACGCATTAAACTAATAGTGATTTTTGAATTTACCCAATCGATCACTGCAAATGTGATTTGACCAAACTGTAGCATTCAACTATACCATGTCTTTCTACACCTTCGATTATACTAACCACAGCATTCAAATTCATGTACTATAAATAATTACTTATAGATATGTCTCGATCTCAATACTATGGGTTCTGTTACTTGGTCTTTAAAACTAGTCGATTCACCTGGCAATGATTCAGAACTCCGCTTATTATAAGAAAAAAAAATGTGTCTACGATTTCTTCTATGAGATGGATCATTGACGTTCCTTTTCACGCTGTTCAATCACCTCTGCGCGTTGGATTCACCATTCAACCATATATATAACAGTATGAAGTAAAAATCCAATTTTTGTAATCAACTCCCAATACAAGCGCTCCATGCACAATTTCAAACAGTCAAGTTCGATTTTTATTCCCTCAAATATTTATGCAACGTAAATTCCTCAACCTTGAGTTCGATTGACCGAATACCATTCATTCAAACAGGTTTAAACATTAACTGTGTGCCTGTCAACACAATTTCAAATATTTATTCTGCACTCTTACACGATATTTCAGTCAGATTCTCCTTAAAACGATGGCACCCTCCATGAAATCGACTCACCCAAGTCGATATGCTAACACTAATTCAATTAAAAACTTTTGATTCAATCCTTCTCAAGAAAAATCGATACATATACAGATTGGATTCAATTTAATACATAAATTGACATTAACTGAAATCGATTTATTTGCCCATATGTTTAACCCATAGATATTCAAACAGAATTCAATTCAGTTTTGCCATATGTCAAATTCCCATTCATCTCATCGATTTTCTCATTCGATCCAGAAATTTACTCTGGGTTGAACCAAAATTTGATTTCCCCTTCTTGACATTTAAGTTCACACATAAAAACATAAATTCATAAACCCATTTAATTATTTCAGCATCGATTTGCAAAACAATTCTCCTACATAGAACTTTGTGCCTTCTAAATAATCCCAGTTCCCAGTTATATAAAATGTGCATTCTCAATTCAAAACCCAATTACAGAAACTAAATATACACCTGCTCATTAAATCAATACACACAATTCTGAACATTAACAAAAATACTTACAAACTCTTGTTTGGCCAGATATTCGAGATCGATGGCCCTTTACAAACTGCCTGAAGGCTTGCAAGTAGAAACCTGTCCTCTACTCACACTCTCACTCTCTCTTCAACCATTCAAGTGTATTTTCCTCATAAAAACCACTCATATTTATACATAATAATGCATTTAATTCACTCCAAAATTCACTCCACCTAATCCTCAACTAATCTATATTTTAGGTGTGGACTCAACAAAGTCCCATACATAGAATTCCTAATCTCTAATTTTTGTCCTAAACTATTTCTCTCATATCCTTTTATTTAATAAAATAATATTTACAAAATCCTCACTTTTCCAAATTATCTCCTATTTTATTAAAAATAACAAATTAATTAATAAAATAATAAAAATGTCACACCCCCTTTTCTAACATATTTACAAATGAAAAATGGCCCTGATGCTCCTGCATCAACAACTAAGACCCTTAAGTGATTGATTGAAATAGAAATAGGAGTTAGAAAACCTAAGGGACACCTATTTATCTAAAAGGAACTTAGGCAGAAAATTCAAAAGAAACATACCTGCAAATCAGAATCACAAAATCGCGAAGAAAACATATGACATCAAAAGAAAATCCAAATTATTTGTGATGTGATATCAATAAAAGACTCTAATAAAGGAAACGAGCTTCCGACCTAGCCATGTTTCATGAAAAGAAAACCGCAAGACCCGCCACTGTCACGTCACCAACTGCAAATCCCAAATAGAATTTCCATCCCACCAACATTCAATCCACCCCCATTTTCATTTCCCCAATGCGATACATCCCATCGCATCACACTTTCTTTAATGACCACTTCCTTCCACCATAAAATTTCACTAAAATTGTGATTGTGATATCGCACCGCAAAATTTTCACTTTCCTTTTCCCCTGCTAATATTTGAAGCCTTCAAAAACTTTAATATTTTAACTTAAAAAGGAGTTATAGCATGAAAAATAAATGATCAAAATTGGAAAGACATAGGTACTTGGCATAGGTACTTTACATAGAAATGAACTTGTGATGTGAAAATATATTATTTAAACACCTAAATGCCTATTCAGGCACGTGAACCCAGGCTTTCCATTAATACGATAAATTAATAGTTTAATTTCTCGAGCCTCCAAATATGATTTGACCACAAAATAATTAAATGTTTTAAAGTATCTGCGTGTGGAGTTTCATTTTCCATTATTTTCATTATTGTTACACTACTTTGAGATTGTGACAAAATTTCCCCATTTTTCTTGATGCTCTTACTATTTTTTACGCATGTCCAAACAAACCGAGTTCCTAAGAAATGTATAAAGCCACAAATAATTCTGAAAAACCCATGTCTCACCCTAATCCCATGCCATCTGCTAGTGAAGTAACAAAAATTCTACCCTTATTCACAGATACTACATGCATATGAGAAAGTGGTTTTGCCTCTTGGGAAGTAATGTACAGGTTATTTGAAGAAGAAAAACCCCACGGATTTGAAAGAAAAACTACTGCAGACGCCTCTGATACCTCAAAAGCTACTATATCTCACATCGCAAAGACTTTTCTGCACCTGACTGCTACATGCCCCAAAAACTAACCATATCACTAGGGGAATTTTGAGGTCTAAAATGGGCCTCTTGAGGAAATTATAATATAATAGTGAAAAGATATAAAATAATATTAGATTATGTCATCAAATTTTAGAGAGAAACAAGAAAAACTATTTTTTGAACTCATATTATAACCCTATCTCCCTATGGGTTTACTCAATTTTCGAGCGGAAACACTTGTTAGATGCATAATTTTATTTATCATCCAAAGATTACATATGTTCCATACTTTCGATCGACACTGGTACATTAAAAATGATAAATACATGGAAAGCGTTATTGCAATCACATTTTTTTCATGTATTTCTCATTTTTCGTGTAGCAGCGTCCATCGAAAGTATGCAACATGGGTACTTCTTGGATGAGGAATTAAATTTTGGATCCAACGAACACTCCCGCTCGAAATTTTAGTAAAACCTTAGGCATATAAGTTGAAAATACGAGTTGAAAAAGTAGTTTTATTATTTTATTTTTTTTAATCTTTTCACTTTTTTACTTCGAAAATGGTGAATCGTCTCCCATGGTTGACATCATCATCTTGGATCCTATTGGTTCTTATAAAGTTTATTTTTTTGTGCATTTTTCTTAGGAGGCACATTTTAGACCTAAAAATTCCCATATTGATATATAAGGTGAAATTTATTATTGATAACCTCAACATCGGAGATAGAACTTTCCTAAGAAGCAAAGGCACAATGATAAGGTCATTGAGAGCCTAATATTTGAAGAAAATGTACAACATTACAAACCCTGAGAAGGTGTATGATAAATATTTCTGAGCACAATTCACAAAGAAGAATAATTTACAATCGCATCCCATAAATCAATGGAGGAGTAACCCTAACAAGGATAAACATGATGATATGGGTATGTATTCCACTACTTCACTTTTTGTTCCCTACTGCTATATTTCTACTATGATGTCTAGAATTTTTGGCCAAGTCAATACCACTAAATCCTTCATTAAATGGGTTCCCCTTATGTAAGTTGTCACAGACTCCTATATCATGGATTGGGGAACCATTTTGTCATATAATATTGCTACCCAAATTCTTTAATACATAAAAAATCATTTTGTTTCATCTAAGATTCTTCCCACATTTTATATGAGTGCCTACATTATGGATTCAGTATGTTTTACATCATATTATCCAACCATGGGTTGGGAATGGATCATCCAATAATCCACACCCATTCATATTTATCATATTACTCTATGGGAATGAAAATATGAAATTGATTTCTACAAGATCTGCCATGGAGTTATGCTCCCACTATTTCAAGCTATGTTTGATGAAAATTCCCCTATATTGTCGAAAGGATATCAAGAAGAGTTCAGATCCATTGTAAAATAGTTTGGGGAAGAGTGTTTCACTTATATTAGAGGCTTTGGAAGCTTATCCTGACCACATGTCCCACCATTATATGTTCCAGATAAACTTCTCGCAAGAGAAATTTCTTATCACAGAGTGGGTCATGGATTAGCCAAGGTTTTGAAAGAAGCAAAGAAATATTCATGACCCTCCTTTCCTATTTACTATCGTGTCTATGCATTAGAAAAATTAAAACATGTCGGGTTAGAAATTAATCAAATCCAATGTTTGAAATTATTTAAAATTTCTACTAGGCAATATGACTTGGACTGAGTTTCATTCAATTTCACAACTCAAGTTAAAATTAGGCCACATTCCCATGAAAATGATGATTTTTATGGTTTGTTTTAGTCGATTGATACTTATTCAATAATGGAGAAATTAGAATCATCATGCCTTAATCCTTAGAAACTATTAAATTTCAAGAAATATAGGAATAGAAGGTTGGAAGGGATTCCTCTAGATATTCTAGAGGTATCCCAATATATCTCACAGAAGGAAAAACACCACAAAGAAAAAGGAAATGAACAACCCCCTAAGGATACTAAAGTCCTTAGTCGAACAAAAGAAGATAATCCTATTAGAACTCAAACCAAAGATCCATTGCTTTCAAGTGATTTAGATGAAGTCTAGACATATTTTTATCAACGGCTTAAAGGAGACCAAGAAGTGGTGATCATTTATCATCAACAAAAAGTGGAAACACGTCATGGTGAAAGTCATAAACCATTTAATACTAGGGTAATTGAAAAATATGTTAGTACAGAAGAAGTTGAATTTATCCCAACCTACCCAAAATTAGAAATTGTGTTGAAAATCGAGGAAATACCTCTTTTGGATATATTTTAAAGCCCAAGACATAATTTTTTCATGAGTAGGTAGAGGAAGAGGAAAATAACAGAACATTCAAAAGCTCTCATTCATGCGGATGTCTCTATGGAAGTAGTTTGGAAGGACCCACAAGTAGATCCATCTCCTAACATGGTTAGCTTAGTTTGCAGGAGCATATGCATCTGCCACCATTGACAAAGCCATTAGAGTTCAAGAACTAGTCAAAGAGAAGTATGAAAGCATCCTTCAATTGGAACAGGAATTGTTAGTATAGCAACAAAAAATTATCAACAATTACAAGTGCAAGATTCATAGTTGCAACAGATATTGAATCAACTAAATCTACAACACCAATCCAATGTTGGTGCTAAAGATGCTCAGATAAAAAAACTTTAATTCATTGTTGGAGAGTTAAAATATATCTTAAAGTGGATGAATTTAAAAAGGAATCTTTAGAACTAAATACTTTATTGGCCCAGCAACAAGTTTTGTTCTGTCAAAAAATGTCTAGCATGATTGAACTATGTGAAAAGAGTGATTCACTGATGAATTGAGTAGTTGAGCAGAGGACCGGATTTAATGAAATTGATGATAAAGTATCCTAATATGTCACTGGAAAGATACTGCTGAAGGCCAAAATTCCAATCTTCCCAGGATTAAAGATTCTAAAAAAAATATTATTTATTGATTGGGACATATAGATAAACCAGGTTGAAGGGGAAATTTTCAGAGCGAGAGATGTTGCCAACAACATTGTTTAAACAGTCAGCCAAAACCTCATTTCTGCTAATTCGATTGATAAATCCCCCTTGGTTCTCTACTTGTTGTAAAATATCTGATAAGGGAGTAGCAGGAAATATCCAAGATTAAGGAAGATAGCGTCAAAAAATTGGATAATATAGATTGGGAAAATTATTCGAAGCACTTGGTCAAGCCGCATAGCCAATGGCTATTGTTGCATTATCTTACCGACACCTCCTCTTACATGATTCCTTCACTATCAGATGCAGTCTACACAGGACAACTGCATGTTAGGCCAAGCCAACCTCCTGAGGTTCAGCCTATAATCAAAATACTTCAACTCAACGAATCAATGACAAAGAGATATCAATACAATCCTAAAGTGATTCATCCCACCAAAATATATTCCTATTTTTATTTCACTTAATTTAAGGATAATTGTTTAAACCTCCTCAACGATTTATGTATTTGTTACTTTTGTACTTTTTATTTTATTACATAAACCCTTTCATGTCTTTAAAGAAAGGGTCCAGAAATTTTGGAAGTAAGACTTTATAGAAGCTGCACTTTTATACCCTTAAATATTTTATTAATATAAAAGGCTAGACCAGAGACTATTTTTCAAATGAGAAGAGTTAGCATATATATGGTACTTTTATCATTATGTTGATGTTATGTTTCAAATGAGAAATATTTGACTTTCCTGATGATGTTTTGTTATATGTATATTTTTAACACAATCCAACATTAACTCACTTCTTAAGATGTTTGATTGTCATTTTTTTATACATATACAATACATGAAATAATAGATGTGATTTATACTTAATCAATTGATTTGATTAACTATTTAATCAAATCAATTATCTTAAATTGTTTTTAATTTCTCTAAGTGTTTTATAAATCTTCATTTGCATCCACTTAAAGATTATTCATCCCGATATATATATATATATATATTATTTAAACTTGTTGTCACTCTCATTCACCAAGTCACAGTCAGTTAAAATACCACCCATCCACTCACTTATGCTTCATTGGGAAATTGGTCCTATCAATCAAGTCGAAGCCTCTATTTCAAATGGATAAGGGCCGGTTTTTAAGTCCTAGACCGAGTGTTTTTCCCCAATGTTGTTGAACCAATTTTCAAGGCATCAACACCTTATTCAAGTGATATTCCAATTCCAATCCTTAGCCTTCAAACGTTTGCAAATGGGTAGTACTTGGGAAAAATTCAGTACTAGAATGGCAACCAACCAGCCACAAGCCAACCTACTCTAGCTAATATTTAGTGGATGGTGGGGATTTTATTTATAGGGAAGGAGAGGGCATTGATGATATATAAAAAGAGGGATGAGTTCCACATATCAAGGGAGAGATCCATGGAAGGAGGATCTAGGGACCGGAATGGGAGATCTCGTTCCAATTATCAACTACCTGAAACCATGTCGTCATTTTCAAGCCTTCTAGAAAGAGAATCTTCTCCTCCATTTTGGGAAAAACTGCATGAGGAGGACCAACGTATATTTTTCATGATAAAAGCCACACTGGGAATGCTAGAAATGTGTAATGCTAAAGGTTACTAGCATGAGACATCAACTATGTGAAATGTGTTGGGATTGAAAAAAAGGGTTTTTCACAAGCTCCTCGGAATATTTTCAAGTCAATTTTTCTTCATTTTCTTCAGGGATGTTCTAAAAATATTTGTAATGATTACATTGTTCATGACATCCTTCATCACTTAGTGACACTATGTGGCATAGATGACACAAAGTGATACACTTTAGGATATGAGACTCGAAGTGTGACGAAATATTGTATAACACCTTTTCATTGCTTAAGGCTACTCCCCATTTTAAGGATTGGTGGGAAACGTAATATGAGAAAATGTAGAAGGAACCATATCTATTTACAACCACCCCCTCTTAGTACTCGTTCTGAGACGTTTTCAAGGAACAATATTACCCTGTGGTGAGCTATGATGACAAGTGCATACAATGGCGAAAACTATGACAACAAAGTGTCCAAGATGTGCACGAGCTCAAAAACATTTTTCATACTCTATGGAAAAAGTTAGGTATTAAAGACTCTGAGTAGCATCTAGTGTTAAAATACCATGAATTTATACACAGATATATTCAATAAGAAATAAGTTCCTAGAAATATCCTCGCTTGGTGTAGCATACCAATATGCTTCCAATATTAAACAAAAATAAAAAAAAAACAACTTCAACTTTGGATGTACGAATCAAAAGTAGGGAAAGAATGCATCCAAGTTGTAGAAAAAGGGACAAAGCTATGATAGGGTGACCCGGGACAAGCTACTATAGGTAGAATAAAATAACAACAACATGAAGAAAAATAAGGACACATGAAAGTGGTGTGAGTTTCATAAGAATCCCACTCATAACATAAGCGAGTGTTGAGCCAAGAAGTCACTGTTGGCTGAAATAAATGCTTTAGATTTAGATTCATTTTCAGAGTCTAAATAAAAAATTGACAAGGGGAATAATGAAGGAATGAATATTATTGATTCAGAGCCTAGCGCCACCATTTCCACCACAAATATCCATAATATTATGCCCGAAGATCAAGAAGAGGGGGAGTGTCTCTTCCACTGACAAATTTGGTTGAAGGGTTCTCTGCTGCAATTCATTTTCGATAGCAGGAACCAAAAGAGCCTAATTTAAGTAAAGGCTTTGAAGCATTTATTCCTACCAACCACACCACACCTGTAGTCATACACCATCAGGTGGCTTCACCAAGGATGAGATCCTCACGTCAACCAGAAATGTCTCCTTCCCTGCAACATCAAGCCTTTCATGGATGAGGTATTGTATGATTTTTCTTCTCTTGAAGTTAGTGATGTATTATTAGGCCAAAAATACTTATGAATGTTTCATGTTGTATATTAGTTTAGGCCTTGCACTATTATTATTAGTTTGGGAAATATATATAGGATACTAGATGTAGCCTTGCCTACCATCATCTCTTTGATATTTTCTATGAAATTTAGTAAGATCTTCTCCTAGGAAGGAAAATGATCATGGCCACATCCATGGCCCTCGAGAAAGGTTACTCCATGCAGCAGAAGCAAGTAGGTAAGGTTTTGAAAGAATAAAGGGACATCTTCTCCTCACCCACAGGGGTACCCTTGCACTCTCAGGTCAATTATTCGATTGATATGACTCCCAGATCACCCCTATCCAATGGGATGATAGACCACCACTCCATTCTTGAAAATTAAGATATCAAGCAACAAATATAGGCATTGCTACAAAAATGGCACATCTGAACAAGTTCCTCATCGTGTGGGAGCCCGATTGTACTTGTACAGAAGAAGGATGGGACTTGGGGGCTCTACATTGATTATTGGGAAGTAGAAAAACTCATTTTCAGGAACATGTATCCAATCCAACAGATTAATGACCTTTTGGACTATCTCAAGGGGGTCAAGTATTTCATCAAGATTAATATAAAGTCGACCTATCACCAAGTTTGAATAGAGCCTATAGATGTATGGAATATTAACTTCAAATCTAAGGAAGGCCTTTTTGAATGGTTTTTAATGCCCCTCGGGTTGAAAAAATCCCCTACTACTTTTATGAGTTCTATGGATGAAATCTTGCAGCACTTCACCAACTCATGCATGGTTGTTTATATAAATGAAATACTCATCTTCAATAAGAGTTGGGAAGAGAACTTGCAACACATTCGATAAGTCCTTCAAACCCCGTGGCAACAAAAAATATGTGCCAACATCGATAAACACAACTTTGGCATGAGTTAGTTCCAATATCTGGGTTACATCATCGATGAGAAAGGTGTGCATGTGTATTTTACTAAGATCCAAGTTATTCAGAATTGGGTAGACATGACCAATCTAACAACTATTCACAAATTTTTGGGCCTTGCAAAAATTTATCAAATGTTTCTATTGTGATTCTCTTATATCAATTGGAATTTGAGTGATATTACCAAGGGCAGAGCTAAAGAAAAAAAAAATTGGTCCTAGTCCCAACTTAAGGTGTTCATTAAGTTGAAGCACCGTCTCTACTCTACACATGTACTCACGTTGCTAGACTTAAAAAATCCATCTTAAATTGAGACAAATGCCTCCAACTATTATATTGGTGTAGTCCTCAACCATCACATAAATCTAGTGCCATATCATAGTGAGACATTTTTCAATACAATTCAAAAGTACCCCACCTATGATAAATATATTTATTATATCGTGCAAACTTTCCAACAATGGAAAAATTACATTCTTGGTAAGGAGATGGTCATTCACAATAATCATTGACCTATTTAATTTATACACACAAAAGGAAATTTGTTGAATGATTGCCATCATAAGTGGTGAACATATCTATAAAAATTTCACTTGAACATCAAATACAAAAAGGGCAACACCAATCATGTTGCAGATTGCCTCAGCCGACCTCTAGTTGCAAAAATGGCTACTATTCTCAACTCTTGTATCCAGGAGACCTCTGGATGGCCACAAATATACAAAAATGATTGAAATTTTGCCACCACATACCAGCTGTGAGTGGATGGAAAGAAATTTCCCAGTTTCCACCTCCAAGAAAAATTATTATGATACCCGGGCCACCTTTATGTTAGTGAGTGTGCCAAGATGATTGGGGAGGCACACTACAATCTTGTTGGAGGACACTTTTGTGTGGAAAAAATTGTTTTCGTGATAAAAAAGTACTTTTATTGGCCAAAAATCAAACAAGATTTTGGTAAATATATCAAATCTTATAATGCATGTGCCATCACCAAGACAAGAATAAATAAGCAAGGCATGTACATTCCTTTTCCCACTCCCATCTAGCACTGGAAATCCATCTCAATGGACTATTTGTATGTAGTTCCTTCTACCAAGCATGGTAATTATTGTGTCTTTTCAGTAGTGGACATATTTCCTAAGATGGCTATATTGGTATTCTGGAAGAATAGTATCACAGTAGAGGACACTGCTAAACTATTCTCTGAATGAGTGTGGGTAAATTCTTGCATCCCACATACCATTATATCAGATTGGTTTAGCAGGTTCTAGACCACATTTTTTCTAGCCTATAGACACTATTCGACACCAAGCTCACCAATTTTACTACATTCCATCCCCAACTAATCAACATATAGAAGTCATCAATAGGATGATATCGCACATACTATGCATGTATAAATCCAAAAATCCACGAACCTGTGATGAGATCCTTCCCTATGTGTTGCATACTATAAGAGAGCTCTGTGTAGCTCAACTAGTTGTAGTCCCTTTCAAGTGGGCATGGGATTTCAAACATTATGTCTGAATGATGTCACCATTGCTCATGTGACTACACAGAGAAATCTACATATGTACAATTTGATAATGATAAAGAAACCAGTTTTACTGAAAAAATATAGGACATCCTCCAGCAGGTTCACAACATCTTTTAGAAGTCTAATGCCATGTAAAATAAGTGACATGACAAACATTGGGTGCCACACAAGTTTCTAGTGGGCGACAAAGTTTGGTTGTGTTTTCCAAATTAATTCCTTACAGAAGCCCATTGCAAGCTCATTCCACTCTTATATGGGCCTTAAAACATCACTAAGGATGTGGGAGATAATTCTTTTGAGCTTAGCATTCCCCAATTCCTTGGCCCACACCCAATTTCCAATGTGAACCACCTTAGGCCATACTTTCCACCATTACTAGAGAAATCATAAATTACAGAAAAATTCACACTAATAGAGAAAAACCATGAATTCATGGAACATTCCATAATTGATTGAATCATAAACATGTATATCAAGAACACTTGCCAGGAGAATATACAACTGTATCAGATTTTCAAAGTTGGCCAACTCCCACACCAGGAAAGTGGCTCACCAGGGACCAAGTTCAACAGAAGTTTCCCCATCTCATGGAGGAACTTAACACAATGGGGACCATTTCTAATAATGGGGGAGGAATGATCTAGGTGAATATTAAATTACACCCACCTATTCCACTTGGCCCCCCACAATTATTTCTTTCAGTCTCCTTAATTGTATCATACATTACTATTTTTGGAAATTTTTTGGGTCCTAAACTTCTGAACTCGTTTGAGGCCCCAAACAACATTTTTTTGGAAAAAATGAAAACCCATAGCATGTGGCATGGGTTTTCAGTTGAAATTTTTAATCCTTTTATATATATATTTCTAATGAGGCATCCTACATGTCAAATGAATATCATATGCCAAAGTTATGACCCCGAGGAAGTTGATGTACCAATTTACCCCAACGAGGCCCACAAAATTTTGGAACTTCATCTCCTTGTGTTAGGGTTTGGATTTTTATGGTTTTCCATTATTTCTCAATAAGAAATATCCCATTAATTATAACACAATCTAGAAGGTATGAAGTTGTCACACCTCTTCTTAGAGATAAGCTACCATCGCCTAAACTAGTCTATTTCAATTTTGCATGTAAAATTTATTGAGTGCTTTGTTGTTAATGAATTGAAGATAATTCTTTTGTATCTCTATGTTTTTACTCATATTTTCATTTCATTTAATTCCTTCATAAACACGGATCACATTTGAGTATATTTGCAAAAAACATGGGATTCTCCTAAGTTCACATTAGAATGTTCTTTTATCTATCCAATCAGAAACGAGGAGAAAATGTAGGTTATAGTTCCACGATAAGTAGGGATATTGTTAGGGGGACTCATAATTTTCCATTGATGTCAAAGGAAGAGAGAGAGTAGTTCATGAATATCGAAGGCATGGAGTCAAGGATAGCAATGATCGCAACGGGAGTACATGTGTTTCCATCAATGCCAAAGGGGGGAATTTTTGACAGGTGGTTATCATTGATGTCAACCCCAAGAAACACTAGGGTATGCCCCTCTTTAGTTGAATGATTTTACATATAAATTAATTGATTATTTCATCCATAGCATTCTATATGGATTCTTCTCATCGAGATTTTTTTGGTGGTATGTGGAATGCCACATAGTTCTCCAGTGTTTGAGAGATATTCAGGTTTAAATTTGAAGACCAAAATCAGTGGGAAAAAACCCCAAGGGGTGGTGACATGGAATAATTTCATTTGTTTTTGGTCATTAAACAATAAGATTGTTAAAAATTGGGTTCAACGATCCCCGTGTGTTTCACGACATGGAATAACCGCCTGTCACTGATCCTAACTATGGTGATTGTAGTGGATACTAATGCTTTCGGGTTTTGGTTTAATAGCAAACGTGATCCCAACAAGTGGTATCCGAGTGGGAGGTCTCAAGTTCGAAACTCAATTGGCTCGTGTTGGGGGGGAGATTGTTGGAAATTGGGTTCAACGTTCGCCGTGTGTTTCGCGACATGGACTAACTACCTCTCGTGGATCCTAACTCTGGCGATTGTAGCGGAGATTAACGCCTGCTGGTTTTGGTCTAATGGCAATTGTGATCCCAAAAAAGATAAATATTATTTATCATTTTTTATGGAGAAATCATTTTAACGGAGTTGATCACAAGTATATTTCACCCATAAGGCTCCTACATCCCAACATCACAAGTATATTGCACCCATAAGGCTCCTACATCCCACTAAATCCATTAAACTTAAGGGAAAATGGTCTACTTTCCTGGGCTAAAATCCATACAAAATTCATAATTTATCTCCTAAAATTCCCTCTAGAGGTCAACTAAGAAACCTCTCTCAACCCAAGGCTTCTCTATAAAAGGAGACCTTGATATCCCTCACAAGGTATGTACCTAAATGATTACCATTTGAGCAATACACTCTCTAAAATGGTTTTCCGTAGAAGTGGTTAACAAAGGAATCTATTGAGGGTTAGTGTTTGGGTACATTTTTTTTATTTTTCTTAGAGGTTTTTTTGGGTTGACTGTTATCTATCGCGGGATAGTGAAGCTATCTTGGAGGTTCTTATACATCGTTTGACTGAGGAATTTTCTACAAGAAACACCTTTGCAAAAAATGTTTGGAACTCATACTTGCACAGACATATGAAAGCATTCAAAGCATCAAGTCACTTTCCTATCTTTGAATTTGGTTGAGTTTCCTTTTGAAAAAGGACCAAAATAAAAAACCAAAAGTCCCAGGCATCAATTTTTAGTACAATTTTTGGACTTATTCAATAATATATATCTCTGGTCACGTAGCATCATATCTTTGGGAAATCATCTTGCAGGAAGAGTGAAGGGTTATTGGATATTAATCTAAATTTTTGGCTTTAAATCATTGAAAAAACACATCTATGACAGATTTAGTGAGGGTTATTTCTTGAACCAAAGAAAAATTTCATTCCAATGTCCTAGAAGAAGTAACTAAAGTATTATTAGATTTTGATATCCCTATAATGAGTTATGGATCCTTGAAAAAATATCCAAACTATACATTTTTATCCATCATATTTATATATATATATATATATATATATATATATATATATATATATATATATATATATATATATATATATATATATATATAGAAGACCAATCTTTTTAAACTCTCCTTGAATCTGACCTGATCCTTACAAATAAACTTGAGGCACGGTTCTGGAGTAGTCAAGAAATTTTCATTACAAATTTATACTAGTTGCTTGAAGTGCAATGAGTATCCATAGTATGTTTATGATCATGATCTAAAGGCATACCTTATTAAGTCATGTGCATGATGTCTCTACAAATTTGACTCAAATGCAAAAATTTCTAAAGCTTCATTCCTACAACTATCCTCATTCAGAATTACAAGTCTTATCAGCAAAACTACTAGTACTCAAGTTGTAATATTGAGTATAAAATTCTACAACAAATGATATGAGCACAAGAGTGATTGATTACTTTCCTTGAGATACAACTAGTTCATTATCATTGTATCAATTCCATCAAGGATTGCATATCAGGGATCTCTACATTTAGAATTTGTATTACCTCAAACAACATATTTGGGGAGAAGTACAGTATAGCACTTGTAGTATTTGAAAAGGTTTGGAGACACATGTAGTAGTAATGAATGTTTCTAGATGTTATAAAGACTCACAGAAAAGGGGAAATAAGTTCCATTGTTATCTACAATAGTAGGAAAAATAAGTTGCATCATCTACTATAATAGTAAGAGAAGAAAGCACTCCAAGTTTAATCATCAACAACATCAAAAGAATTGTCTATAACAGTCCAAATCATTGTACAATTGTGGTATGTAATTTAGAGTCTTGTGAATATTTTTTAAAGGGATTATATAAGTCATCAATTTATATTTTTTAATTCCTAGGGTTTTCTGTTGAAACAAGGGTTCCAGGTTTTATAGTTTTGTCCTATGAAAATAAGTCATTGCAAATAATTTTAGGTGGACCATTATCCATGGTACGAGAATCCACAATACTGTATTGAATTTTGGTAATTTTCACGGTGGTAGGTTGGTGCTAGGGAGGTGGTTGAAGTCACCTTTAAGTTGGAGCATGAAAACACTTCAGGGTGGTAGGGTGGTGTTAGGTAGGTTGCTGACATCACCCTCAGGTTGAACCTTAAAAACACTTCAGGGTCGTAGGGTGGTGCTAGGGATGTGGTTGAGATCACTTTCAGGTTGAGTCCGAAAAACACTTCAGGTTGGTAGGGTAGTGATTGGGAGGTTGTTGAATTCACCTTCAAGTGGTAGCCTAAAAACACTACAGGGTGGTAGGGTGGTGTGAGGGAAAGTTGGAGCTTGCTAGGGTGTTAGAGCATCCATTCATCTGACGATTGATAAAACCCAAGGTGTTGGGGTGTCCTTCTAGAGGAATTTAGAGAAGAATGATTTTCTAGATTTCTAAGGTTTTTAGCTTTATTTATGTTGGAGATGAAGATTAAAATAACTTATTAGGAAATTATTCAGTTGTTTTCGAACCGAAGGGGGTTTTCCACCTAAAAATATTTATGTTCATGTCTACTATTTATTTATTGTTTTTAAATATTGTTGAAGAATAAATAATGCTATGAAAACATTAATAAGTTTCTAACTTCTAAGAAATATGATTCACCCCCCTCTTAGTATTTCCAACATACATATCCCCTTTGAGGAATAAATAAGTGTAACAAAACATATAAATTCCACCATAAAGAATATAGTACTGAAGAAGGTAACGAGGAGATAAACATTCCAAAAACAATATTCGGTTTCCTTCCCAATTTGAATTAAAGACACAACCCTTACATTTTGATCAAGGTTAACAATATTATAGGTTTGTGGACATCACATTTATGATGATTCAAATTTCAAGCATAAACCACATAGTAGAACATCAAATGGTCATTACCCAAATGCATTGGTGTTACAAATTGCATAAAAAACTCCCATAGATGGTTATATATGTGTATTTCCTGCATAAAAACATTAGTCAAACACCACAAAAATAGGACACACAGTCATCAGCATTAAACCTTTCCAATCATGGTGAACCATGAACCATTCATACAATGAACACAACGTTGATTTGGCAGTTCAACATGAACTTAGTTACAAAGAATTAATTTAGAAACACTCATATTGAGTTAACATTGGATATGGGCAAGTAAGCTGGGGAAAACAACTGTCCACCCAACCATATATATCCACATCCAAGTCATGTTGGCGACTATAACCCATGAGCTAGATTCAAAATACTTGGTTTGATTGATGAAGGGATAGAATACTAACTACTGATTGAAACAGGGACTCCAGAGGTTCTCGCACCACCACCCACCAACTAGATAAAAGTCAATAAGTCCACACGAAATTAAGAGGCTTACTGCCTCCAACCTTCAACTATGTGACAATTAATAACCTCCAAAGAATCTAGAGGGTTCACCTCCAACCTGAAAATTGTATCATGGTGGTTCCATCCAGAAAGGGTGATCTGTGTGAGATATTAATGTAAATGTGATTGGGGTTGTATAACTTTCAAGTTTTAAATATTGATTTTTTGTGAGATTTAATGATAATTTTTTACACAAATAAATCTTGAATTAAACTCCTAAATAACATAAAACAATAGACAAATACACCATAAAAATAACCACAACAGAGCAAGTGATTAAGGCGTTCACCCCTCCTAGGCTACGTCTCCTAGTACATTTTCCAATGAGTGGCCATATTTCATTATGCTCATAAAATGGATATTACATATATTTTAAGTCCTCAAATGGCTTCAATACCTGCTCCATCATCTTCAAAGCTATGAAAAACCCCTGTTTAGAATTTTTCTACTCCCAAAAAGGATACAAACTAATGAAGTTATGATTTTCCATAGCTTTGCTACCAGTCGCTCTATAAATTCCCCAAAATCGGGCACTATCCTACAATTTCACTCTGAGTTGTGCTAAAGGGGCGAAAATTTGGTTCATTTTCAGCGAAAATTGTGAGACCATTAAAATGACAACCAAGGCCTTAAGTCAAAATTTTTTACTATATAAAATAGTTCGTCGAAAAAAAAAGTTAATTAAAAATTTTGGTGGGGCCTCCTCCCCACCCATGCTTCTAGGCCATGGTTCGTATGCATTTAATATGGGGGGAGGGGGGGGGGGGGGGGGCGCAAACACTGGCCCCTTACCCCAACTCCTTCGGTACTTAAAACCCAAATTCACGTTGGTTCGTATGGTTTATAAGAACCATTGGATATATAGATCGGTTAAGTCATTACACTGTTTGTTTTTAGGTCGTGGTACCGACTACTACAGAGGTTATTCAGACCTTAAAGAAATTTTTGGTGGCCCTAGACTACTATGTGGTAGCCTCTGCTTGGGCCACATGGTATCTTGTGGTTGGCCACCAATCACCCAATAAAAAAATTTAAAAACAACACCAATAGAATTTGGACAAGTGGCACAAGTGGATCGCTCCAATGAGCCCATTCAACCATGCCTAGTCAGCAAGCCGAGTCAGCTATACAAACTGCTAACTAGGCAACCTACATAATTTTTTCCAAAATTCTGCATATTTTGGAAAGTGAATAGAACTTGTATCTGGAAGCATTCAGTGTCATCTTTCCATGAAACGAGTCGTGTCAGATTCAAAACAGTGAGATCTATGCATTCGTTCAAGTTCCACACCATTCTGAAAAATTTCATTTTTGAGCATATATTTGAGCACCTGATCACTCCTCCCCCTTTGAAGATTTTGCACCAAAAAATATATTTTATTACGAAACATTTGGATGAGGGTACAACCCCCTCACCCTTCTACTCTCAACCACTGTAATTTTCCTGAATTCAACAATTCGATTTTTCATGAAAACTAGTCTTTTCCCTTGATTCTAGAGACCTTGTCTTGTTCTTGTAGATACCATCTTGCTGCAATATACTAGAATTTTTAGAACAACAAACTTTCCTTGAAGAAGCAAACATGTTCCCTCCTTGTCCATCAATCAAAAGAAACTTAAACCACTTGAAATTCTTCTCACCTCCAACATTATCGACATGACAATGTTTAGCATGTCTCACCTTGTGCTTGGCTCGACTCTTGACCAATTGTGATTTCCATTGCCATGAAACATCCCATTTCTAGGACAACACTTTGTGAAACCCACAAGAAATGTTTTTGAACCCAATTCCCTTTTTTTCCAATTTCTTTGGTGCTTTCTCTTTTATCTTTGCACTATCTTTCCCTAATATCTTGTTCACATCACTGCTCAACAATGATGCATGTTGTTACAATTTTACCTCATCTTCTTGACCTATTTTTGGAGGTAACATGTTAGACTCCTAAAACATCTTATCAAAACCATTAGAAACCTAAATGAAAACATAATTTTCACTTTATGCATCTCCTTGAAAGGCCTCATTCACAACATCTTCATCCTTGAACATAAATAAAGAAAACTTTTCACTTGCATTAAAAATTCTCTTCATTTTTCGAGCATGCATAAGAGACAAATTCCTCTTCTTACTATGCACTCTAAAAATGTAATAAATCTCATCCTTGAACAAGTGATACTCTTTATCATGGCGATGAAATATTTCTCTCCTATAATAAAGGTATGGGATACCCAAAACAATACCAGAAATATCAAGCAAAACAAGATCAATTTCAATTTCATCAAGAAAGTTTACAGTGATTGCAAATCAAAGTATTCACTTCCTCGTCATATCCAAATTTTAATTCTTATAGATCCTATCTAAAGTATAAGGTCTTGGATTAGTAATGGTTTCTAAATTGAGCTTCATGACTAAATCTTTAGAAATAATGTTTTCTTGTGAACCACTATCAAATAGGGTGTCAATCTTGGTATGCTTTGAAATAACTCTAACATGGAAACACTCAATTCTTGTTTCATCTTCTTGAGTACTATTGAGACAAATTGAAGAAATAGTACTTCCAATTTCCTTGCCTTTCAAACCCATTGTGGTGATCTTTTTTTCATCTTCGGAATCAGAACATAAATCATGTGTTATTGTAGCAGTTGTCTTCTCCTTCTCCTTGTTTTTAAGCTTGTTGGGTCTCATATCTCGATGAAGTTTCCAGTAATGATCTTCATCATGCCCATTTTTGGAACAATGTTTGCATGTCATTTTTTATTTATCAATCTTTATGGATGCATTCTTATTACCTTTACCCTTGAAATTACCCTTTCCTTTCTCGCCAGACTCAAAGTTATCCTCACTTGTCTCCTATGAAACATGTTTCCCTCTTTCCTCTATATGTGTGGCATGTACACATACTTCATCTAAATTTTAAGGATTAAACATGAGAATAGTATGCCTTAGGTAACTATTCAAACCTCCAATGTAATTTAGCAAAGTTTCTTGACATGTCAAATCTACACCCAAAATTAGTGCTCTTCTCCTAAACTCTTGAGTATAGCTTTGCACACTTTGTCATTTACCTTGCCTAAAGTTTTTGTAGTCCATTATAGCCTTTTTCATATATTTTAATGGATAAAATTGTCTCCTTAAGGAAGAAACAAAATTATTCCAAGAGGTTAAGACCTTACAATGTTTCTTCATGACCTCTTGAGCTTTGGCTTCCCACCAAATAAGAGCTGCACTTTCCAATCTTGGTGAAGCAAGATGAATCTTGGTGTTATCATCCTTGATTCTTTGTATCTTGAAATACACTTCAAGATAACATACCCAATTTTCTAATATTTCAGAATCTACCTCTCCATGATACATAGGAAAATCAAACATAATGTCAAGCTTTAAAAATGGAGTTTTACTGTGACCTTTTGAAGAATGTGGAGGTGTTTGTGAAGGGCTTGTCATGGAAGAAGATGATGGTGAATATGGTGGTGAGGATGGAGGTGAAGAGAATGGTTTTGTCAAAGGTGGTTTGTCACCATTCACATTACCTTTTGGAGGCTTGTCTCCATCTCATACATCTCCTTTTGAAGACATATCTCCCATTGGAATATTGGAGCTCTCACCTTGCATCCTTGTGCTTCTCTCCTCATAGAAAAATATCACCATTATTTTCATATCAAAGAATATTTTCTTGAAGGATTTTTCATCCTTTGGCATATTTTCAGGCTCTCCTTCATGTGACATACTTGCTAGAGTTTTAATTGTAATTTGAGGAAGGATTTGTGGTGGAGATTGTGGAAAACTTGATCTCCTTCTCCTTTACCTAACTTGAGGTCTTGCGACCACAAGATTTCCTTCTCCTCTCTTGAGCTTCAGCCTTGTAACCATCACATACACTTGAAATCAATTAAACCCTTACAACAACAAGAAAACCTATGCTCTCATACCAAACATGATCTGTATGAGATCTTAATGTAAATTTGCTTGAGGTTGTATAACTTGTAAGTGTTAAAAATTTATTTTTTGTGAGCTTTAATGTAATTTTTTTACATACATAAAGCTTGAATTAAACTCTAAAATAGCATAAAACAACAGAAAAACACACCATAAAAATAACCACAACACAACAACTGATGAAGGAGTTCACCCCTCCTGGGTTACATCTCCTGGTCCAGCTTAAAATGAGTGGCCCTCTTTCATTATTCTCATAAAATGGTGATTGCATACATTTACAATGATAAAACGGTTTCAATACCTACTCCAACAGCTTCAGAGCTATCAAAAACCCCTTTCTAGCCTCTTTCTACTACTAAAAGGGATAAAAACTGAAGAAGTTATGAGTTACCCTAGCTTTGTTGCTAGTCTCTCTACAAATTCCCAAAAATCAAGCATCATCGTACAATTTCACCATGAATTGAGCTAATAGAGCGTCATTTTCAGTGCATCTTCGGTGCAAATTGTGGGACCGTTAAAATGTGCGCCAAGGTCTTATGTCCGAATTTTTTACTATATAAAATGGTTGGTCGAATTTTATTTTTAATTAAAAATTTTGGTGGGGCCTCCATCACCGCTGCGCCCATGGCTTCGGGCCATGGCTCGTATGCAAATAATATGCAGCGGGTGGGACTAAACCTTGGCCTCTTACCCCAACTCCTACGCCGCTTAGTATTCAAATGCACGTTGGTTTGCATGGTTTATAAGAACCATTGGATAGCCCGATCGGTTAAGTCATTACAATGTTGGTTGTGAGGTCATGGTATCGACTCCTTTGGAGGTAATTCAAACCTTAAACAAATTTTTAGTGGCCCCCAAGCTGTCACATGGCAGCCTCTGGTTAGGCCACGTGGTAACCTCTGGTTGGCGACGAGCCACCCAATCAAAAAATTCCAAACAAAAACCAATAGAATTCGGACAAGTGGCATGCTCGGATTGGTCCAATGAGCCCAGTCAGCCATGCCTAATTAGTAGGCCTAGTTAGTTGTATGGATTTCTGATTGGGAAGCCTGCACAATTTTTGCCAAAATTTTTCATGTTTGGGAAAAAACATAACTCATTTCCAGGAGCATTCAATGTCAGTTTTCCACAAAATGAGTTGTGTCTGATTTATAATGATGAGATCTAGAAAATCGTTAAGGTTCCACACCATTCCAAAATATTTCATTTTTAAGCGTGTTTTTGAGCTCCTGATCAGAGTGGAATCCAAAACCCACTGCTAAAACTAGATAAACAAGCAAACCAGACCCTAGAACTCATGAGGAGGATTCCAAGGGCTAAACCTATACCCTGGGCTAACTCAATAGAACACCATCTCCACCCTCCAACCCCCCGAAGCATATTGAGATTTACCCTCACCTGGAGAAAGGTCCTCCCAAACTCCAGTTGGTCAATGAAAATATGTATATCTTATTATAGGTGTTCTAGGAGCCAAAAATATCTACGTTGTTGCAAAAAAATTTCCAGGATGTCTCTTCACTTGGAAGTGCATAGGTTGTCTCTTCTGACCAATAACATCCCCCCTATTATTCTTGTTAATCTCTCTTCTATGTGTCTCTTCCTTTCCCTCCTCCTTCGGGAAACATTCTCATCCACGGTGGTTCTTCATGGTCTCCTCTGTCTAATTGATTTTTATATCTATTTTTTTTCCTCAATTTCCCATGTATCCCTTGCTCCATTAATTTTTTCCTTATTTTGTCTTATCCAACCTCCCAAGGCAACATGGTTTGCATAATTCAATTTTAGTCCCATAAATTGGAGGAACATGCAAAAATTAAAATAACAACAACCAATCTTCAATGGTTGTCCAAGACAATCCAGTTTTTCTTGCAACAATTAAATTGAACCTCACAAGAAAGCAACCACCCTCACTCCCAAGAATATGTGTCCCTTACTTAGCCCATTTTTAATTTGAACAAGCAGAAATACATCAAGGCGCTCAAATGGCATCATAAGAAAGATATAAATGAGGTTATCACAGAACCATCCCCTTGGGAAAACATTGTCCTTGGTGTTCATTGTCCATACACAACACAAAAGACATGTTGAAAACAAACATACTGCTTCATGGAGCTTTATATACACAACTCTATACAATATCTGAAATTATATATATACATTTACTTCAACCAACAAAAAAGAAAGAATATGATGTTTGCATAGTGTCAACCATTTTCCAAGGGGCTTTATCGAGCCCGAAGTGTCTTTATTGCACTTTGGCTTTGATTACGGAAGAATAAAATTGATTAGTAAACTTGAGTAGTGATGAGAATAGAGACAAACCCTTTTGAAGAAAAATTCTCATGTGCAATGGTTGAAAGAAGGAGGGAGGAACTACAAAATTTTGTATAAGGCTATATTAAACATTGTCATAATAATAAGGTATTACCTCTTTCCTCTAGTGATGGAAAAATTTTGTTGCAACATGAGAATATAGAAAAAGAGCTCATATCCTATTATAATTTCCTACTTACGGATCTCTAGCCTAACATTTCTACTATTATTCAATTAATTATTTCACATATTCCTAACCTCATTCACTCTAAGTAGAATAAGGCCCTGATGAGAGAAGGCTTGTTTGCAAAGGTGGAAGAGGCAGTAATGGAAGTGCTTATAAACAAAGCCCTTGCACTATAAGGCTTTAGAATGAGCTGCTTCCATGTTGCAAGCCCTTCATCCGCTCTAAAGTGCATGCACTAGTCAAAGAATCTTGTTGCACCCAAAATTTATGGCCTAGTCTTAACACTACTTTTATTACTTTACTTCCTAAATATAGAAAAGTCGATAATTTCATTTGTACGATTCTAAATAATTTATCTTCGCAATGTTGTATAAAAAATTATATAAATAGTTATTGTGAACTTTATTAAGTTCTATTTAACAACATCATTTCTCGAGCGTACACAAGTTTTGTGGAAGGATTTCAAATTCTTGATGGGATTCTAACAACCCATTAGGTTATTCACTCTCTAAAGGGATTGAGACAGGTTGGAATGCATATAAAATTTGACGTTTCTAAATATTATGACCAGTTAAATTAGGATTAGATATTTGGTTTACAAACCTATTAAAAAAAATTTCCATATATTTTTATAAATAGCTCACCTATATGGGCTCACTCTTTCATAGGATTAACTTATTCAAACTCTTTAGGCCTATGTGTTCTCTCTTCTCAGTAGATTCCAGGATCAAGTCCTTAATATCAAGCATTTTTTACTCTATTATTTTTAATGGCTTTCCAATGATGACTTTTAACCCCCTCATAGGAATCTCTCATGGTGGACGCATCTCACCCTTTTTATTTATCTTGGTAGTCGAGAGGCTTGGAAGATACCTTAAAGAAAATGCATGTCAAGATATCATTAAGGGTCATTTCCCTTATGCTAATGATTTTCCTATCACCCATCAACAATTTGCTAATGAAATAATGCCCTTTGGTCTGCCATCATGGGAAAAATAAGGCCCTTAAAGCTATAATTAAAGACTTTATGGAGGCTTAAAGTATGTGATAAATGTGGAAAGATCAAATATATACTTTTTTAATATCAATGTGATTGATGGAATTTAGATGAGTAATTTTCCTTCTCAATACTTGGGAGCCCCTCTCGTAGATAATTCCTTGAGATTTTCCTATGGGCAAGCCATTTTACAAAATATATCCAATACACTTGACAGTTGGTAATTTCACTCTGTCAATTTGGAAGGTAGGCTTGTCCTCTTCAAGTTTGACCTCAAAGGTCTTACTATGTACCAATTGTCAAACTTAGATGCTCCCAAAGTTATCTTCAAATCCATAACTTCCCTCTAAAAATATTTTCCTTAGAGAGGAGAAAAGAAGGAAAAAAGATAGTTTCTAATTGCCTAGGAAAAAGAATTGTATCCCCAAGATAGCTAAGGGATTAGGAATGAGATACCCAAAGATCATGAATAAAGAATTTGGAGTGAAATTATAGTCTCGATGGCTTCAAGGAAGAAATGTACTATAGAAACAAATATGGGATGAGAGAGATGGCCACTCCTCCTCTCAATTATTAAAGTTAAGAGAAACCAAACATCTGCTAGACTCCTTTATATGGAATTTGGCACAAGCCAACTAGAGCCTCATTCAAAATCATACCTTCTGAGAGATTAGGAATTAATGAATAACACAATTTTGGAAACACCTTGGGCAATAAATGGCATTACTCATGATGCTAGAGCATAAGAGCACCTTAAATAAATTTCAAATTTAATGATGTGAAAGATGAGACATGGACAACCATTTGTAAATGGGGGCTAAATTTGTGTGAAACAGAGCTGAAATGATGGAATCGATAAGTCTCTAGAAGACTTGATTTATTGTAATTATCTGCCATGCAATCAAACAGAGAGATTTCAGGGGTTTAGTTGAGCAATTGTGGGAGAATAACTTGAGGATATTAGATGATCCACTCACTTGTAATTTATATATAATGTGAGTCTGTATTGTATGTTTAAGAGGGTAGAAGAGCACAATGTAGCTGTGGGGCAAATTTGTAATTCAACCCAGAGTGGCCTTAGCCTGTAACACGAGTTCCGTGTGTCAATGAAATGTGTGTGTTTTATTTGATTTTGAATTCTTAATATACATATATGTTCTTTATGTTAATCCATAAACTGTGTGAGTGTGAGCGAGAGGATGAAGTTCCTATGAACTTTGCATAAAAAAAAGCTATGGCAAAGACAGAATGATGAAGAGACGAAAAAGAGCCATGTAAAGGATTAGCGGATGGTCATGATTAGATTGCAGATGTGAAGGTGAGAGATAAATGGATGAGATCACATCACAAGATAAGTTGGGAAAGTTGCAATGCGATGAAGGGTGAGTAGTGAAGACCGTTAGATCTGGCGTTGATCAATGGTGGAGGTTCAATCACAAATAGAGCGATTTCGCAAATCCCAGTTTTTAAGAGTTCGCACGGTATGTTATTTGGATTGCGATGTGATGAGGAGAAGGGGCACGTGTTGGCATTGTGCATTAGCAAGCATTGCATGATTTATAATTTAACCGTTATCGATAAAGAGTTAAACTTGCAAACGGCGATTTGCGACATTGTGTAATTTGTGAAATGTGATCGCTTCTGATCGTTCATCGTATTGTGGAACCCTAAAACCACAGTTCTACATATATGTAAATGGTTTGAGTTTATGTGAGATCGTTTTTAAAGTGACCGTTGTTTAATTACTTCCATATATATATTTTATAAACTACAATATTATAATCCGCTGTGAGTCCAAAAAAGTTTATGTAGGCCATAACTCACATGTCCACAGTAATATGTGTAAAATGCAGATTCGTCTGCATCAACTCATCTTAAAATCTTAAAAAAAAAAAAAATAGAAACATTTACTTTAGAACATCAGGATATTAGAGCGAAAGATTTATGGAAACCGACACATAATTTTATGCTGGAAAACAATGAAAAAAAATATAGGATCGGCCAACACACTCAACCTTATCTTTCTGGCCTATTTTAGCTCAGCAGCTACAAAGGCAGAAAATTTCCATTGCTCGGCCCATGACAAACTCCGGTTTATAAAATGTATTGAAAATTAATATAATTTTATGTTAATAAATTAATGCTGAAATAAAAAAATATTTCACTTTTTTCTACGCAGTATTAAAACTGTTACTGAATGTGATGAACAAAATCCATTTTAATTTGAAAAACAAAATTAAAAAGCGGACGCATATTTATTATGCTATCTCCTATGCTGTGAAGGGATGATATGCGCATTCGACATGTGTAACCGATAAACTTGACATCCCTTGCATCGGCTCAGCACTCACGTGTTCCTTCCAAAATTATAAAATTACTGCATTTATCATATAAAAAAAATGGATATAAATGTTTCAGCTATGTAAAATTATGAAATTGCCCACAAAAAAAACAAATTTAAAAACGGATATAATATTTCCAGCTTTTTATCTCTATGCAAACTTCATTTATCTCTCTCTAAATCTGCGGCTAAGGAAAATCAAATTTATTTTATATTAAGTAAGCTTAACAATCCTAAATATGTAAAAAACTAACATTTATACAAAAGTTGAGAGCTTAAAAATGATAAGATGTAAAAATTATAATTTTTTAATGGCTAATTTTATTATTTTATTATTAACTTTGGTTTTAATGGTTACTTTCTTTGCATTATTTATGGATGGAATTGATTAGCCAATCAATATTAAGCAATCATGATGATGATATGATTTCTTAAAAAAATTATATGAAATTTCATATAAAATATTAAAACATATTTTATTATTATATAATTAAACAAAATATTATTTTAAATTTTAATAATTTAAAATTAATACAAAATTTAATATAAGTTCAGGGTTAATGTAACTTTAAATATGTTTTTAAAGTATATTAAACAAAATTAAACTTTCATATATGTGTCTTGTAAAAAGGCAAGTTTATGTGTTACTTTCATGTAAAAAGGTAATTTTTGTATGTGTTATTTAATTTATTAATAGTTTTAATATATTTGTGTATTTTGGAATAGTATTTCTAAAATTTTAATTTAATTATTAGGTAGATTGTTAATGTTTTTTAGTTGAGTGGTTCAGATGGTGGTTTGACATCTATCCATTGTGGTTCAAGCCCAAGTGACATGGGCTGTCATACTAAGCTTGAAATTGCCCAAGCGACATGGCCCATTTCCGTGGAATGGTAGGGATATTTTCCGTGGAATGGTAGGGATTTTACAATAGATTACAATATGTACGATATTTGAATCTGGAATCTCATGGTACATAATACTTCATTTTCAAGGCCTAATTGATTTTCCTAGGAAGACATATTCTCATATTATTATCCAAATCATGAGTACATTATTATTTTCGATATTTGTGGAAGCCTATTTTAAAAAAAAATCTAAAGCTATAATATTAAAATTAAAATTAATAAAATTAAAATTTGATAAAAATTATAATAATATAATGATAAAATAATTAATATTATTTATTTTAAATTTTAATTTTAATAAAAAAAATTAGAATTAAAATTTAATTTTATATATATATATATATATATATATATAAAATTAACTTAATTACATTTTTTTTGATAAATAAAAAGTATTATATATATATATATATATATATATATATATATATATATATATAAAAAGTGGCTTATTGGGTAAGTTATGTTATAAATTATGTGAAGTAATGTGAATGATGAAAACTCTAATCAAATCTTCAAATGAGTCGACCCATTTGGAATTTACAAGAGCAGAATTATTGTACCTAAAATAATACACTTATAGCCCTGAGAATCAAATATATATAAACATAGTGTGATTACTTATTCTTGTTTTATTTGTAAGTTAATTTGTATTACATTAAAAAAAATTCAAAACAATACATTTATTATAGTCTTGGTCTTAGATCACTCCATTGAAAATGTGTTTTGATTTTTTCCTTTTCTCTGGTGGACATCAATCCATTTTGAGGAGTTATGAGGAAGACATGTAGAAGACAAAATTACTGCGTTTCTTTGAGGCAGTTTGTTGTCGAGGATTCTACAATATATATTGTTTCCTTATCACTGTCAAAGTGATATGGTTCATGGAAGTGTTTGTGTTTGTGCCCACTCATTGAAAAAGACAAGAATATGGTGGAGTAATTTTCATTTCTACTTGAGTGGTGGACCCCTCATCTAGGGGATGAGATGACACAATATGTGGTTGAACTGAGTTTGAAGGATTCAATTTGGAAATAGGGGTCTTTTGTTGTTGCATTTTGCCTTACTTATGAGCTCAAGAATTCTTAGATTCTCTTGTATCTTTTGGGTCTTACCATCTGTGGGCCTTTTCTCATCATCTAAGATGGGAGAGGGTGCTTGAGAAAAAGGATAGAAACTTTGAAGATGATTGGGTTTTTGAGAGATCCTGTAACGAAAAGTAGTGCTCCCATAGTTCACCGACTGCTAATATATTATTCACTTCCACTTGAGGGGATTTTATCTCGCAAGCCTTTGCGGAGATATATTTCAATGCATATGCCAAAAAAGGTGGCAATACCCTTCACAAGCCCATTACTATCTATCTTAATGAAAGTACCTAATAATTTTCCCACATACGCTAAGATTCTTGAATGAATCATATAAATGGGTATATTCCGGAGCCATACCAAGATTGTAGTATGCAAAGAGATGATGGAAAGAGAATTGAAATCAAGAAACAAATGTTGGAATGAGAGAGTAGATCAGCCCCAAAACCACGGCCCTTCATATTCGTATTCGGGAGCTAGTTTTGATGTATTCATTCAGGAAGCGGAAATGTTGATGGAAAAATACCATTAAAAAGATAAATAATAGTGTGTTATGAGTAATCTTTAGAAGAAAGGTCAAATATAAAATGAACCACTTCCAAAGATAGAATGTGTGTGGCTTGACACACAACGAATGTTGACCTTAAAAGATCTTTGGGAATCGCAGGAGAAAGCCTTGGCTCTAAGGCATCCTTGAAGGATATCGACTAGGAGGAAGAGGGCACACGCTAGCATTTGGCTCCACTATTTAGTGTTGATACTATATATATTGAAGCCTCCTTTGCTATGTTGTGATCACTCATCGATTTATATTCTACAAGGTGCCTACCTCCATGTAGGAGTGAAATAAAGATATAGGGGATCCTATATGATTTTGAATTGTATCTACGATTGAATAGAGAGGATATGTGGCTTTCCCCTACATGTGGAAAGAACTCGTACGATTAGCCTCACAAAGACCGTAAAGTTCAAGGGATCTGGAGTGATGCCCTAAATTTCAATGCATGAAAAACCTTATGGCAAAAGAAATTTCCCATGATTTATGTTTTTCTTAGGTTTTGTATGGAATTATTCGCTTTGTAGGCTCTATTCTAGTTTTGCATGGCACTGTAAGGACCTTGCATGGCATTGTAAGGACCTTGTATGGCGTTGTTATGATCTGGATTTTATGTGTCCTGCATTAGACGGTTTCTATTCTGTCCAATTTGTGTTTTTTGTTATTTCCTCATCTCTGCATGGCTCTAATTTTTACTGTAACCACTAGTTTTAGGAATTAGATTGTATGGCATCCAATGATTTTAATATGGGTGTTGGCACTGTAAAGGTTTGCAGCAAAAGCTTGGGTTGTTAGTGGGTCAATCATGTCAGTTGTTTTGTCACTTTTCTTAATTTTTCCAATTCTGAGGTTATATGTACTGCTGTAAGTTATTATAACGAGATTATCTCGGTCTGGGCTATTGTGGGAATGAGGAGTTTGATCTGTTACGTTATGTATATGGCGAATATTTATATCGTGTCCTACTGGTCTGTTCAGGAGTTGTTGTTTGCTTTAAAATCGAGTCCTCCAAGTCTTTGAAAGTTGAGTCCAGTGTATGCCGGTGAAGACAACCAAGCCCTGCCGCCCTCTAGACAGATTCATGCTCATGTTTATATCTCAGGTTGCTTTAATCTCGTCATGATTTGTACTATTGCAGGTCTTTCCATGCAATTATTGCCTCCACAGAAAGTTGTTGGAAGACCGGAAATTAAAGATAATGGTGAAAGGGCAATCGACTAAGAAGGATGCAAATGATAAGGGGAAAGCCAAAGATCCGAAACCCATCCCAGCCAAATGAGGTCGAAAGTTTGGTAAAGAGGTGATGGAGAATTTGTTCCAGACTTATTCGAATGGTACACCTTGTTACATCAAGTCTTTGATTCATGGGTGGGAACAAGATGCAAGGGCCAAGGAAGAATAAGAATTGAACCCTATGGTTACTGACCCTAGTAATACTCGCAATAGATTATCCTTGTTCCATCACTCCATCCACACCTATTGGATACTGAAGTGCCTATTGGTGAAAGAAATTGTCTCTTTCCAAGAGATAGGGGGAGACCCTCGAGCAACCTCAACTTTGGTTGATATCAGTAAAGCCATCAAGGAAATCAACTTGCGGCAGCATCACAAGATCGTTCAACTGGGGCAAATTGAGAAATAGCTACAAAGCATGCACTAGGTTGACATGCCAAGCTGGAGTGTTAAGGACCCGACTTCTATAGAGTCATCTAATGATTGACTTTCTATATTTATGTTTTTGTTATCATAAACGATAGCATTTACGTTTCTTATATGTTTATTAAAGGAAAGATAGGTAATAGCTAGTTAAAGAGAGTAATTGACTCCCTTAAGATGTTTAAGTTTTGGATAACCTATAACTTTTTAAGATGGCCAACACACATGATTTCCTATGAACAGGTTGAGGCTAAAAACTATAAATGTTTCTGACATGCATTTTGTTTAATGAATAGAAAATAACAAATATCTACTAAGTTAAAAAAAAACAATATCCCCAAAATAAAGAGTCATATATATGAGAGGTTTAAGACCCAAAAAAATCAGATTCCTGAAACAAACAATCTCCCATGAAACAAACAATCTCCCATGAACCAGGCAATCTCTGAAGCTGCTAGGACTCCATTCAGATTACACCAAGCTTTGACATTTATTTCCAAAATTATTTTACCGAGAGCAAGATACAAACTATATTTTTTTGTAAACTAATTTAATTTTTTTAATCGAGCATGCCACTTAAAAGTGCTCGATGACACGAATCTAGCTCCTCGCGATGTGAACTCGTGATGTGAGGAAATCTCAAATGCCAGCACTGATAAGAATGACCGTGGGGAATTTATTTGGGAAATTAGGCAAGATTTGATATTGGTGAGAGAGAGCCTGTTCGGAATACGACATGCACATGCGACAGTCTGCTGACCAGTCACACATTAAATGTATTTGGAACATAATTCGCGGCCCGTGTGAAACGGGCTACTGCTGTTGACAATCCCCATTATAAACATAACGCCTTACACCAATGACACACCATGATATCATTACTCTGCTTTAGTTTTTTTTTTGTTTCAGAGCAATGGAGTTTCTATTAAATGGCGAAGGATACTCCATCACTGACGCTATCCCGATGAATAACAGCACGCCTGCATCAAAGTCTGCCGAGCTCTTTGGATTTCCCAGCGGGGAGAATTCTGAGCTGCTTGATGGCTTTCTGCAGTCGCACAAGAAGATGAAGATTCCGGCAGAGAGTGAACGCATAAGGCAAAAAGAGACAGAAGCCTTCACGATCTCAGGAAACGGCGCCCAGTCAGATCAACGTCGACCTGTTACCGACTTCAATTACCCAGAAATAACGCCGGTGTCGATCACGGAGGTACGGCGTCCCGCGGCCAGTCTATCTGTGAATGGCACTGGAACCGCCCAGGTGGGCAAAAAACGATCCAGAGCCTCCAGGAGAGCGACGACGACGCTGTTCAACACGGACACTGCGAATTTTAGAGCCATGGTGCAGCGCTTCACGGGTATTCCTGAAACCCCCTTTCGATTTTCACCCATGAACCCTAACTTCTCTGTCCATGTGGGCCAGCAGGGGTTGCACATGCTTGGCAAGCCCCTGCCTTACAAGGCAGTACTTGACCCTAATATTAACTGCGTCTCCCACCTTAATCCTCCCCCTGACAGTTATGGTACTCAACAATATAACAGTACTACGTTTCTTCCGTCCCAGTTTCTCCATCATAATATAAACTTCAGCAGCCCCTTGAATTTGTTTCCCAAGGGCAATCCTTGACCCCAATTCCGCTAAACAACGTGGGACTGATCGATCCGGCAATTGTGTTTCCCACCTTCTCTGTAACGTTGCCATCGAACAGAAGGTCTGCCTGACTCGTTGAATTTCTGCCTGCTTGCTTTATTTCTGTGTTTTCAACCGTTCTTCTAATTGAAGTTGTTACTTTTCAATGGATGTACATGAATATGCAAATATGAGCAGATTGTCATTTGTTGCTTAGTTCCCGGGCAGATACGCCATTCCCCAATTGCATTTCCCATTAACAAGGATTTGATTACTGGTTAATGTGATCTCGTGTGGAATCCTTGGAATCTTTATTCCTGCATCTTCTATGATGTAAATACACTTCTGAATTGTTCTTCGTTTTTAAAAACCACGTTCTGGTTTCTTGTTATCATAACTCCATTTCTATTATTCATCTCTCTAGGTGATATGAATGTTGGAAAACGTAATTTCTACTTGTTTTAGTTGTAATTTTTTTATTTAGAGGAGTCTGTTGTTATTATGCTTTCTAGATTTGGTGTGTGGTTAATAAATTCTCTCAACCAAGTGATTGTGTGTCCAAGATAGTTTCCTATTTTGAAACAACACTTCATGTATATATGTAATTATATTTGATTAATAGAACATAACGTGCATGCTCAGATTTTATTTGGTATTAGAGCCGTTTGGGCTAGCCTTGGCTTGTTCTTGGCCGACGGAAATAATAAAATATTATTTCTGCTTGTCGTTTGTCCATCCTTTTAATGAGAAGTGTGAGTTGGTCTGTGAGTGCTATTTGTTTGTTGAATTTCTGAAGCATTGAGGGATTCTACCATTCACACCCATCATTCCGGTGGATGGTTGGTTCTTTATATGGAGGGTTGGTTCTTTATATGGAGGTCGATATATCCTTTTCTTATATTTGACCACAACTAGACTTTGCAGATTAATATCAAGACAAGCAGTCATTAAGGGGGTGTGTTGGAAAATGTAATTCTTTCTATATAGAGGATTTTGTTCCTATTGAGTTTCCTAGATTGGCCTATAGTTGAGAGATTCTCTCAACCAAGTGATTATGAATCCAAAATAATTTCCCTATTTTAAAACAACGCTTCATGTATATATGTCATTTTATTTGACTAATAAAATATGTACATGCTCAAATTTTATCTATAAATTTGTATTAATTTGTCCATAACTTTCTTATGTTTTAAGGTTTTCGTTATGTATAAAGCAAGGACCTTGAAGCAAAGTGTAAAACCTCACAAATATAAATATGATTGTAGAGAAAATTGTAAGCTTATTTTAAGCCATAACAATTGGTCTTTTCAAAACCATCAATATTGATTTTTTTGGGTTCGTTGCTTTCTCTGACCAGTGTAGTGATATGCTGCCATTCCCATGTTTGAACTTGGACAATAAATATACCGAGCTTGAAAGCCATTCTGAAGGAAACCTTCTGTTTACGGAGTTATTTTTTCATAATCTTTTAATTACTGAAGGAAAGGTGGTGAGGAATTTTACCTGCCAGTTTCTTTGATGACAACGAATTTAAACCACAAAGAAGTTTCTCCGCCAAATGATGTAGCGCTCCAAGTCTAATTACCCGAAATTCAATAAATGGAATTTTATATGGGATTCAGGAGCCCACTATAAATGGTGTTTTATATGTATTAAAGGATTACATTTGCAATGACGTAAAAATATATTAAAAACTATATTATTAAAGGATTACATTTGCAATGAGTTAAAATATATTAAAATGAGCACTTTAAATATTTAGTAACGGTTTTTTTAAATGATTTGTTGACTCTTTCATAATAGCTTTTTATATTCGTAAAATATATTTCTTTTTATATTGGTACCAGGATTACATTTGTAATGAGCTAAAATATATTAAATATATATATTAAAATGAGAGCTTTGTTGATTTTTATGGGAAAGTTTTATTAATTTTTATTGGAAAAGTAATTATATTAAAAATATATTGTTAATACTAAATTGAAAAGAAAAATTCGATACAATGAAAAAAAAGAAAGAAAAAGATAAGGGCACTCGCACAAACATGTACATATAGAAATGAAAATATGTTGTTGGAAACACAAGTGTTTATAGTCTCATAGCCTAGCTACTCTCTTAATTGATTTAAACAAGTAAAAGCAAGAGAAAATATTGTGGAAAAGACTTAAAGTTGTTGTCAACATATTGCAACCATCTCATGATATGAATTTATAGTACATCAATTTGACCATTCTAGATCAAGCTCTCAACGAAAACTCGTGAGCCGATTATGACAATAGCTTATCAAATATAAGTTTTGACAACTCATATCATTGTGGTTATCTAGCTTTGTGATTGTCTAGGGACCCATAATCTAACACGAAATGCCATGTGCACTTGTAAACTCATACTTTTCTACAACACGTGGATTCCTAAGAAAAAACATGTTTGTGCTCCTAAGTAGAAGTGTGCACATGTACATATTTCCAAAAGAAAGCATGAACACTGTCTAAACACATGTTTGTGTTACTGTTAGAATGCCTCGGACTCTAAGACCCATACCAAATATTCAAAAGTGCTAATAGTACCTATATACCTAGTTATATGTAAAGGATTCACTTAAGAGCACATTTGATGTGGTTCAAGGTATAAATCTAAGCCCTAGAAGCCTAGAAGCTTCCTTTAGGGTTGAACTCTAGGGTTTTATCCCCTAATCATATCCAAGGTATAAAGTATCATGCTTAATGTGTCTCAATTTAGAAATAAATGATACCCTAAAAGGTTCTTTTGTGGTGACTCAACATGTCCTTGTTGGTAGTATATGCCTATAAGCTTCTTTTATGATCTAAGGGTTGGGTTTACTCTCTCGATCATGTCTAACGACCCAAGACGTGTATACCCAATGTTTAAAATCTCATAATGATGTTGATATTCCCACTTGAAGGCAAAAAACCCCCTTAAGAGGGTTTATTTCGCCATTCAACATGCTTGCGCCTTAATTATACAAATTTTATGTGTTTTTATTCTACCTTATTCCATAACATTAATTTATATATTAATACCTAACCCCAACCCCCCCTCCCCCCCCCAAAAAAAAAAAAGAAAAAGAAAAAAACCATATCCTTTACTGTGATATCAATACCTAATTGTAATTAAAAATTCGTACTTATATGTTAAGGATATGCTCAACAGGTCATGCGTAGTCGATTGTGGTGTGATTATTGAATGTTGATGCTTAGAGGATTCCATTATGGTGTACGACCTAGGTTTCCTCCAAATATTTCTATGTCCCAAAGAACCATGTATGTAGTATCAAAAATCTCCTAATGGCACATGTATCCCTAGTCAAAGAAAGGCATAGCCTTGAGAGATATTTTTTAGTCATTCAATGTGTTCTTCATAACCATGTATTCCAAAAATATTTCTAGAAAGTAAAATCACTATGTTTCCTTTGATGACCATGTCAGGGGACTCAAGATTCATAAGTAGTGCTCAAAATACTCCAATGATGTTTCTGTCCCTACTTATAAGACAAGGATGTAGACATGATGTGTGTGTGGTGGTTTGAGGTTTTGGTCTAGGACTTTGATACTTAGAAGCAAGCTCTATGATCCAAGTCACATCTCTTATCATTTTTAAGACCCTCATATAAATACTTCATGCTCAAATCATCTAATGTCATTGATATCCCCACTTGGAGGTGAAGGATATACATTGGGAAAAAAGGAATTTTATCACAAAAATGTCCACATGTTTTTAGGAATGCAGGTGCATTATTAATAACATTTGTTCATTATTAATAGCACACATATGTTGATAAGAATAAGAACATCTTCTAGAGCTTGTGTTCATTCTTTCCATTTGAATGTATTTTAGTGAGGAGTGATATCTTTAACATGAACATTTTCTGATTTCATTTCCTTGGGTTAAGGCTCGAAATGAAAAACCTTGTGATAAGTTCTTGTTATAAATATATAAATACAAGATATACTAGAAATTCTTAAATTTTGACATAGATCAAATCATTCACTCACAAAAATTAACACAATAATGTAGAGAAATACTTAAGGTAGGGAAACATCATATTTGTTCCTTAAGAAACAATACCATTCCACAAGAAATTATTTCTTTCTATAATTATAGTATATTCATTATATACTCATTAAATTTCTTCTATATTTTTTATAACTCTATCTAACCTCCTAAGATCATTCTAGAGAAAAAAAATTCTAGTAGGTAGAACTTTCTAATAAGCCATCTTATATTTATTAATTTCTCACTATTACATGAGTGTTATTTACTAGAAATAACTTCCATACATAGTAATAAACAATCATCTAACTATTATTATTGTTCTTGAGTTCCTTGCTAGGTACCCCATGTGTATAATACATTCCATCCCCCTTTCCATGTTTCATTTTTGAAGTATAATCAGAAATAACATAATATGATTGGTCTAGCAACATTGGTAGTTGGTATTAAGCATGAGCATCTATCCATCCCAGTGAAATGTTAACATAGGGTCCAACTAGTTCCTTTCCAACCTGATCTAGTATTTAGAATTTGATTGCTCCTTCCCATATTAATTTGATATCTCCATGCATTGTTCTCATAACTCCATGTACCCCTCAGTTGGTTTCCCTTTTGGCATCATTTTGGTCCATAATAAATTTTCATAATGCTCATACCGTTGATGATTCTTTTCTTTCAAACTAGTGTTGGTGGCAATATACATCAATTTTATTTCAAAGTAGTGTTGGTGGCGATATACATCAATTTTAGTACTTGGTTTTTATAGCTTGGAATCTTCAACATGGTTCTCCTTTGAGTCATATTGCTACTTGATTTTTTCATACAAGGATTTTTCTTCATATTCTTCTATAGATTATTTTTCATGTGGAAATATATCAATTCAAATATGAAAGGTGACTAAAAAAACCTCTTGAAATATAAAACTAAGGGCCCTTGAAAATGTACTAATATGTACATATTGTTGATAGAATATATTCCATGATTTATGTAAATCTATCTATTCTTTCATGTGTGTTTAACATTATATAGGAGCTACAAAGCTCTTTCCTACGCTGCACAATTTTAGGAGAGCCATAAGTTGTGGTCATTTCTTCCCTCTCTGTTTGACAAGTTTCTACCCTGCACCAAACCATTTCTAGCCCGCTCAAACCAAACTCCTCCTCCTCACTTATGCCTTAACCTCAGTCTAGGCTCACACATTCTTTGCGGTATTCTCTACCTAAATGACTGTTTATCTGCCATATTGATGACCGTTGAAATCCGCAGATCTCTATTTTTGGCATCACTATCCTTTACTTTGATTCTCCTACAACGTGTATTCTCTGCCATTCTCTCGAGTGTGTGCTTCTTTTGTCAGTGCATCAGCCCCTATCTGCATGACCTCCAGAAACTTTAGCGAGTGTCATCTTTGCCTATCTGCATAAATGGTAAAATATCCAAGACTCCATTTTCATTTTCAAACTTGCTTCTATGAGCATTACCACTGTTTAGTTTGTTGACTCCATAGATTAATGCGCTCTTGGCTCTGCAGGATTTATTCCAGTTCAAAGCTCGGGATAGAGCTAACACAGGCCACCAACCAAAACAAACCAAATCTCGGTATTCCAACCATTGGTTTCATTATACATCAGAAAGACAAGGATGATGAGAAGTTTAGCGTTAGATAGCATCCTTGACCCTAGATAGCATTACGACACATTACGAAGCTCTGATTGCTGGTCTTCAACATGCTGCCTACCGTAATATTTGGAAAGCCAGAACTTTGAAGCATTGTCAACTCGTTCATTTCTAGGTTGGTGGTCAGCGAATATCCTCGTTATTTAATGTTGCAAAGGTAGAGGAGAGTGCTACATATCATAAAAAAAGGTTTGATAATTTTTAGTTGCACCGTATCATGAATCCTGTTATCTTGCAGGAAACAACTTTTGCAACACAGTTTTCCGATTCCACCTTTGTGCCCAGCTGCATCCTAATGATATTTTTGGTGTACATATTACGCACCTATCACTTTTTCCATGAGGATCTCAAAGCAACCATTTCACCCATTTCACTTTTTGCGTGAGCATCTCAATGCACCCATTAAGGTGCTACAGAGTTTGCGGGTCCTTGTCCATTGAAAAATACAAGTAGCAAGCTAACTCTGTTGGCACATTTAAAAATTTAATCTATTTACCTTTGTTTTGTTATTTCAGTGCAATATCAATATCATGAGTACGTTTGCGTGTGGGTACAGGTTCGATAAGGATAACAGAATTTCTACGTTTCTAACTACACTTCCTGGTAAACATTGATCTTTTTCCCGTGTGTGAATGAGTATTGGATCCATTTAATCTAGTATTCTCTGAAATTAGGGAATCTGAACTTGGGAAAATTGACAAATGGTAGTTCATTGGAATAAGACCCCCATAAGGAAAACCCGTGAATGGGAGAATGAGAACAACATTGATTCCGCCTTGCTGGCGTTGTTGACCTTAAGGGGTAGATATTTTTAGTGAGCTGTGTTTTACAAGATTGTTCCAGGCTTTTATGTTCCTTAGCCTTTTACTTTGAGGAAAGTTTACGTCACTCTCTACTTTACCTTGAGAGAAAGAGATATAGTTCGAATTTAGTTGAGAACTTTTAAAGTTCAAGTTGACACTTTTCATTTGCTAAGCTTTTATTTGTGTAAGAGGGTGGAATTTGAAGTTTCCGTTCTGAGTTCCATTGTCATTGTTGTTTTAAAATCCTCCATAGCACTAACTTTTGATGTTGTGATCGATACTAGGAAATATTATGTTCCTCTCAGTTCTATGTTGAGTTGAATTACACAACTAAAAACTCTTTTCATGTTTTATTTTCTATCTTTGAGACCAAGTCTTTTGGTCAATTTACTTGCACTTATTGTATGTGGAAGATTGTTCATAACCTTTTCTTTTTTTGCTACATAAAGTCTTTTCTTACTCTTAATGTGTTGAGAGTATAGGTGTGTATCTTTTCCTCATTATCTTATTATTTATTCAACTTGAAAAATGACCATACTTGATGCACTATTAGAGTTATTGAGAACTTTAATCTTGTCTATTGTTGACAACATAGTCGAAATCAACAAGGACACTCTCTCAAACATTCAAGCCTATTTGCAAAATGCACAAGACAAGATTGAGTTTTTGCAATTCAAATCTCAAGTATAGCAAGATGAGCTACAACAAAACAGTCTTGATTTTGAACTGGTTTTGTTCAAAAAAATTCTCTGTTTGAATTTAAGATAGAATCCCATCAACAACTAGAAATAGATCAAATCTGTGAGGATTGGGTTGATTCCCATCAAGTTCCCACTTAAGGAGCATATTTTCATGAAGATGTAGAGATACAACCTCCACTTCCCAATCCCATTATCATATCGTGGGAAGAACTTACTAACAACAAGGACAAAATCGATCTTGGATATGAAAAGGATGTATCCTTTGACATTCCAGAGTACTCTAAACCCATCATGTTTCAGATTCTTGAGATTCTTCATGATTTTTTCATATTCGCTTGTTCCATGCCCTGCTCCTTTTCCATAGCCACAAAATTTCAAATGCAAACATTGTGATCGGGTTGGCCATGTGAATCAATATTTTGATCTTCACCCTTATGAGGACTATGGAAGACACACTCATGATTCAGATAGATGCTCTAGACATAAGACTCCCATAAGAACGAATACTCACCTTGGATGTATGAATTCTTGGAAATGGTCTTCGAGTTCCAGGTGGATTTTGGTGGCCACCCAACTGTTCCACCTAGACCTCTAGTTGGGTTCATCAGTTTCCTTGTTTATAGAAGCATCTACTATTTTTAGGAGTTTTTCAGGTCCTAAACTTCCGAATGAGTTTTGACCCATTAAACAACGTTTTTTTGAGGTCCACAACATGCTCATAGTTGCATGCAGGAGCTTGTAGCAAATCTTATAGTAATGAGAGAGATATTTCCGATGATATATCATATGCACCAAACAGAGATAATATGACCAATTTATCACCCCGGGAAGTTGCTTGCCCAAGTCACCCCAACGGGGCCCACAAAATCTTGGCGTTAAATTTCCTGGGGTTGGGGATTTTGTTGTTTAGGGTTTTCCCTTGTTTTCCAATAATAAAAGGGGCCTTGAGCCTCATTATAACACAGTTTAGAGGCATGTAGCTGTTACATCTCTTCTAAGAGATAAACTACCATCGCTCGAGCTAGTTTATTTCCTTTCTATCTCTAAGTTTATTTTGTTTATTTGACAATAATGAAATTAAGTATATTCTCTACTATATATTTGAATTTATGCTTATTCATATATTTTATTGTGTTTCTGCATAAATCCATATCAGTAGTATCAAAGCGGTTTTCTCTTTCTCGATCTTTCTTTGCATGTCCCTAATGACATCGAGGTATAAGGAGTTAGGGCTTGATCTTGTTTAACCATTGCAAGGTCAACCTTGAAAACCTTACAACCTCCCATGGTGGAAGAATAGAAAGATAAGGCGGAAGGAGATCCTATCAAAATATTTCTCTATGAGGCCCTTGAGAAATAGAGGAACACGATGATGGATAACTTTGCCCAGATCCTTCGATGACTACCCACCAATGACACATATTTATTCGGCAGCTTCCAACCACTTTGGAGGCGCCACTCCTTTTAAGGTACAAGTTAAATTTGAAATTCCCTTATTTGACGACCAAATAGATTCAGACACCATAAACATATGGTTGAATCTATTATAAGGATATATTTAGGTTCATGAATTTTTCAATCGAGAAAATATTACTTTTGCACTTCTCAAAGTTGCCCCCCTGTGTCAAGGATTGGTGGGAAACCTACTGTGAGAGAAAGGATGAGGTGGAATCCTCCGTGTTCTTGGCCGCACCGACTTGGAATTATTTTGGAGAAGCCATCATGGAACAATATTACCCCTCAGGCAGCTATGAGGATGAGTACATACAATGGAGTATGTTGTGGTAGAAAAGTGATCAAGATGTGCATGAGTTGATGAATCTGTTCGATAGCCTAAGCAAAAATTTGGGTGCCAAAGATTCAAAGAAACATTTGGTGCTTAAGTAATGCAGTTGTCTACACATATACATCAAGGATAAAATGGAGTTCCTCAACATCTCCTCGCTTGATGCAACATATCGGTATGCTGCCAAGATTGAGCAGAAAGTCAAGTAGAAGAAGTGAAACTATTGTTTTGCGAATCAGAAGTAAGGGAAAGGAACCTCCAAACCATAGAACAAAGGACAAGGCCAAGGCAGGGTGGCCTAGGACAACCTATCGAAGTTGCAATCAAAGAAGAACACCACGAAGCCAAAGAAGGAAACGAGAAAGTGGTGTGAGATCGAGAAGAGATCCACTCACAACACAAGTGAGTGTCTGACCAAGTAGTCACTAGTGGTCGAGCTAAAGGCTTCCTTATCAGATGCATGTTCCAACTCTCAGATAGAACCGAACAATGGGAATGACAAACAGATGCAGGTTATCGATGTGGAGCCCAGTGACACCATTGCCACCACCAAGATCTAGAAGGAAGAACCCGAAGATCCAGAGGAGGGGAAACATGTCTTCCATTTCTATATGTGGATTAAGGGTTCCACAATGCAGTTCATTGTTTACAGAAAGATCCAAAAGAAGCTCATTTCAACAGAGGTCGTGAAGCAGTTGGGCCTATCGATCACAACACACTGACAACTATACATCATCAAGTGGCTTCACCAAGGACAAGATCTACATGTCAACCAACAATGTCGCCTTCCGTACAACATAAAACCCTTCACAAATGAAGTATTATGTGATGTTTCTACTCTTGAATTTTTTTTATGTATTATTAGGCCAACCATACTTGTGGAAGCGACATGTTGTATATGAGTCTCAACCTCGTACTCTTATTGTTACTTTGGGTAATAAGTTGTACATGATACTAGAGGTAGCATTGCCTACTGCCATCTCTTTGATCACTATGAAGAAATGCAGTAAGATCATTTCCCAAATTGGGAATTTTCTTTTCCCTGTGATCCACCCTCAGGGAAAGAAAAATACTATGGCTAGGACCTCCAAACAGAGCTTCTCTGCAAAAAAATATATATATGGAAAAGGTCATGGAGGAGTATGGGAACATTTCCACCTCACCTACATCGGTTCCTCTACACTGTCAGGTCAAGCACTTCATCGATCTGACCCTAGGCGCGCCGCTACCCAGTCGACCAATATATTGGTGCTTTGTTCTCAAGACGATGAAATAAAGAGGCAGAGTCATGAGCTACCATATAAATGTCACATCCAGTCGATTTCATCATCGTGTGGGAGTCTGATCATGTTGGTGCAAAAGAAGGATGGGACTTGGAGAATTTGTATTGATTATCAAGCGTTGAACATGATCGCTTTTCGGAACAGATAACTAATCCCACAAATTGATGACCTTCTGCACCAAATCAAGGGGGAGAATATTCCAACAATATTAAATTGAAGTTTGGGTATCACGAGGTACCAATGGAACCCTCTGATGTGTGGAAACCTACCTTCATAGCCAAGGAGGGCCTTTTTTAATGGTTGTTCATGAATTTCTGGTTGACGAAGGCTCCTGAAACCTTCATGAGGCTGATGGATGACATCTTGTGACCATTAACTAACTCATTTGTGGTGGCGTATTTCAATGACATCTTTATCTTCAGCCAAATTTTGGAAGAGAACATCCACCACATTCGATAGGTCCTCCAAACACTGCTTCAACACAAGTTATGTGTGAATTTGAAGAAATACACTTTTGGCATGACCCAAGTTCAATATCTATGATACATTATTGATGAGCGGGGGGTGCATGTGGACCCAACAAGGATCTAGGTCATTCAGGATTGGGCAATCCGAACCACTCTAACAGAGCTCTGCATCTTTCTGGGTCTTGCCAATTTCTAGTGCAAGTTCATGTTGATATTATCTCATATTAGTTGGCCTTTGAGTCAAGTCACCAATAGAGGAGTGAAAGAAAAAATATTTTGGTTTGAATCTCAGTAGAAGGAATTCGTAGAGTTCAAGCATCACGTCTGCTCCACACCAATTCTCACATTACCAGACTTGCAACAACCATTTGAGCTCAAGATAGATACCTCTCACTATGCTATTGGGGCAGTACATACTCAACAGGTGAATCCAACGACATATCACAGTGAGACACCTTTATACAAAGTCTAAAAGTATCCCAGCTATGAAAAATAGATGTATTCCATTGTGCAGGCATGCCAAAAATGGATGCATTAAATTTTTTGGAAGGAAACAATCATCCACACGAATCACCAACCCCTGCATTTCATACAGACACAAGGGCTGTAGTAGAACGATCAGAATCATAAATGTTCCACATACATGAAACAATGACATTTGAACATTAAGTAAGAGAATAGAAGCACCAATAATTTTGTAGACTGCCTCAACCAATGGTCGATCGTGGTGTTAACCACTGTGCTTGAGTCTTGTGGGCACAAGACTTTGGGTTGGTCGCATCTCTACAAAAGTGATCCATAATTCGAAAACACATAGGAAATGCTCCCTGAGGGCAAGAAAATTCCATTTTTTCACCTTCAGGATGCACTGTTACAACACCTAGGATACCTCTGTGTTCCTTCAAGCGAGTGTGACAAGATTATTTCGGAAGCATACTACAGTCGGGTCGTTGGACATTTCAGGGTCAAGAGAACTGTGGCAGTACTGCAGAAGTATTTTTATTGGCCAAACCTTCGACATTATGTTGGGAAGAAAATCAGATCTTGCATTTCCTATTCCATTGAAAAACAGACCATCGAGAATCAAGGCCTATATACTACACTACCTACCCCTAGTCAACTGTGGGAATCCATTTCTATGGATTACATGTCGGTCCTTCCTTCTACCAAGCATGGAAATGACTGCTTTTTTCTGGTCATCAAAAAATTCTCTAAGTTAGACATTATGGCAGCCTACAAGAAGAATATCACTACAGAAGCCACTGATAAAATCTTATTTGAGTAAGTGTGGTACACTTTGGGATCCCCCAGTCCATTATCTCAGATTGGGACAATAAGTTCCTCAGTACATTTTGGTCAAGTCTCTGGTTGATGTTGGACACCAAGCTCACTAATTCCACAACATTGCATCCCAAACTGATAGCTAAATAGAGGTCTTAAATAGCTTGATCGTACAAATTATGTGCATGTACAACTCAAAGCATCCATACACATGGGATGAAATCTTCCCATATGTCCAACATAGCTATAATTGAGCTCTCCACAACTCAACTAGCCACAACCCCTTTGAGGTGGGCTTGGGATTCTGACCACTATGTCTCATTAATGTGGCCATACCATTTGTAGCTACAGGTCCAGAAGCTGACAAAGAGAACATGTTCATTGTGTGCATTCATCACATTTGCCAGCAGGTCCATAAAATATTCAATAGAGCTAGTGCTAAGTACAAGCAACAACATTATCAGCATCAAGTGCCACACAAGTTCGAGGTGGGCAACAAAGTTTGGGTGCATTTAAAGAAGAAGCGCCTCGCTGCACCCCACCACAAGCTTCACCCACTCCAATATGGGCTATATACCATCACCAAGGCTGTAGGAGATAATGCCTTCGAGCTCAACATTCCACCATTCCTTGGTTTGCACTTAGTGTTCAATGTGGACCACCTTTGACCCTACATTCCACCATTGTTAGACACATAATACATCGCAGAAAAACTCACACCAATAGAGTTAAACCCATAGTGAATGGAACATGCCACAAATGATCTGATAATGGACACAAATATCAAGAAAAACCTCCAGTAGAGGATCCAACTATACGAGGGACCAGATTCAATAAAGCTTTCCTCACCTCATGGAGGCTCTGCATGCAATGGGGACCATTTCTTCCTAAGGGGGGAGGAATTATATTGGTGGATATTGGTGTCCAAAAAACTATTACACCTAGACCTCCAGTCAGTTTCATCTGTTTCCTTGTTTATAGCAGAATTTACCATTTTTAGCAGTTTTTTGTGTCCTAAGATTCTAGAGGATATTTTACCCCCTAAATGGAGATTTTGTGAGGTTTGCAGCAAGTTTGTAGCCATAGGAAGGGGCCTATATAAAATCTTTTAGTACATGGAGATATATTTTCGGCGATATATCGTATGTGCCAAATAGAGATAATATGACCAAGTAACGACCTCAAGAAGTTGGCTGCCCAGTTAACCCCACCTAGCCCACAAAATCTTGGCGTTCCATCTCCTAGGGTTATGGTTTATGTTTTTTAGGGTTTTCCCATGTTGTTCAATAATAAAAAGTCCCTTGAGCCTCATTTTAACACAGTACAGAGGCATGTAGCCACCACATCTCTTCTAAGAGATAAGTTACTATCACCCGAGCTAGTTTATTTCCATTCTTTCTGTAATCTTATTTCAGTTCTTTGAAATTAATGAAATGAATTATATTTTCTTCTGCATCTCTTTGTTTATGTTTATTTCTATATTTTATTGTTTTCTTGCATAAATCTGGATCACTTCAACAACTAAGAAGATATATCGATCATACCTCAAAGATCATTCTCATCTATTGACATGTATTTTAGTCAACATTTATTCATATTATCACCTTGTATGTGAGCGCAAGCCACAACTTGAACCAAGGGTAAGCTGTAAGAGGGTAGAACTAGAGTCAACCATAGAAAAATTCAGAGTTGTAGCGAGAGACAAAGTCATGGTCCATGTGCATTTTTTTGGTTGGTGGACAACCTTATACCACCACCTATAGAAAACTTTGGTTTCGTATACATAATTTTATGGTTGAATTTAAACTAAAAATAAGGAGCACTTCCACTAGTAGAATATTTTAGGTTCTAGCCAAATATAGAATTGTTCTAGGAATTGGTTCAAGCATTAGTTCTAAAACCAGTTACCAGCCTTAAGCCACCATCGGTGGAGACTTCAATTTCTTCTACCTCACCTGGTTTATGGTCTTCCTTAAACCACTATTTTGAAGAGCACATACATACATTGGCTGCCATGCATTTTTGTATATCATCTCTCTTCTTTGACTCATATACACCACTTCTTATTAAGGGGGTCAATGTTGGAAACTTAATATATTATGGTTGGTGAGGAAGAATGTGAGCAATGACAAAATTCCAAAATGCCTCTTAGAATATGAAAGAAAATGGTCACGAAAATATATTAATATGTATATTTTGTCAACAAAATGCATATCTAATATTGTATATAATTTTTGTGTGTTTAAAAACATTTATCCATGTTAAATATTAAATATTTTAAAATATTTGAATAATGGTACCCACAACTTGTGGTTTTTGAATATGTTCTATAATAACTTGTACTCTATTAGCCAATTGAACATTGATTAATTATACTAGCAAGTATTAGGATTGATAGAAATCATGATTTTTTTTTCATGAATATACATATAAACTTATAATATAGAGTTTCCCTTATGTAAATAAATAATTTGTTTTCTATTTTTCCCTTTTCCCAGCATGAGATCACCTATCTAATAATACTTTTTCATATTCCATATTAGAAAGTGCCTTCATCTGGTAACGATTATGGAAATTCCACTAAATTTTTGCATCTTCGTTGACACCATCAGGTAATAAAAATTTTCAGCTCTATTTTCATAATAAATCTTCATATTTTGCATATTCCATATTACAAAGTGCCTTCATCTTGTTACGGTTACGGAAATTCCACTAAATTTTTGCATCTTCGTTGACACCATCAGGTAATAAAACTTTTCAGCTCTATTTTCATAATAAATCTTCATATTTCGTAAGTCCTTTATTACTAGGGAAGGAGCATTGGACAACAGTGAAGTGGCTTTTTAGATATTTGCGTGGCACTAGTGATTATGGCTTGTGCTACCAGGGAAGACCAAGATTGGAAAGAGTGTTGGACATTCATGGTTTTGTTGATGCATATTGGGCTGGAGATCTGGATCAAATAAGATCTACAAGTGGGTATGTGTTTAGCCTATTTGGAGGTGCAGTCAGTTGGATGAGTAAAAGATAGTCTGTAGTGGATAATGAAATATATTCTTCCATTAAGACCTAGAAAGAAAAATTAAGGTTTTTAAGAAGATTACTTACTATTCAATAGAGTTCTTTAAGGTGAACAACTTAAAATTAATTATGGATATATCTATTAGATTGGATACTATTACCACAATTATGAAATACTATAGCCAGTATGGATCCATGATTATTGGTTTCTGTAAAATTTTACCACTGTATCAAAAGATATATTCTTTTGTAAAACAATTGTTTTTTTCATTCAACAATCGCTCCACTTCCTAGACTTCATTTTAGATGATCTATATTTAGAAATTGATCGCTAATTTTAGAGGAACTAAAATATTTAAATATTTTCATCAAATTTTCTTAAACGTTTTCATAAATTAATTTAAAGTCCATTACCGTCTTTTGATCCATTAAAAAAATCCATAAAAATAAAAAAAACACTTCCGCTTTTTTATAAGGAAGTAACACTAATACTATATTCAACAAATATGAAATATATAACAAAAAAACAAAACCACTTAAATTTAGGAATAAAAATGAAATCATTCACTTACAAGAATTAACATAACAATGTCGTGAAAACTCTTGAGGTAGGGAATGAAACCAATTCACAAACCATGCTTTCTTGCTTTGTACAAATATAATATAATCATCATATATCCACTACATTGCATGAACTCCTTTTATAATTCTATCTAACTTCCTAAAAACATCTTAGAGAAGGAACTCTCTAATAGGTGGAACCTTCCTATATTTATTGCTTTTGCTTTTACATGAGCTTTAGTCACTGCAAATAACCTCCATAAATTGTAATACAGTAATACATAGTCACTTACTATTAGTATTCATTTTGGGATTATCTTTGGATATTTTCCATATACCCATAATACCCTTATATAATATATTACTATAAATACATTAAAAAATTCATTTTTCTTAATATAGTTATTTTTCAAATTATTTTTATATAAAGTAAATAAATCTATCATTAATAAAAGTATGCATACATATAAAATTGATTATACAAATTCTAAATATCTGTTTAAAAATAATAATTATAGAATTTTTTACTATTTTCAATATATTTTTCCTTAAGATATATTATAATCACAAAATATATATATCTTATATTTTGAAATTACTTTTATTATATTTCATGCCTCTTGTATTTTCAATTACGTTTTATCATAAACTTCAAACATGTATTTCAATTGTTAATTTTTGTCACCTTAACTATTTTTAACTCTTTTAAAATAAATTATGTGCACATAAATATTATACTAAATAATAGAATATATATATATATATATATATATATATATATATATATATATATATATATATATATATATATATACATTTCATTAATTCAATACTTTAATACACTAAAAAATGTAAATATAAATTTATAATTATAAATTTTGAAAAAATAATTGGTATACAAATTCCTTAACATTCCTTAACATGAAATTTCATTATTTTTATTTATACAAAAAATAATGTACAACCATTAAAAATCTCAAACATTATAAAGATATACACCAATTATATAAATATTAATTATAAATTATAAAAACTAATTCAATTTTCTATACTTCAATCTTTTAAAGTGAATAATTATGAAAGTAACATTCTTCTCAACTAAGTAACTGTTAACTTTTCTATCTTATTACTACTAACTTGTTACTAAAAAACATCATTAATCTATACCCACCCTTTAATTAATATGATATAAAATATAACATTAATTTATAAGATTATTTTATTGGAAAATACATATTATATTGAAACATTACTTAATAAATTTAGAATTAGACAAATCTTAAAACTATATATATATTCTAGATCGAAAAATCATTTTACAATATTATTAAAATCAATAAATAATATATTAAAGTAAAAAACTAATTATTTTAATATTTTTAAGATTCTAAAGATCTAATTTGATATGAACCAATCATACTTATTACAAATAAAATACAATTAATAAATAAATATGTGTATCTTTCGTTGCACTCGGTCTTCTTCCTTGGACATTCCATGATTCAATGCTTTACTTAAACATACAAAAAAATTATCTTTTATTTCATATAACGTTTCCGTAAACATTTAAAACTTTAATGCGTTTTTGAATTCTGATTCTAAAAACTAATATATGATTCCTCTCGGTGATTTGATCTTTCACGTAGAAAATAAATATACAATTCACTTTCCACACATTTAATTAAATATAAAAATTATAAATAATAATTTATTAATGATTATATATTTTGTAAACAATTATTTTTTTCCATATAAGAAAATATTTATTAAAAACAGCACTTTCTAGTCATAAGAAACATTCTTATTTCTGGTGAAATTGAAATAATCAATTTAACCAGATATGCTTGGGATTTGAAATTGGGTTCTAAAAATAATTTAGAAAGAAAACAAGTGGAAAAGTATTTAGGTTTCCTTATTTTATAAAAATTTAAGAAATTTATGTTTAATTTAGTGTAAAAGATATTTCTTAAAATAAAAATAAAAATAAAATATTCACAAAATAAAATAAATGTTATAAAGAATAACAAAAATAAACATACATATTTGTTTAGTTTAAACCATTATAAAATATTAATTATCTCATTTTACAATGTTTACTCAATTTGTTGATTTCTCAAAAAAAAAATATATTTCTTTCTGCCTCACTCGTCCTTTTAAAAACAAAATAAAAACAGTATATTTATTAAATAAGAAACCAACGCTAGAGAAACAAAGATTATAGGGTATGAATAATTTTACTCCATGTATAATTTCTCAGTTTATTCTTGATCTTACAATGAGCTGTTGATATTACAACTCAATGTCAAGGAGATGTGATTTCTTCTTAAACATAGGGGAGATATTAATAATAAATCAATATCTCATTCTTAGCCATTAATAAAATAATTAAATGTGTAAATATTAAGTAAATTTATTTTATATTAACTTTATATAGAGAGATAAACTAACTAAAAATTAGAAAAAATATGTATCCAGAAGAAAATCTGCAATTTAGTTATTTTTTAAATAAATTAATGTAAACCTAAAAAATATTTGAATATCAATGTCAATTAATAAATTTCGATATCAACTTCACTAGAGTTTTAAAATTTTATTTTTTAATGTGACTAGAAATAGATTTGTAATTCTTTTGTATGTAGAAGTTAACACAAAAATATTTAAGAAGTCATGTTATTTTTAATAAAGAATGCATGTGAGTTCTGGTTGAGAAAAGTTAATTAGCTTATTTTTATTGGAAATTAAATATTTCGATGTTTGTGTTAGCATAATTTTACACCAACCTAATATATAAGAATAAAAAGAAATATATTTATATATAGAGACCACATTGTCAATTGCAGATATCCAAAATAGTTGGGAGGAAGGAACAATATCTTCCCTAGGGACACCTATCCAGGTTCAAAAGAGATTGCTCCTACACACAAAAAGATTTAAGAAGTCATGTTATTTTTCATAAATAATGCATGTGAGGTTTTGTTGATAAAAGTTAATTAGATTAACTTTCTTGGAATGTTTTTCATGAATATTTATGCATATATTACCAATATTATTTATTTAAAGACTGCAAGGATTTGACTACAAAAATATTTGCATAGGATTTATATGCATGAAGTGATGAAAAATAAAGATTGTTTTCTTAAAATATGCATATGAATATTTTTCATACAAGAATAAGAACACATGTTTGTTTCTTGAAAATATTATGTGCATTGAACGGTCATTGTGCTAGAAAAAAAACACATATTGCATGCACAAAAGGGAAATCATTGTGATGTAGATAATTTTTTTTGTGCGTAGATAAAGAAATTTTATGTTAATATGCCATGACAATGGTTGTTAATGGTTATTGAATTTAATATTATTTTACTAAAGTTACTCTATTTAACGATGAAGATTATATCTCATGGTTAATGAGGAATATAGAGTAATAATTTGCATAGTAACCAGAGGGTAAATTTCTTAAAAAAATTTTGACTTCATATATTTTCATGCTATTTAATGGTGTGTGTTACAAGTGGTAGCATCCCTACCCAGGTTCAATTTCAGAAAGATGAAATATATTATGTTGCACCTATTTATCATACTAGTTGGCATAATCTAACTATTTTAAGTTTGGGCATTTTTCAAAGTATATTTTCATCCAATTTTGTCATAAATACAAAAAATATATGTGAGAATTGGTACTTTAATCTATGTAGTATACATAATCTTAGTGTGCAAGGGGATTTTCAAGACATTGAATCCATTTATATATTCAAATATGTAATTTAAACAATGGAAAATCACAATATCTTAACACAATAATCGTCAAAACATTTTGTTGAGGTGTTTCTAAAAAATAAGGGTGTATACATATAAAAAACTACGGTACATTCATCTTAACGCCATATTTATCAAATACTAAGAGGAATCAATTTCCTTGAGGTGTAAACATTTTTTAGAGAAAAAAACTTGAAAAAAAGTATGCACCTCAAGAGATTTGATTCCTCTCCAAATTTGATAAATATGAATTAAAATAAATCTATTGTAGTGACTTCTCATACTGATTTATTCACATACATATGATGATACATGATAAAAAGACTCATATTTACCAATACGTAGTTTTGAAATGTTATCCACCTCCAAACATATTCAAAAATTCCATTAAACATTTAATGAAAACCCTTGTACACATTAAGCATTTACATAAATCAATCTCAATCTACAAAACACAGTGGACCATATAAATACGAGGCTCTACCCCATAATCTAAAATTATAAGGTAACAAACATTTTTAAAATATTAATTGTTTAAACTATAACAAATTTCCATAAGTCTCCCCCATTTCTTCTAGCAATCTGGTTCCAATTGAACTCCTTTAAATAAACTATTTTTGATACTGTTCCTTTCGCTATAAATTTGTAAACATGGTTTATAAATTGAAGGAGATTGGAGAGTTAGAAAATTTTGAGTCCCTTTATCTATATCTAGTATAATAGATAATTTTAAATCTATAAATTTTGTATAGTTATCTGTACATCTTCCCAAAACAGACCTGAATTTTACCTAATGCGAATTTGACATGTGAATTATAACTTCTACTCCACAACGCTTAGGAACACCATGATTAGCTCCATCAAAATAAATATAAGAACTTTTTCACTATTAAAACTATCTCTTAGAGGGAAATGTCTTAACCTAAATGGGAGTGACTAGAGGAAACTCTCAAGGAAGTCAATTACGATCACGTTGATGGTTTTGTTCCACTATTTAAAAAAAAAAAGGATTATTGTAGTTAGGGGTGAGGGAGGAGAAGGGGCATGGGAGGAAAAAGTTAACTAAACTTGCACCAACACACTCTTAAGGTTTAGGATAGGTTAAGGAATGCAAATTGTTTCTATGTTAAACATGCTTCAATTATGTATAATTGAGACAAGTTTTTCTACATTGTGAAGTGTGATCATATTATGTTAGAAAAGGAATAAGTGGTGAGTGAGAGGGATTGAAGGGGGGGTATGGGAGGAAAAAGTTAACTAAAATCTTGCACCAACACACTCTTAAGGTTTAGGATAAGTTAATGCAAGAAAGTTGTTGCTATATTAAACGTGCTTCAATTATGTATAATTTAGACAAGTCTCTTCAAATTATGAAACATGATCATATTATGGTAGAAAAACCAATGAAAATTATATGATATGTAAGTGAACGAAACTTACTATTGGTCCTAAATTTTGGTGAAACTTAGTCATCATAATAAACCTCAGTCCCACCCAAATAAACCACCACAATTTGTCTGCATTTTGAATACTAAAACCACTCAAAAGGTATTTTTATCATCTGTCTTTAATTTTTGAATTTTAGCAAATTTTATGCATTGTTAGTTCAATTTTACTAGCTTTTACAAGAAAATAGACATCCTAGTAATTTCTCCTTCATTTTGATATATGTAGACAAATTGGGAAAAAACAAAAAAGGTTTGTTCCTTATTTTACACACATGGGTTGTGTTGTACTATATCAGTGAAAAATCCCTCACATCGGTAGGCCAAATCAATGTGTGTTCAACTCAGTTAGTCAACCTAAAAAATACACTATTTAACGAAATTTGCCAAGAATTCACGAGTTCACAATTTTTCATGATTTTACCACTCACGAGGTCAAATATTATCTATATGGATGACTAAAATAAAATTTATTTGGTTAGTTGAGATTTAACAACATTTTAGTTTCTTTCTGTATTGTATAAATACATAAGCAAGTGGAGCTCAGGTACAGTTAGAATTAGTTTTTCTAATTCTATTTTATTTCTCATACTTAGAAGAACATTTAATTGAATATATATTTCAAGATTCCTTTTATTAATATGTACAACCATCTTGAGTGTCATCAAATGATAGTTTATAAGTGTGTAAATTCATGCTTCAAGGGGCCCATTCCTTGATTTGTGCACCATGTTTTTCCTTATGCATACCTGTGGATTATTGTAGTTTGTTTGTTGGTAAATACAGTGTTTTTTTCTTAATTTTCATATTTAAATGTACAAACTATTAATTTTTTATATCGATTTTGGTTCTTGAGTGTTCTTGAGATTTCCTTAAGTCAACAACTAGATTTGCATTCAAAATCCAGGTTTAACAATTCTTTATTACATAATATATGAAGGGGCCTAATAGAGTGTCGTTGGAATCCACTCGAGGGAGTGATCCAAAGACACTACAATTGATGTTTCCACAAGTACAGGTCCTAATGCATGTTTATTCAACTAGTTAAATTTGAGTCAATTACATTTTTCTTACTTTAGAATGGTTTTCATTTTAAGAATGTGTGCTTAGAACTTCTTATTTAGTTAAGAGAATACATATGTGAAAATAACATTGTTGTGTGGGCCTTTTTAAGGCCTAGATTCCCATGACCTCTTTTTTTTTTCCAGTGTAAGATTTTGTTGTCGAGACGAATTAAGATTATTCATTTATTGTTGTGAGTTTATAAATTTTTTCCCGTCAATCTACATAAGTTGCATAAGAATTGTTGTGTATGCTTTTCTAAAAGCATAGATTCCAACACACTGATTTTTTTGCATTTGTATGCTTTTGTAGCTTAGATATAAGAATAGTTGTTCCTTTCTATCTTGAAGTTTTTTTTAGTATTATAAAATTCTTCTTTATATTTCAATAGTTTAATGATAGTTAACATTTTATAAGATATAAAATTACTATCCTAGACACAAAGTGCATGACATCTCACAAGTTTAAGAATTCATGGAATACAAATTTAATGTCGTAATTTATGTAAATAAATTACACCAACATTTTGGTGTCATTATTGTGGATACATCAAGGGGTGAATAGTACATATAACATTAGGTTTTGAATCATTTCATTTATTTCAAACATAAAAGACAAGAAGGAGTGAAGGTAGTAAGACAAGAGGCAAGAACTTAAGCATTCACTTTAGTGAGTCTTCACAAGCTTGTTATGTTTGTAATGTCTACATAGATTAATTAAATAGTAGGGGTAGTTTCCTTAAATGGATATAAATAGTAGTTTCAACTAATCAACTATTTCAATCATAGGTATTGTAGGGATGCCCCAACCACTAATCCATTTGTAAGTAGGGTTTCTTGATAAAAATAAATAAATCTAAAGATGCTATAGAATCTATTCAGTGTAGGACGAAGTTCCACCATAAGTATATTCTTAAATCCTTTTCGACCATTCATAATTTTCATAAGGAATGAATATTCATTTTTAAATATAGAATAGGAGCAAGGGATCCATGAAGAGAATCCACAATGGGAGGATCTAGAATTTTTTACTAGTTGTCCTTGTTAGCATATAAAGGAGATCAAGGAGTCATAGGCCACATTCAACGAACAATATATAAACTAGATATAGATAGTTAATATTGTCTTACATATTCATCACAAGATCCCTTGTCCATTCAAGAGTCTGATAAACTCTTTTGGAAGAAATTTATGACATGACAATCAAAGAAAGCCAAAGAGTCAAATATTGTGTTGAAAATTTGTTCTAGATGGCCACTAAGCCAAAATACCACTACATTTTTCAACATTTCTTGGCATCAGATCTATATGAGTATCCAATTTTTCATGTCCAAGCATTCATTGAGGAATATTTCATTAATTTGGATATCATTCTATTTATGATCCTGTTATATAGATGGATGCATTGGAAGTTATCATACGTGTGAACAAATTACTTATTTTTCCATGTATAATATGATAGTATAAAGGAATAAATGAATGAAAAAATAGTTAAGTAAAATAATTTTAATTATGAAGACCATTATTTAGTGCTCATTTGGGTGGATTTTTATGACACTTTCATAATTTACCTCATTTAAAATGCAGAGTGGATAGTCCTATTTTGGCATCATATTGGTTCATTTTTAAAAGCTAATTCTATATAAAATATCTCTTTAAATATATTTTACAACCTTTTTTAATTTTTAGTATGGATATCAAATGAATAAGATTTTCCCCAAATACCTATTAAGTGTCGAGCATAAAATTTAGGGATAAAGTTGGAAAAAACAAATCTTGGGAGTATTAATGGATGAAATTTTTAATTATGTTTCTAGGGTATGCTCCTATGAATATATCTCCCAACTAAATTTTAATCACTTTATTTTGATATTTGATGAGAAACTTATGAAAAAAATACTAACTACATGTCCACTTATAAAACTCACCTTTCATCACTATTCATTGGTATGTTTAATCCATCAATATCTTTTTTAATTCTGTGAGGTTGGGTTACACGTTTTGCCCCTTTTTAAGTAAAAATATCATTTTTAGAAGGTATTTAACTTTCTCCATCCCAAAAAAAAATTTCTATTTAGAATTTCATTTTACAATAGAAAGAAAGCTTGTCAGAAAACTTATTAGCTTTCTATTCCTTATTTTTTTGAATTTTTTTATGCACATTTGATATGTCGACTTAGAAATTATTTTAGAGTGTGTTCTTTAACAATCAAGGGATTCATGTGTAGTCATGTTTTTTATCACTAGTGTATTTTTTGTTAACTTGTTTTCTTTGAGAAAAAAATTGTGTCGCAACAATATAGACGGACTCTACTTTGATTTCGTTATATTTACGTAACTAACTAATGCATGTCATAATTACTTAATTTTTTGAACTGGACCAATATGAAAAAAAAAACAGATTTTGAATATGTTAATTTTAGCATCATGTTTCTCAACATATTATTTATAAACTAAATATCTAAAAAATTCACATTACAGACGACCAACCAATGTAATGCACCATAAATTTTTCAAAATTTTTACAGTGTATTTTGGAATATATAAAAATTTGATTTCACTAAATCATAATGACCTTCCGAAATTTTTTGCATCCATTTTATTAGAAAATTAATTTAAATTAGTAAATATCTATTAAATTCCATAAAAGTTATATTTTCTGAAAGTAGATTCAATTATGCAAATTCTAGTCTTGGTTTCAAAAGTTAATTCATCAAACTTCATGGAGTTTAACCATTATAAAGTTGAAGATATGTAATCAGAGAGGAGTTTTAGCATAGTTGAAAATGTTTTAATTCGACCTAAATTTTTTATTAATTTGGTCAAAAAATATTCGATGTTGTATTGCATAGATATTAATGATAGAAAAGTTCATTCGAACTTTTTTTAAAATTTCAACTGAAATTTTGGTTTCTCACTCTGTCGGTCAAAAAAAAAACCAATGAGGCCCCTCCAAAAAGAAAATTTTGCCAAACTCTATAAATAAATGAATTAGAAACAATATTTTCACACAGTTTTTCATTTAGACTGAATTTTCAAACTAAATCTTTTGGCCTGAATTTTTAAATTTAATTTTTTCAGCTTCATTTTAAAAGACATTTTTTTGGGTGGAATTTTTAAAGTGAATTTTTTTTAGGGTAAGTGTTTTGGAATCAAGTAATTATTTTGTGATGGTTTTTTAAAGTGATTTTTTGTCTAAATTTTTAAATTGAGCTTTTGTTTGCAGGATTTTGAAGAAAATTTTTTGAGCTTCAATTTTAAAAGACATTTTTTTGTCGAAATTTATTCAGTGTAAGAGGGAATTCCACCATAAGTATATTCTTAAATCCTTTTCGATAATTCATAATTTTCACAAGGGATGAATTTTCATTTTTAAATATAAAAGAGGAGTAAGGGATCCATGAAGAGAATCCATAATGCGAGGATCTAAAAGTTTTTACTAGTTATCCTTGCTAGCATACGAAGGAGATCAAGGAGTCATAGGACACATTCAAAGAACAATACAAAAACTAGATATAGATAGAAAATATTATCTTTCATATTTCTCACAAGATCCCTTATGCATTCAAGAGTCTAATGAACTCTTTAGAAATAACTTTATGACATCACAATCAAAGAAATCCAAAGAGTCAAATATTATGTTGAAAATTTGTTCGAGATAGTCATTAGGCCACATTACCACAACATATTTCAAAATTTCTTGCCATCATATATATATGAGTGTCTATTTTTTGATGTGCAAGCATTCATTGAGGAATATTTCTTGAATTTAGATATCAGTCTATTTATGATCCTGTTATGTAGATGGATGCATTAGAATTTATCATACGCCTGAAGAAATTACTTATTTTTCCATGTATAATATGATAGTATAGAGGAAAAAATGAATGAAAAAATAGTAAATTAAAATAATTTTAATTATTAAAAACATTATTTAGTGCTCATTTGGGTGGATTTTTATGACAATTAGGTAATTGACCTCATTTAAAATGCAGTGTGGATAGTTCTATTTTGGCACCATATTGGTTCATTTTTAAAAGCCATTTCTATATAAAGTATCTCTTTAAATCTATTTTATAACCCTTTTTTAATTTTTTGGTTTTGATATCAAATGAATAAGATTTTCACAAAATACCTATTAGGTATCAAGCATAAAATTTAGGGACAATGTTGAGAAAATCAAATTTTGGGAGTATTAATGGATGAATTTTTGAATTCTGTTTCTAGGGCATGCTCCTATGCATATAGTTCCCAAATAAATTTTAATCACTTTATTTTGATATTTTATGAGAAACTTATGAAAAAAATATTGAGTACCTATCCACTTATAAAACTCGGCTTTCCTCATTGTTCGTTGGCATGTTTAATCCATCGATTGTTCTTTTATTCAAAATTTATTTGTTGAGCTTCATACTAAATTATCATGGGAAATCAAAGAAATTGCAAGAGAAAATATGATCGAACAAGAAGCCTTGAGGCTCGTAGAGAATACGGGAAATAATATTAGAAAAAAAAAGGAGAGAAGAACGCTCAAATATTGAAATGGAAAATCAACGTCAACTAGAAGTTCAAGCATGTATGTAAATGTAAATATTATAAATGATATTTACAATTTAACTAGTTTATTGTGAAAATTAATTTGTATTTGATGAACTAATTTGAAAAACATTTTGCAACAAAAAGAGAGATATTCCTCATATAACATTGATGATGAGATAGAAAATGTTAATTGACAAAGTGAAAAATATAATGAACCAATGATTGATGTTGTTGAAGATGTTGAAAGAAATTCAAGCGAAGAAATTGAATTACCAGGTATGTATATATATGTCATGTGTATTATTGAAATTATACATATTTATTAATTTCAAGTTCATTCAAACTATTTTTTTTATTTAATTATTTATTGAAATTTAAATGCATTTTTTACATTTAATTCTTATATGTACAGATGAAATCAATATCGATGATGATATGTTAAAATGTTGACACTGACACATATGGAGATAGAAAAAATGACCATGTTATATGATATTGTGTTAAGCACATTATTGATATGTTCTTTAAAGATGAAAATGTGGCAGTTCGAGCCAAATATTTGAGAAGTGTCTTAACATCAAAGAAATTAAATGAAGCTACAACTCTATTTGATATTTGAAGGTCAACGAAAGATAAAAAAATTGAAGCAAAATGTGATACAAAATGTAAATAGTGCTCTAAAATAAATGGGAATATATAGAAAGAAAAGTGATTTAGATGCACATGGAGAAATACAAATGGAAGTGGTTTCATCAAGTATTAATGAAAATCGTTTGGTAAAATCTATTGCAAAATGAAAATTAGGGACCTCATGGAAAGCATTGTACAAACATTGGAAATTTCGATTGCAAAGAGATGTAAATAATGAGATCACTTGTTGGAAATTTTTTTGTAGGAAACCATAGAAAGATACACTTGGAGAAGATGTTAAAAAAATAATATATGAATATTGGATGAAAAATTCACGTGTTTCATCAAAAGAAAGATATGTGATGTGGCGAACAATAGCATGAAATCAATACGAAGAACATGAAAAACATGTATTGGACACCACTCAGACGGATTATTTCAATAAGTTCATAGAAGAGAATCGTGGAATTAATGTTTGAATCAGTGCTTTTGTGAAACAAAAACCATGGTATGTTAAACCTATCACTCTACGCGACACTTGTTGTTGTCATTATCATGTGGAATTTAAGTTAGATTATGACACATTCCTTAATTTTGGTAAAACAGTTTGGAAAAATTCACCTCGTCCTTCCACTATCCATGATTTCATATCCTAAATTCTATGTGCAAGAGAAAGTCATGAATTATTTTACCAAAATAAATGTGTTCATGATAAAAAATGTGATCATTGTGGGAATTTAAATTTATTTCATAAAATATGTCCTATTGATATAAATGATCAATCATTGTCCAAATAATAGTGAAATGGAAGAGATATGAATATATTCATACATCGATTGGTTCAAGTATTAATACAAGTACTAAAAGGATTGATTTACAATAAAAATAAATCTTTGTGATAGAGTTTTTGAAGAATTTTGAGGTAAAATTTGATAAATACACCAAGCATTCCCATAGAGCTCGATGGCAGGACTTGAAATTCGAAAAATCGTGTGAAATTTTTCCACGAGGAACCATTTTTTCAATAGTTGATTTTGTAGATAATTAAACTTTTTTTGCACAAAATGAAATACAGAATGAATATTATCATTCTAATCAAGTCTTTATGCACGTCCATATTCTATATAGACACACTAAACAAAATATTGATCCTATATAAGGCACCAATGAAAATTGACATGTTGTTAAAGAATATCACTTTTATATCAGTGATGATCGTACACATGATACACATTTTGTACAACAATGTTTTCATAAGATTTATGTCTCATTGAGAGGTCGTGGAATAAAAATCAATGAACATTGGACATGGTTAGATGGAAGCGTAGAATTCAAATATTCATGAACATTCTTTTGGTTTTGTTGTCTTCATATGAAAACCCACATAAAACATTGTTGGAATTTCTTTAAGACTGGTCATGGAGAAGGATAACATGATGGTGCAGGGGCATGTGTAAAAATAGAACTTCGAAGATATTGAATGGACCACTCTACAGACCTACTTCTCTCAGCTAAACAAGTTGTTAAATGGTGCATCGTTGCACTAAGCCATGAGACTAACCCATAAATAAAAGTATGAAGGCACATGCACATATATACAAATTAACTTGCATATATATAGAACTTTAATATATGATCTAATTAATTTTCTAATTTGAAACATTTTTTGTCACAATGATATCCTTGATCATATAAAAATTGTATTTTAAATACCATATATATATTCTTGTTTGAATTTTCCATATAGGTTTTTTTGGCATACTAAGTCCAAGATGTAGATAGATCGATTCAAAAGGACACTGAAATAGTAAAAGGGACTCGAAAATTGCATTGAATTAAAACAAAGGAATATTAAAACGTGTTTGCATTTGATAAAAGATAAAATTATTCTTTTTATCATGTTTGCATAGAGGACACACAATGCAATTATGTTTGTGAAAAAATATGAATGTGAAATTTTGGCATCATATAGAACTAAATATAAAGGGGAAAATTTCAGTTTCAGATTTTGAAGAGATGGAATTAGAGGCCACTATAATATCATCCGGAGGTGATTGATTTTATGATCTTGTTAGATAAGGTAAGATTTAAATTGGTTTCAAATGATCTATATCTAAAAATGGATAATAAAATCAAGCCCATGCTAATTTTAAAGTTAATTTTCATGTTAATTATGATGTAAATTTATGCACTTGTTTTATTGTTCATAAGATGTTTTTGTTGTAGTTTCACGTGCTAACAACCTAGAAAATATCAAGTATTATTTGATGCCATGCACTGAATGAAAGATGAAATTATTGGAAGACTATGATGATAACAGGTTTATATATGAAATAGGGTCTATTATACTGAAAGGTTATTTTTTCCAACAAAATAATCAAAGTGAGAGTATTGTTTACTTTCAAGACTATCAACCTGATGTCATAAGTTGTTAATATAGTCACTTGGTGTGTGTAGTGTGCATAAATTTGATAGAAGTTCAATAAAGAAAAATTTTAAAGTTAAGAAATGTAAAATGACAAAAGCTTACCATGAACGGATCATTGAGGATGGAATTCCATTACAATTTTTTTAATTGAACTCCCCAACAATTACTTCTCGTAGGATTAATCTTTGAGTACTTACAATTCAAGTACAAATTGTTAGCCTTTCTTTTTGTGCAGTCTTAAGCTGTACATTTTTAATAATGTATTTAGATACAAAGCTATATGTAAATTTCCTATTATGTACATGTGTATTGAGGATTTGATTCTATTGATATTATATTTTCATGCACACTACAAGAAACTTATATACATATATACATTCTTTGGTCTTAAATGATTTCATACATAAACACAATTTTGAATACATTAGTTAATTTTTTGTCATGAATGAGAAACATATGTATCTATCATATTTAATAACACAATTTTAGGTTATGATTTTTCTGTACATCCACAATAAATTATAAGATTCATTCAAACGGAAAATGTGTACCATGTTTTGTAATTTCCAGTTTTACTAGATTCAAATTTTAAATAAATTGATAAAAATTTAAACAAAACCTAAGAATAATATCCTAACAAATTTACTTTCATTGTTACATATTCATGAACTGAAATATGTGAAACCTTTAAAAGCATCATACCATACATTGAATGAAAATTATGGGCCATGTTTTATAGTGCAATTTTATCTAGTACTTTCTTGTGTACATTCAAACAACTTTATATTAAAATTTAACTACCAAATGGCATCGATAGTAACCTTTCTATGTACATTAATGCAAAATGTTGTATAGAATATTTTTTAATGCAATTTTAAAATTTTATTATCGTTTTAGACATCTATGTACCTAGAATTTTATGATTTTTATTAGATATCTATGTACTAAATATTAACAACATAAAAATGATTTCAAATGCAAAATGTATGAATTAAATGCGAATTTACTTTCATTTCTACGTATTCATGAACTTAAATATGTATTTAACCTTTAAAATCATCAAACCACATTCACATCATGCAAATTGTATGGTCATATTTTATAATGCAATTTTGTAGTATGTTTATGCATGTTCATTTACAAATTTATAATAAAACTTAACCATCACATTTAATAGACATCTACACCTAATTATAAGAGTAATTTTCAAATGCATAATGTACCACATCTGTTTTGTAATTTGAAATTTCAATCTAGATGAACATTTTAAATAACAAGTGACAAAAAAAGTTAAAAAAAACATAATCTTGTCATCTAATAACATTATTACAAGATGATCACATGAAAAATGTAACAACTAAATGCAAATGTACTTGAATCCTTTCTACATCATCATGAAACATGTAAAACCAACTATGATTGTTTTAAATGACATGATCATACAAAATGTACCTAAATATCACCTTTAATATACATCTACACGTAATTATAATTTTCATGTTCAAATGCATAATGTACCACATGAGTTTTGTAATTTGTAATTTCAATCTATATTCATTTTAAATAAAAAGTGACAAAACAACAAGTTAAAAATAGAACATAATCTTATCATCTACTAACATTATAACAACATTATCACATGTAAAATGTACCAACTAAATGCAAATGTACTTGAATCATTGCTACATATTCATGAACTTAAATATGAAAAGACATATATGATTGCTTTAAATGACATGATTATGCAAAATATACCTAAATATCCCCTTTAATAGACATCTACACCTAATTATAATATTCATGTTCAAATGAATATGGTACCACATGTGTTTTGTAATTTGTAATTTCAATCTAGATTCATTTTAAATAATAAGTGACAAAACAACTTTATTAAAAACATAGGAATTATCTACTAAGATTATAAGAACATGATCATGCAAAATGTATTGGACTAAATGCAAATTTACTTGAGTCATTGCTACATATTCTTGAGCTTAAATATGTAAAACCAAGTTTTAAGCATCAAGGAACACATCAAAGTGTACCATGAAAAATTTACATAAACTCCAAAATTAGCATTTACTAAATCATAATTTAAAGAATTCTAGATTTAAAATTTGTCCAAAATTTATATCATTCAATAAAAGTAAATATAACATGTACTAGATATAAAAATAATGTCAAATAAAATGTTGCATCAAGTTATATAAAAGTCAATATAACATGTACTATCGAAGGACTATCAAATAAAATGTTGTGCATCAATCTAGAGAATTTGGCTGAAATATATTTTCCAGCAACCTCCATGTGATTTCATACAAAGAATGGGGGACCTACACAATTTGTGTAATTTCATATCTATACATGTATAAGAAATTTAGGTATGTATTAAAATTAAAATTGAATGAGAATGTAAAGCTTCATAAAATAATAAAATGAGAAAAAATTAAATTTCGTGCGATACCTCATGTAGTTCCCCCACGATTGTCCCGTGTTCACCCTGCATCACATTCTCCTAGATAAACTATACAATATACATGTAAAAAATATATAATATATTAAAATTATAAAAAAATTCAAATGAAAATGGATAAAATCATGTAATTTATTAAAAAAAATGTTAGAAAACTTCTTCAAATTGTTTGAATGCTCCTATCCCCATCGTCGACTCCATTGCTAAAGTCCTTGGAGAACATAAAGCATTTCCACAAACCTAAAATTAAAAACTTTTAAAACTGTAAAATAACTCAAGATCTATCTCATTTTTTAATGAAACTTGCACTTCAATTTATAAGTTGAAACATAAGTGAAAAATTGAATACTTGTGATAGTGGATTATTTGTCACATCTCCTAACAGGGAAGGAGAGGGTGGCGCCATTTCGAAAACATCACACAAAAATGGAATTTTCTAACATTTAATTATATACATGTCTACACATAATTATTTCTTTTAAAAATATGTCCTTGTGATACCGATATAATACTAGAATAATAATTGTACTTCAACATCATCATCTCTTAAAAAACACTAACATTTCCCAAAATATCATCTTCATTGAAGGACCTAAATGTTGGACCGTGATATTATTAAAATTTTTGTTCAACCTGTGTGTAAACTGAAAATGGTTAACATATGATACATTTATGTTAGAATAACACATACAGATAAACATGTATATGTAGATTACAAATTACATTAAAACATCCACCTTAACCATTAACACATACCGATCCCATGCCCTCTTCCTCATGAAGAATAAGTCCTGTCAACCGTTGTGAAAACCCTTTGCATATGTTCTAAGCTTCTCAATATCCATGTGGTCAATATCCTAATCTTTTTTATATAAAAAAATTATGACGTGCATTAGCTCATGCTCCTTGTCGATACAAACCAATATCAGTTCCACCAAGTCCAATCTGAACGTTGTCTATGAGGGCATCCATTTCTTCTAGACTAATTGGAGAAGTGGCATCCATCTATGACTGAAAAATTGTCCACACGAGGAAGTAAGCTTACCAAAGGTGGCTCAAGGTGAGGCAACTAAGTATCATACTTAGCACCCTTATGATCACATAACCGACCTTTCCCAACACCAAAAAATTCAGAAGGAAGTTCATTATAATTGGGTTTCATACCCAAAAAGAATTTTGCAAAATAAACAGGAACCTCATCATTCCATAGAATTTTTCCATAGGCTACAAGGTGCCTATCTCAAAAATGGTGGGCTATATTAGGGTGGTTGAAATATTTCATGTTCAACATATTTCGTTCTGGCCCTTCTTTGAAATTAAACATACATTTTTCCATTTGTTTTGTTACACTAATTTTAACATCGACCTGTGTATCGGGAACCATTACTTCTCCCTTTCTTTGCCTTGTCATTTCTACAAATCTATCCATGGTTGGCCCAAGCTTCTTGTAAAAATCTACAAGTGTGCTTAGAGAGTGCGTAACTACTTCTAAGATTTCCCAAATCTCTCCATTAAGCTCCAAACTCCCAAGATATTTCCTCAATTGTGAATAAAGGCTTTCGCACTTTTTTAATGTGCATTTTTGGATCTTTGTTTCCCAAGGTAAATAATTGGTAATTTCATATTGGTAAGTTGTAGTTGGTGTACAACCTTCTTCTTGAAATGTGAAATATGGCCTACATATTTTTCGAGCAACATTTTCACCCTTTGCATGAATATATAAAATTATGTATAAATAAAAAAACGTGTGAACAAATGTACAAACTTGTTTTTTAACATTATATATATATATATATATATATATATATATATATATATATATATATATATATATATATTAACAACATAATGATCATGATAATAAGGTTGATATTGATGGCCACCTTGAGAAGGTTGAGCACCATCATGCCCACCTGAAGATGGTTGAGAACCATCATGATCACCCACTCGTTGGCCATTAGGGTAATGTGTACCACTACCCTCACACGATTGGCCACAACCCATTTATTCTCCACTAGAGGAATGTGGACCACCACCACCACCCTCACACAGTGAGAGTGAAGCTTCAAATAAAAAAAATTCTAATCAATTCAAATATATATACATGTACATGTACATACATATGATTCTACCTATTCTTTATTTAAAGGAATATATATATATATATATATATATATATATATATATATATATATATATATATATATACCACAATTTTGTGAACCATGGCCCTACATTCCTCAAAACTCCTAAAAAAATAAAAATTATGAAAAAATAATTAAATTTGCTAAATTGATAAAAAAAAGTCAGTTCCATATGTATACACATGTACATGCATAATATTATATTCAAATACCATTTAAAGAATTACACATTTAATATAAATACAACAATCATGATGGAAATCCCTTAATCCATGAGTGCCCTCTCTTGTAGATGCATGAGACTCTATTTATTTTTGCCTTGAAGAATCACGTGGAAAATGATCATCCATGATATATATGGATATCTACATGTTTATCTATAATTAAAAAAATTATATAATATAAAGAGATTTATGGTAAAAAATGTGCATTTTACAGTCCATATATAAGGAAGATGTGTAAATCCTTCCATGCTTAATTTGAATTTTCATATATATCTTCTAACACAAAAATAAAATATTTAGTAAATAAATAAAAAATAATATATATATAAGTGTTATAAAATATTAATAATTGAACTTTCACTATGTTTACTTAGGTGCACTCTATAATTCATTTCATGCCCAATCTACAGTTGAAAGATGTGTTTTTAAAATAAAAATAAAATATTCACTAAATAAAAAGTTAATATTAAACATAATAAAATTCAACTAATATTAATATAAACCATCCGTAATAGTACTTACATTATGTTTGATTACTTGATATCAAAACCTAATACGGAGGAAATATTCTGAGAGTGCTCTATGATAAAAAAAAAAAAATTAAATGCTTTAATAAATTTTATTTATTTAATTTATATTGTAAATTTGTTTTTAATTTTATGTTTAAAAATAATTAAAATTGTTTTATTTATTTATTTACATTTTCTTAACTTATTTATTCTCATTTTTTAAAATTGATATAATATTCTTCTCTTTCTTATTCTTATTCTTTTTTTTTTCTTTTGGGAGTTTTTAGGTTTTTTATTTTTATATTTTTGGAATGGAAGCTTGGTGTATTTATTTCTTTTTTTTTTTTTAATGTTTTTTCCATCTTAAAATATAATTGTTTACAATTTTTCTTTTCAATTTAATTATTTTTAATGTAAATTATTTAACAATATAACAATCAATAAAAAAATACAAATAACACTAATTTAGATTTTATTTATATAATGTATTTTTAATGAACCAATTCAATAATGCCAATTATATGGCAATTTGGAAAAAAAAAAGTAATTGAAATAAATAATTCTTAATTTTGATAAAAAAAAAAAATTAAAATAAAATACAAATTAGACAAACTTGGAATTAAAAGAAAAAAAAACCAACATTTGAGAAAAATAAACAACTTTGAAAAACATTTAAACGCCAACATTTGAAAATAATTAGAGAAACTTGAAATGTCTAAAAAAACCAACATTTAGAAAAGAAAAAAAGGACATGTAGTTGAAAAATGCTCTAAAAAGGTAAAAATTTGAAAATAAAAATGCCAATACACGATACTTAATAATAAGAATGTTTGAAATTTCAAAAATATTCGAGTAAAAAAATATAGTGGTGGTACTAGTAGCATCACATTTGAAAATGTTGTTCAAAATCAAAACTAAATGTGACCTAAGAAAAAATTAGAAATCGGTAATGTTTTTATTAAGTTGGTAACTTTGTTCTTTATGGTAGTTTGGATCTTTCTCCTTAATTTCTTAATCCAATATGAAATACTCATACAGTTTTATATTCTCCACATTTATTATTGAATAAATGCACATGCATGGGTGTAGAATGAAACTATTCGATTTAAAACCCCCCCTTCTCCAATACCTCAAAAGGACCATGTCATAGAGCCTTGATCTTCATACTAAGACCTTTTAGTGTTTCATTATTCCACTAAATAAAACTTTTTCTACCACTATGAGTTATTTCTTAGCTTTGTGCTAAGCGTGTTAGGCCTTGTAATTTTTCTTATGATCTCTCCATTCTTATATACTTGCAAATGGATTTCCCTAGTCTTTTCAATAAATATCTCATCTTTAAATGATTCTCTTATTATTTCCTCCCTTACTCCACTTTATTATCCATTTATAAGGTCCAAGGGTGAAGGTGACAAATACCCAATGAAAGTTTCAAAACAGGAACTACTAGTGGAAGTATTCATTTCTCTATTACAAGAGTGTTTAATATAGATCATATTTTTTTCCTAGGTATTTAGATGCTTCATATTATAACCCTTGAAATGTTTAACCATGTCCTATTGACTAATTCTATCCACAATTTTGTCTACCTATTTTTCTATGGATGTATTATTGTATATATCTTAAAATCATTAAGTCCATCTATTCCTAAAATGTATTTAAAAAGGAACTAAGAAATTAGATACCCCTATCTAATATTATTCTCCTTGGCATCCCAAAGTGGACCGAGAAATGTTTTAAAAAAATTATTATTATTTTTCCTCCTTCAATAATATTTTTATAGAGGATAAGATACACATATTATTATACATGTCAATTACCACAATAGATTTTCATTCTCCTTCCTAATTGCGGGAAAACTGCCAACAAAATCTATGGAATTTTTTCCACAAGATCGGCTGGGTATAAGTAAGGTACCGTATTAGCCATACTTTCCATTACTTTGTGTTACAACAAAACATCCATAATCCAATACACTCAACTACCTCTTTAAAGTAATCATATTGTATGTATGTCTCTTTGTATGCATCAATAAAAAGGCCCATGTGCATAAGAGTTTCTAAAGCTATAAACTTGGAAGTGGGTTACCTTGAAAACATGTGTACCAACTTATTGGTGTTTCCATTCTTGTATTTGATGACTAGATGAAACTACTACAAAAACTTCATTGGCCTGTAATGTTTTCTTTGTTGAAGGTGACATTGAACCTGCATACGCTTTAGTGGCTAGTTATCAATGTGGATAATATTTTACTTTCCCATTATATACTCCCACTTCTTCACAACTTCAAATAGGGGATATAATTTCTTATCATATACAAGCTAGTTCAAGACACCCCACATAACATCACCTAATAATAACATATTGGCTTACATAATTTCATCAAAACCACTCCCATATAATATCCACTGAACATATATATCCACTTTAGAAATATTCTCAAAATTGGCAAATCAAAGAAATTATGCATGAAAAATATTCCATTTTAGCTCGTGATTTTTTTTATTGATTCTTCCCTATTGTAAAATCTTACCAAAAATTTTTATGGTGTAGAGTGGTGCATTAACCACTAAAAATAAATATATGAAATTCCATATGAATGATTTTCCCCCAACAAACATCCCAACTTCAGTAGCAGAATTATGAATTGGCTACTACATTATGGCTTCTATATTTATAGGATCTAAGTTGAGTTCCCCTCCACCAAGTACAATACTAAAGAATGGGACATCGTCTCTTCTTGGCATCCCACTATTTAACATAGATTTATAGTTGTATAAGATTATTTTTTATCATGCCTAAACCCTAAATTAGCGACAAGGTTTGGACCTTCTAGAATATTCTTGAAAATATACTTGTGGCTATCCCCACATGTGAGTTACAGGAGATGACATGGTATCAAATTAGTACTATGGTGATAAACAATGTAAGTCAACTTGGAGGAATAAATTCTTCATATGAGCTCGACGTTTTTTGATTTTAGAACCATTGGAAAGGTATTTATCTGTAGAACAACATAAAATGTTTTTGAGCTATGTTCAAAAAGTTTTGGCCACGGAAATTTCCATATAATGCTTCAAAATGGATCTAAAAAGTTTCGGATCTCAAATATCCAAATTGGGATGTGGCATTAAAATAGGCCTACAATCCATTTCCTCTAATTTCTCCAAAAAAAAAAAAAAAGCACCAAAATAAATGAAAAATTAAATAATTATTAATTTCAAATCAAACCTAAATTTATGATCTTATTCCCATATCTATTATAAATTGAAAGGAATCAAATTACCTTTAAAGAAAATATTTTTCAGCTTTTAAAATTTTAAAATTTTTCCATTTTTTATAAATTATATTTACCTTGTACAATTAAAAATCTTTATATTACTTGAAAAATCAATACATATTCTAATTAATAATTATTATTAATTATTTATTATTTACATATAAATGTAAATAATTAATATATGATAATTTTTTACCTTAAATTTTTAAAAATATTCAAATATTTCTTTTCAAAATATTTGTTGTTGTTGTTTCTCTATGGATAACAAAACATATCTCATTGATTATCTAAGTGGAAACTGAAATTCAGATTTTTAGGTAGTGAAACATATCCCATTCATTCCCTAACTAATTCATATGGTCTTCAATCATATATAGTGAATAATTAAGTATGACCTATCCTCATTTATATCTTTTATATTTTTAATACACGAACAACGATGTGTTGAAAACACAATTCCGTAAATTTTAAAGATATATTTTTTACAATAATATAATTTAAAAAAAAAAAAAATCTTAAAAACTCTTTTTATTTAGAAAAACAAAAATATGTTATTTGAGTAATAATATATTTATGGAGGTGTCTTACTAAAACCGAACATCAATTCCTTTAGTGAAGAAAAATCATAAATATCTTTATATTGTAATAGATTCCTTCTATTTACCACTATAAATATTAGAAAAATAGTAATAAATATCAAACTATGATAGAAAGAAAATATATATTGAAAAGTGAGTCAGAAAGGAGGGGTTAAAATAATATCTTTGAGTGGTTGGTTCATTAACTAGTTGATTTCTCTTTCTTCTTCCTCTTCCACTATGTTCAAAGGACGAGGATATTTTTAGGTCTAGGGATCTCATTATCTTCATTCTCTTGAGAAAAACATATTTACGTCAGACACAACCTAACATATAGCTTCAAATTTCCCTTCTAACTATTCAAATATATACATGACATATTGGTGTGTCTATTACACTACTTTAGGGTCTCGGATATACTATTACCTTTACTATATATTATACATTTGTTATAAACAAGAGATTTATCCTCCATTTGATAATTAATCTTGTTTTCTCAACCCAACTCACCATTTCTTGCTTGGGGTATGCACATGAAAATTTAACCCTCTTCTCTTTTACATTATCATCTCACTCTTACATTTTAGCTTTGACAGACTCTTCGAGCCTCGAATGGAAGTATTCATTTACTTCAATGGTTTATGTTTTAGATCTTGCATGTCATTTTAGGTAGTAGAATTATTCCCAAAGGAAGCATTACACCCCTCACTTCTCCTTTCTTCTTTATCCCTAAAATTCTCTTCGACATTATGTTGCTCTATATACCCTAATAAATAGAAGACATATATGATTAACTAAATTGGTAAATTTGGATTGGGTTAGCATCATTGTAGCCCATATTCCCATGCCTTGGAATTCTTAAAATATCAACTTCCCAGCTTTGATGAAAAAACTAGAAATCAAATAGCAAGAAAGAAAATCAAATAGAAAAAAAATATTTATAAAGCTTGGAGCATTCTATCTTTGACATACCGCTATCCTCGCAAAAAGCCTTGGAATTAGCCTATTCCTTGAGAATTTTCTCAAAAGGCTCACGCTAGTTACTAATAATATGCCTCCTTAGGGGAACTTTGAAGTATAAAATGGGCCTCGTGAGGAAAATAATAATTATAATAATAAAATAAGTATTATGAAGTTTTAAAGGGAAAAAAAAAGAAACTACTTTTTTTAATTGTATTTATATCTTATATCCTTATGATTTTACACAAATCTAAAGTGTAAAGACATCCAATGAGTCTCTATATTTGACATTTGAGTAAACCTATAAGGAGATAATCCATAAATACCATAAAATAAGTAGTTCCCTTCTTTTCCCTCCACATTGGGATGACATCATGATCTTGAATCCTATACGTTGTTTTAAAGTTATATTTTCTAGTACATTATTTTATTTCAAGCTCATTTTTTACCTCAAAATTCCACTAATGTGAGCCATTCCTTGTTGGTGTCAACATATCTTGCATTGTCCTATTATCCTTCATCATTATTGTAATATGGTTGGTACTTTGGGTACAACACCAAGGATCACCATTTTCCCACAATTTTATTCGTGTCATCATCTTATATTGCTAAAAATCAGGTCAAAATTAAATTATACTAAGCTCATATTCAACCTAAGTGGTATAAATTTTATCCAACCCCCCATTATCACTTCCCCCACTAGTTCAATTAATTATCCGTGTTCACATTTTCTCATGTATGTTCAATTTGTTTCGATGTGGATCAACTCAGAAGTATGCATAATGGGTACTCATTGGATGTGGAATTTGATTCCACATCTAATGAGTGTCTGCAATTCACATTTGAGTACTATAAGGATATAAGCTATAAATACAATAAAATAATTATTTTCATTCTTTTCCCTCCACCTTCAGATAACATCATCATATTGAGTCATATAGATTCTTTTAAAGTTAATTTTTCTAGTGCATTTTTTATTTAAGTCTCATTTTTTACCACAAAATTCCCCTAATCCAAGTCATTCCTTGATATTGTCAACATATCTTTCATCGTGCTAATATCTTTCATCATTCTTGGAAGATGGTTACTACTCTAAGTACAGCACCAAGCATCACCATTTTCCCACATTTTCCTTGGCATTATCATATTCTATCACTAAACATCATGTCATAATTCAATCAAGCCAAGAGCATACTCAACCTAAGTAGTATAACTTGTATCCATCACCCACTATCACTTTCCCCACTTGTTCCATTAATTATCTACCCAATATTTTATGGATTTCTAGTTAAATAAGACATGTCATAACCTCAACCATCACTACTTCGTACAACTCATGTATAAAATATTTGTATTGAAATCGTAAAAAAATAAAAATAATAATTTTTAAATTTGACAAAAAGATAATTAAAAAATTAAAACTTTTACAATTAAAATTTATAAAGCATTATGTTAGAAAAAATTGTGTTTCATAAAACGATTTTATACTTCATAGTATACAACCCATTTAAACTCTCACTTGCGATAAACAAAATTCAGGTTAATTAAAAAGACAAAAATAAAAAAGGGGAAGCATAATTATGAACCTATATCATATCTAGACAAAGTAAGATATGCACATTCGACAAGTGCAACCAATTGACATGGCATTCCTTGCATCTGTTGACCACTCACATGCACCTTCGAGAATTATGAAATTGTTTCATTTATCACATAAAATAAAAAAAATAAAAACATATATAAAATTTTCAACTTTTTATTTCTTTGCACGCTTTAACAAATCTCTAGTTTATAAAAATATTGTATATGTTATATTGATAAAAACTTATAAAGAAAATAATATTAATAATAAATTTAAATATAAATAAAATTAAAATATGTATAATAATTTAAAATATTTTTATTATATATATATAATTAAAAAAATAATAATAAGAAAAAAAATTGGAAATAAACTCAAAATTAATATAAATTAATATAATTTTGTAAAATATATTTTCTCAATCGTGGTGTTGGATAAAATGTTAGTCATACAAGGGGAGGTTCGCCTCTCATGGCATTTAGGAGGAGGGTGGTGTGACCATCCTACCCCATGCAACAACACATGTTAATTGACTCTCTAATATACAACATTATTATGATGGACTGTACTCTTGTTAGGCATCAATTCTTCCCCTGTTTTCGATACACATACTTAATTAAGGAAAATTTTGGAAGGTGTTTATCACATCATCCATAGAAGTTAAATAAATTATTCTAGTAATAATTTGTCATTTTACACAATCCTGTCTCTTAAGGATATTTTAGACCTGCTCCCCCATTTACTAGACAATATCAAATAAGATTAGCACTATTTTCTCATGGTTTTAGCTCCTCTTTATTTCTCTCCTTGGAATAAAAGAACTCAAATAAAATAGTTCTAAGAGAAAAACCTATCAAGGCAATACATGCTTACACATAGCAGTGGCTCCATCTATGACATATGGGATTCCCAATCATTATTCTAACAAATTTTCATATTAAATTCTTTTAGAATCTACATGTCATCACATTTCTCTAAGTGGCGTCTAAGTTTACTTCCCCAATACAAAATGACTAGGATGCTTAGCTATGAATCTATAAATAGTATAATAGGACGTGAGTGTCTAATATGGGATAAAAGGTATTATTGTCGAGGCTATGAGTGTCTACTAGCAAGAATGGTCATACATGTTATATATGAGTTGTATTTATATACAAGTTACTCATTTTATTACTGGGTAATTTTTTTGTTCCTGACAAAAGTATAATTTGTTATCGTAAATTTGTTTCCTATCCTTCAAAGTTCTTTGGATAATATTGGAGATATGTTTACTGATATTCATTACTTTTGAAAGACCAATTACAGAATGGAAATTATAATATTGAGAATTAAGCAGTGCAGGAAAAACCTTGTCTTTGATTACTTGTGTTGTACATTTTTATATTATGTTCCCACAAATAACTACTTCTCCACAGTATGTCACCATTTGTTAGCTAGCCAACAACTCCACTACATATTTGGTTAAAATAAATGGGCTCCCATTACAAAAATAATGGATTTATAAATCGCAAAAAACATGAGATTGTTGATGATGACCAAAAAGTGAAACAAATTCCAAATAACTAATCAATTGATAGAAATTATGTTGTAGAATTCAAAATTTTAATGCCATGGTGATAAAACTAGATCGTAGCTAAAACCAGTGTTTCACGACAGTACATGGATCAAAAGAACAAGAGCTCACATGGATTTTTTTTTAAAGAAGTGTGATTATTGTTTTCATTCTCATAACAATAGAATCTTTGCGGTTGTTATTTGTTTGAATGATGTCCAGGAGTTTAGGTTGTAAAAGGATGTATTTTTCTCTAAATTCAATTGACATTTATATTGTAATTTTTTTTTGATGTGTTATCATATTTCATGGTTTATTTATTGATTTTATTCATAAATATATTATTGAAATATCTTTTAAACTTCAGTTATTTTTGTTGGTGAAAATCACACAATAGTTATTGTTAGATTACTTATGTTTTAATATTGCATTTGATTATAATTCTTTATGTATTAGTATTAGTTTGATCTGATCTCATTTATAGAGGTTGAACACTTACATTTTTGTGGTTTTTATTTTTACTTTATTATCAAAAAATATCGATGTTTTACACTTACATCTGCATTTTTAGTTAGAATTCTTATTTATTTTTCATCTTAAATATATAGCATAATTTTCATTTATTTATATATATATTATGGGAATTATTTTCTCACAATTGTTTTATTTATATCATATCTTGTATATTTGGTATCATATTTTCAGATATTTAGCAATTAATTCTAATATAGTTTACTAGTCATATTAACTCGTAGAATAGCTTAATTAACTTAAACAATAGTATAAATTAACCATAGGATAATGATAGAATATGAACACCCTTGCCCTTTCCTTCAAAAGAGGAAGAGATGAAAGGATAACGAATCCTTAAAAACTATCGAGGGTGACCATCCCAAACAACGTGGGTTATTTAAAGAGCTCTAGTATCGAACACTTTTCCATTATTGAGAAAGGTCATAAAACACATGTCAAGAAGCCCAAGATATTGGAATATGATTGTTATTCCTTTCTTTATTCAGAAATTTTATATGAAAATAATGAGTGACACTAATATGTATGTCAATTCAGATCAAAAGGGGAATTTTATTACAATTTACCTACATGTTTATAATCATATTATAACAAGAAACACTTCTAAGTTAATTGACGAAGCTAAAGGACTAATCTCACAAGTGTTTGAAAAAAAAGACCTTGGTGAATTGCATTATTATTTAGGTCTTGAAATATGGAGAGAAGTTGCTAAGACATTGGTTACTCTTGGTAAATGTACTAGTGAGCTACTCCAATGTATGGCATTATCATTAATCAAAACCTTTAGAAATAAATTCCAGACTTTATAGTGATGATGGGACAAAACAGATGGATGGTACATTGTACTATCAACTAGTTGGAAGTATAAACTATCTCACTACAATTAGGTTAGACATACCATATTCGGTTAGCATCCTAAGTCAATTCATGGCCAAACATATTGATAGACATTAGAAATCAGCAAAGAGAGTAGTTCGATATCTGAAAGGAACTGTTGATTGTGGTATTAAATTTACTTATGATTTTGATGTTGATTTGGGAGGCTATTATAATTTTGATTGAGCGAGAAATATTTATGATAAAAGATCAATTTTAGGATATTCATTCAACCTTGGATCTAAGATTTTGTCATGGAGTAGTAAGAAAAAACTAACTATTTCTTTAGAAATCTCATAACAAATCTATGTGCAATGTTACTTGTGCAACAGTTTGGTTGGGGAGGGTTCTTGAAGATGTGGGAGTAGTATATAAAATGCCAAAAATTATTAGGTATGAAAAACAAAGCACCATCACACTAGTCAACAATCCTGTATACCATGCAATATCAAAATATATTGAGACACATTATCACTTTTTCGAGAAAAATATGCATTCTGAGGAGATTGATTTAGCCTATTGTTATACCAATTATAATGTGACTGGAATTTTTAAAATTCCTCTTACAAAGATAATATTTTAAGTAATTAGTATTTATTTGGGTTTCATTTAAAACACATTTCTCTATTAAGGCGGAGTGCTAGAATAATGGAGAAAACTAGAAAATTCTCCTAATAATAGAACTTGTTATTATTGTTTGGGTTGATTTCCTAATTGTTCCTTGATTATTTGCTATATTCTATCTTCCAAGAATATATTTAGATCCTTTACAAGGGTTTTGAGTAAGTTTTTCAATGCTAGCACTATGATTTTTAGAGCCATGGTGCATCGCTTCTTGGGTATTCTTGAGACCCCCTTTGAATTTTCATCCATGAACCCTATTTTCTCTATACATGTAGGTCAATAGGAGTTGTACTTGTAGGATATTTTAACCCGAATAAAGTCCTCATATAAAGGGTTTGTTCATAATGAAATAAAAAAAAAATAAAAAAAAATTAATCTAATTAAATGCATGCCTTTAATCACTTTCCAACTATTTCTCTTTCTAGAAACTTCTCAATTTTCCCGCTGCCTTTTTTCGTTGAAGTAGTTTGGTGTATATTTGGTGTAGAAGTTTAGTTTCTCTACCATATCTATTTCTTTGCATTATAAATGAGATCTCATAAGCGTGAGGGAGAGGAGATGACTACCTTCTTTTATTAATAAATCTCTACATTTCCCTCCCATCAAAGTAGACATGGAGAACAAGGATTTCTCACTCATACTATTAGTTATTTTAGGAAACCACTCCCCATAAATGTTTATATATATGGGGATAATTTTACATTTTTAACCTTAGTAATTTTTTGTTAACAATCTTCCACTTGGTACGCATATTTGTCAAGATTACTTTTCGATTGAAATTTGTATATATTAAGTGCCCGCTCTTTTTTTATTTATAAAATTAACATTTCCTAAAATAATTCAGGTAATACTTGAATTTTGATCCAAATTCAAGGATACCAATAATAATAGATCATGTATGTTCATAGTATTATTATTTTATACTAAGATAGTTCCATGGTAAAAAAACTAGCACCATCAATGAACTTGAGGGTTTCACTTTAGGTAACTCTTTATATGGGTGTTGTAAGGGCAATGAATGTCCCTTATGCAGTCTAACATGTGCAGTCCTAGGTGCCTCCTAATTCATACACATGGTATGTAATCTTTAAATCTTACGTAAAAATTCCATGTGAAAACTACTACCAAGCTATCAAGATAAATGTTTACTCATGTGGTACCAAATCACATCTACTTTAAAAAAACTTTAATGACTGCACATACTTTGAGACAAACTTTAGACATAACTTCATTACATATGTACAAAAATATACATGTATAAAGAGAGCTGTGTCATGAACTTTACTAATAGTAGAATATAAATAAAAACACGACTATAATGAATAAAAAGTCATGGGTTAAATCCCACTCAAATAACATAGTCTAAAAACTATATCACTCCCATGTAGCTAGCATGCTCCATAATTGTTTTTTCCATAATACCTTTGATGATAGGGTATATTATCATACTACTCATATATATGTAAATAATCTCAAGCATCACTTCAAAAACCCTTTTTCACACTAGATGATACTTGATCTCTATGTGTTTATTTTGTTGTTCATCTGTTAATTCTTTACATTCTTGGTAACAACTTCATTATCACAATAGATAACCATAGCTATATTAATTAAATCAACAAGCCCAAGCTCACCAATGAATTTCATCAACCACAGTGCCTGAAAAGTTTCCACATAATAATTAATGTACTCAACAAATATGGTCAAGTCATTAATAATGGATTGCTTGGATATTTTCTATTAGAATTCTCCATGAGAAAGGAATAAAACATATCCAGAAATAAAATTTAAACTGTCACGAAAACCAACAAAGTTACAATTAGAACAACTGACCACCTCAGGCTTGTTCAATTTCCTTTAGAATAACATGGAACTCTTTTTTCCCTATAAATATTAGTACCTTTTTTACATCCTTCCAAACAACAAGTTCATCGTTCTTATGGTATCTAACACACATAACCACATCATAACTAATATTTGTTCCAATAAACATAATTTCATACATAAGGCTACCAGCCACAGAATAGTTCTCTTTCACATCTACTTAGCTTTTCCCAGTCTCATTTATGGGACACTTCATTTAACTCAAATATATCCTTTGACATCTGGGGTCTTGCCAAATGCAAAATTCTGCATATTAGAACTTTTGAGTACTTTATCAATGTATGATCTGTGTCATAATCCCAACAATCTGGATATCCAATTCCTATGAATCATGATCACCATATCATTATTTCCATTTCCCATGTATTTCATATCAAAATGATTTGATATAAAATGTTTCATGTTATGCAATAGATGAATTTTGTTTCTTGCAAGAAAAATGTCATCGGCATAGAGTAGAATAATATCAACGCATCTCTCACTCACCTTGAGTCATGTGCATTTATCTAAAATATTATCTTTGAAACTATATTTGGTCACAACCTGGTGAAATTTAAAATACCATTGTCTCAATTCTTGTTTCAAACCATATATAGACTTATTCAACTTGCATTAATAACTCTCTTTCCCTTGGATCACAAAACCCTTGGGATGAGCCATATAAATTTACTCCTTTATTTTGCCATTTATAAAATCCATCTTTAGATCTATCTAGTTCAACTTCAACTCATAATGTGCTAAAATTTCTAAAATGATTCTAAGAGAATCCTTGGAAGATACTAGTGGAATGTCTTAGATAATTAAACTTCCAGTTTTTGTTTGAAACCCTTAGCCACTAATCTAGCTTTGAACCTTTCAATTTTTTTGTTGGAATCACTCTTCATCTTGAACCCATTTACATTTAATATTATTTCAATTTTATAGAAGAGTCATAGGATCTAAAACATGGTTTTGCTCCATAGATTTCAATTCCACTCTCTTGGCCTCTAACCAACCATAAGACACACTACTCTCCATGGAATCTCTCAAGGTAGAGGGATTATCTACGTCGACGTCTCTAATCTCACCGTTGTAAATATATACTTCATAATCATGAGGAATAGTCGACCTGCATTCTCTGCTAGATATCCTAAGAGGTATTGGTTCGTTAATTGGAGCCATTTTTGCCTATGGAATGGGGTCCTGAGGGATAAAAACATATTTTTATTCTCTAATAGAATCAACTAGTGTAGAAATAGGGTGAGTTAACGAAGGTCAAAGAAAAAACTAGAATATCCCTATCATCTTCCTACAAAAATTCATTTATTATCACACTATATTATCATTTTCAAGAAAATTTCCATGGATGGTTTCTAATATCTCCATCCGTGTTGAAGGATACTAAAACTTGTATCCCTTTGACCTCTTAGGATATTCAATAAAATCACAATTTATGGTCCTACGATCCAGTTTCTTATGTTTTTGTAATATAATTTGGCCTTGGAAAAACACCCCTATATATGAAGATGAAAAAAGCATGAATTTCTCCCAATATAGGGCTTGAAAGGAGTCTTAGGGGAAACCTTCCAAGGAAATCTATTTAGGATATAAATAGTGGTATTCAAGGCTTCACCCCGAAAGGCTTCTAAGAGATTTGCATTAGGCAAATTTCGAGGTATAAAATGGGCATCCTAAGAAAAATGTACAACAAAATAAAATTTATAAGAACCAATAAGATTCAATATGATGATGTCAACCATGGGGGATGATTCGCCATTTTTGAAGTAAAAAATAAAAAATATTAAAAAATAATAAAATAATAAAACTATCTTTCTAACTCGTATTTTCAAATTATCTCCCTATGTTTTTACTCAAATTTCGAGCTCAAGTACTTGTTGGATGTAAGATTTAATTTATCATCCAAGGAGTACCCATGTTTCATACTTTCAATAGAACCTGGTACACGAAAAATGACAAATACATGAAAAAGCGTGATTGCAATTATATTTTTCATGTATTTCTATTTTTTCCTATAGCGGGGTCCATATAAATTATGCAACATGGGTACTCATTGGACGAGGAATCAAATTCTACATCCAACGAGTGTTCCTACGTGAAGTTTGAGTAAACCTATTGGGAGATAAGTTGAAAATACGAGTTAAAAAAGTAGTTTTTTCTTTTTTCCCTCTAAAATTTGATGATGTAATATAATATTATTTTATTATTTACAATACTGTTTTAAAATTTCCATAGGATGCCCATTTTAGACCTCAAAATTCCCCTAATGGAATTTCTCATCATGATTTGAATTTTTCCCTCAAAAGTGATTTCTTCTCTCAACATCATCATTTTGTTGAGGTGTCCCTAGAGTGTTGTATTAAGGACCAATCCCCTACTATCTTAAGTATTCCAAAAATATACCAGAATTGAAGCCATCACGGTAAATTCTTCTAAAATATTACCCTCCTTAATAATATCGAATAGATTTGTTTTTCTTATCCAATTTCTTCTCAACTTAAACTTGGTAGAGTTTGAACACATATAGAGCTTGTTATTATGGTGGATCGCATAAAAATATGTGAATATATAGAAATAATTGTTAAATATAATATAGTATAATTAACCACCATGAGAAGGAACTAGGAAAGATCCACACTTATATATGTGCCTTAACTCCAATAAGCTTGAAGCCTTAGAGGCCTCAAACTTCTGCTACTTTTTTTAGTCATCTTTCCTTTGATATAGCCCACACAAATATTAAATTCGGAGAAATAAAAATTTATTAGAATACCACTTCTAACCAATTACTCTAACCTTTTCCTAGAGATATGACCTAATTTCATGTGCCACAAAATCAAAGAATTTTCCACTTAGTTTGGACACTTCGACCCATAGAGTGTAGAATTAGTAAACAAAACTAAAAAGGAAGATGTTGATGCCGATTTATGAAAGAGCTAAATGAAATAAAAATATAAACATAACATGGAGATACAACAAAAATAGACCTTTAATTCATTAATAACAAAGTATTAATTTTTTTTTACATGCATAATGGAAATAAACTAGCTCATGCGATGGTAAATTTTCTCTGAGAAGAGATGTGGTAGCTACATGTCTTTTGAACTATGTTACAATGAGGATAGAAGGCCTATTTATTTTTAATAAATAATGTAAAATTCTAAATATCGAAAAACCTCACCCTAGGAGATGAATCGCTAAATGTATCTGGGCCTCGTTGGGGAAATTGGTATGTCAACTTCTCAGGGGCGTAACTTTGGCATATGATATTTTTTTGACATGTATGATACCTCGATAGAAATATATATTCGATGACTTCAAAATTTTATTTTATAGACCCACTACATGCTCTGAGTTTTTTTTTTCCCAAAAAAACATTGTTTAGGGCCTCAAAATGGCTCCAGAAGTCCAAAACTCGAAAAACTGCCAAAAATAGTAAATTGTGCTACACTTAAGGAAACTAAAGGAAACAATGGTTGAGGTCCTTGTGGAATAGGTGCGTGGCCACCAATATACTCTTGGACCAAATGCAAATAGAGTATCAAAAGATAATTGATAAAGACCATTAACAGATAATCCATCCAACAACATCGCCATGATAAGAAATAACCAATTTACCATCTCCAAAAGTAAATATACAACTCGCAACATCAATTCTAGGAAAATAAATTAGGTTCCATATAGATTATGGTACATAAAATGTTTTTTTGAAAACCAAACTAAATATAAAATGTAAAATAAGGAGGCATGTTCCAATGGTTTCATCATGCATCTCCTTGGCATTTCCAAAAAAAAAATTTTCCTTGGGTCTTGTGCTTCTCCTATTATCGAACACTTCCTTTATTTTTTTTCATACATTCCTTGTACTTAGAACAATCCTTCCTCAAATTCCATTTTTTCTTCTAGAAATAACACTCAAAATATTCTAACATGACTGACTTCCCCTTCTGGCTGGTTCAAAAACTTTTCCCTTCTTATTCTTATCATTCTCTTAACACTTTTCTTCTTGAAGTTCTTTTTGTTTCCTGAACTTACTACCAAATTTTTCGAATCAACTTTTGAACCCTTAAGGAACTCCTCCTCATTGATGCATAAGGTGATAAGTTGATTAAGGGTGAATTTGGTTTCCTAAGCATTGTAATTAACGTTGAATATGTTAAAGGACTTTGGAAAACAGAGGAATTCCATATGTGCAAGAAATCATGCTCAAAAGTGATTCCTTGTTGGCGCAACCTAATGACCAACTTAGAAATTTTTAGGAAATGCTCTCTCACATTTCTATTCCCATCATATTTGAGATTTACTAATTTTGAAAAATATACATACTTCAGGGACTTACAGGTGGTGAAACATTGTTTCATGATGAATACAAGTAATTCCTTTCTTGTATGATCCATGGAAAATTTTAGGGGCTAATATTCGCAAGTGGGCTAATTTTCCACAATTTTTCCAAAAAAAATATTCGCCAATTTTCTTTTTTTATAAAAATGATTCACATAAATTTTACAATATAAATTTATTTTATGTTAAAATTGCCAACATTATATAGAGAGTATATATAAAATCATTAAAAATTTTATTAATTTTACAAATACATCAATACACATATTATAGTTTTCATATTAGGTACTAGTGAGATTCGCCAATTTTTTAAACTTCAAAATAATTTTCCATCCTTAAAATTTTCCCTACGAGTCATATCTATTGTTGCAATGCCACTAATAAGTTCCTCACTAATCGAGGCTCGAATGATCATCATGTCCATCGTATTGAGCTTCTCCCACTTTGAAAATTAGACCTTCATAGACTCTAAATAATTTGCAGCTTAAGTAGTAAGCTTATCCTAAAGAAGGATAAAATCATAATCCATATAACCACGTATGATATCTATGTTCGTTTTTCAAGATGTATAGTTATATCCACTCAATGGCTCAATATCTACCAAACATGTATGAATCATAGACCTGTCCATATCTATGTTGTCACGTATCAAATGTGATTATGGATCATTAGTTATCGATTCAAAACTTTATTACTTTCATTTTGTGCCAAGTGTTAAGACCGGATTTTCGAAGTTCTTACCATATGAAAAACTTTAAACTATATGGGAATAAGCAAAGTGCATAATTTAATATCACATTTGGGAGGGGATTTTGACACATGGTATATGCTCATTGTGATTGCGTAAAAAAAAACATGCATCAAATTGTTCATTCTTGTATGTAAGAGGGTTATATTTCTCTCCCTCCACATTCATGACTATTATACTCACCCACTCTACATAAAATTTCATAAATCACCTTTGGGAAGAAATATTAATTTCATGCAGACAAGTGCTACTATGTGATCTCAATGAGGCTCAAATCCCAAAATTTAATAAAATCACAACCTTCATAGGTCAATCACCTTTGGGTATATAATGATACTATAGTCACAATCCCTCACATTACCACTTTAGTTATCTTCCTTAACCCTATAAGTAATACCTAAACATTAATTAACCCACTATGCTAAGTTAGAAAGTTCTAAATATTGTCCATAAACATCTGTATGTATAAAGAAAAACTCCTAATTCATCTATAAAATAAGCTTCACACACACACACACACACACACACACACACATATATATATATATATATATATATATATATATATATATATATATATATATATATATATATATATATATATATATATCTGTGTGTGTGCGTTTGTAACCTCGATATGTTTAAACGGTTTAATATTTATGTTTATCCTGAAAATTGGTGAATCACCAAAACAAAAATATAATTTTATGGATAAAGAAAAGATCTATCGAGTTTGACTATGTGTGTATATATATGTTTAGGTTCAGTGATCAAACACTACATAAGTTTCTTGTAACATATACATTTTTATTAAATGGGGTTAATATTTATTTTTAATCATTTTATCTTGAAAATAAAATTTCACTGAAAATTGACCAAATAAGAATATATTTGTGATATTCTAATTAAACACTGAAATATAAAATATTTACTTGAATTGGAACAAAGCAGGGTATAATACGAAAAACAATGGATATTTTAACCCCAATAAAGCCCTCAGATCAAGGATTTGTTCACAATGAAATTCATCTAATTAAATACATATCTTTACTTGCTTTCCAACTATTGGGAGGTTGTCAATTTTCCTGCTACCTTTTTTTTCACTAAAGTAGTTTGGTATCTATTAGTTGCAGTAGTTTAGTATATCTACCCTCTCTCCTTCTATGCATTATAGATGCAATCTCATAAGAATGAGGGAGAGTGTTTTGCTACCTTTTTTTATTAAGAAAACTCTATGTTTCCCTCCCATCAAGTGGCGAACAATAATGTGTCACTCATACAATTAAAAATATCATTAATTATTTTAGGAAATACCTCCCCACAAATATATATATATATATATATATATATATATATATATATATATATATATATATATATATATATATATATATATATATATATATATATATAAACTTAGTAAAATTGTTTTAATAACACCTTCTTGGCAAACTCTTTCCTTATAACACAATACTTGACCCTAATATGAACTTTCCCACCTTAAATTTGTCCTAATAGTTATGGCCCTAAAAAATATAAAAATGTTATGTTTATTCTGTTCTAGGTTCTCCATGATAAGGTAAACCTGAGCAATCCCTTAAATTTGTTTCCCAAGGCTCCCGAGGGCCAATCTTCAAACATAACTTTTCCAAATGATGCGATACTAGTCAATTTGGCATTTATGTTTCCCAAAATGTCTGTAATGTTTCCATTAGATATGTTGTCTTCCTTCTTCATTTAATGTATGAATTCATGCATTATTTTTGCGTTTTCAACCTTTTTAGTCCTCGCCGAATGACATGGGACTATAGAAATCGAAAATATGTTTTTAGCATTAGTCGGTTTGAATTCTTAACATTTTTATTTCGCAACTGAATTCAGTTTCATATGCTAACCCTTTGAAATTATATTTCATGATTTTGGCCTCTTCCCGAGGCCGAGAAGATAAAAACATATATTATGTTGCACTCATTTGATTAGCATTTTCTAGATTTGAAACTAATGCTGCCATTAGTTTATAAACATTAAATACTAAATGGAAATCTATGGAAACACTAACTATAGCCATGGAAACATGTCTTCAAGAATTATATGGTTGTGTGCATGGTTGTGTGATATCTAAAGAATGATGGTGTGATGTATAAAAAATGAGACACTTGTTAGTCTTCTTATTCTTCTCAAAGAAAAATCTGCAACTACCTTGAAATTTAGTTCTAGGTAGTCATTGACTACCTTCAAATTTAGTTGTAGTTGCAGCTATAGACATTCTTAGCAGCTCCAAACTTCTTAGCAGGGTGTAGAACCTACGCTTTTCTTTGACTTAACAACCCAGCTTCAACTCTGAATGCTTTAGCTTGGCATCCCAAATTCAAGTCCAAGTAGGGATGGTGCCAATTGCATTAGCTACCTGGCGTCTGAATCTAAGCTTTGGTATCGCATAAAAATTTTGGTCTCGCATAAAACTACAAACATTGGAGGGATGACGACGTCCAGAGCCATGATCGATGACAAGGTTTCTTCTTCAAACCTTGGTCAGTAGACACAGCATTCTGAAAAAAATCATCATAATGTTTAATATAGTTATTTAACCTTTCAAAACTAACAAGTATACTTTTTTTGTAATTTTCAAGAAAAGAAACTTAATACCTTTTGTATTGAAATCCCTCCAGATCATGATATGTTAAAATGCACACATTCTCATGTCTAAGTGCTTTCAGATAGGGTTACATCATTCATCCTACATTGTCGTTGGGTGAGAGATATTTGTTTTTTAGGCACGCCACACACAAGTCACAAGATTTATATTTCTCTCCTGAAAAGTGATCGACCAACTATGCCAATGCCAACCTAACCATCTCCTTGCTTGTCGTAAACATGCATTTCTTGTGATAATAATTGATTTATAGTAATAGTTCCTCTTTCCTACTAGTGGTCACTTACAGACCCTCTCTTGAAAAACTGTCGATATTGTAATAACACAACGATGCTTCGGTCTTCTAAGTGTTTGGCATTGATGATAAATGCATGTCCCTTGCACCCAGACTCTCAAAATATTCATGCAACTTAAGTATTTCATGGATTCTACCTATAAGTATATGGAGTAAACCTCCCTCTAAACATATATGGTATTGATGAGTCTTTTAGCACCATCATTTAGGATTGACCGACCATCATGAATTATAGTAGTCTAGCCATTGTGAGTCCCAACAACTTGATAATTGCTATTGTAAAGCTTCTAGTGTAGCTAAGCTCTTATAGGCCATTTGGGTATTATGTATTTTGCTCCAAGGGTGGTGGGATTTGGATATATAATCATTTTTCTGTGTTTCCCATCCTGTATTATGCTATTCAAACATCATATGTTGATTTGGAGGCATTCATCTTAGGGCACGTTGATTATGGCCATATCTTACCCATTGCCCTGCAAATCATAGTGAATTTAGTATATCTTTCATATATCCCTTTGTGAGAAGTAGGACCAATTTACCAAGACAAGAAGACCACAACACAACTAGAAGCTCTTCGGCTTTGTATTCAAGTAAGTCTGTTCCCATTGAGCTTTTCAATCTTCTTGCACCTTAAATTTTTTGTAGTATTATTTTTATGATCGGCAAAAATTATGCTAATAATAATAGTAATAACCTATTTATATGCAATGATATTAATAAATATGAATTGAGCACCCTAAATGCCTAATGATAAAATGGATTTATACCTTGTTTTGTGACTATAATAATCTTCCCATACTTTTCCTAGTTGAACTTGACCTTCTTCAGCATAGATTTAAAGATATTTCAATATATGTCATGTGACATATGCATATGTTATTCTAACTAAGAGATATCCATTTCAAATAAAAATCTACCAACCAAATGAAGCAGACACCAGAAGCTGACACGAGCACACTTTCCTATAACTCAAAGAAAATTACTCAAGGAATCTCAAATTTGTTTAGCGACAACTAACACCCAGTTCAGGAGGATAACTTAAATGTGGCATCGATGCATAGAAGAGAACAAATAGAGCTACTTATTTTTCTTCTCATAAATTGTTCCAGCAATCGTTTAAACAGACTCCATGTAATCACGTGGCATCCTCCATGTCTTTCATGGATGTTGCATGGACGTTTGGAAAAAGAAATAGTAAGGGGGTGGTCTTCATGTTGTGTCCACATGGAAGATGAAGTTATTAGTTTATAATATTGGTCACACACATTTAAATGTTAAATTTCTATCTCGCATATGTAAGTTGCAAGGAGTCAGAATCAATGGTGGCCTCTTCATACATTTTTTCTGCAAAGTTATAGTATGTGCGAGGGAGCATGCTGCAACAAAGCAAAAATCATCAACATATCAAGTTTTAATAAAACATAGAGGATTTTACGTGAATAAAAGTCTCGGAAGCCACATTTATTCTTTGCTTAAAGTGGTTATTACATGCACATTTTTTTGGATAAAGAAGCAATTCATGCCGGAGATACTTTAAAGATTGTAATCAAGGAAACCATTCAATTCAAGACTTCCATAAACAGATAAAACCCAATTTTAGAGTTATAATCTTACAAAATCACGCTTCTATTGAATCAATTTCTCCCAAAGAGAATAACTACTCTTATACCACTTAATGCATCAAAACTGGTTGCTCTCAATTCACCCTTTAATCTCGCTTATATCAACTCCTAAGAGCTGGGTTTGATTTCAATTCTAGATTCCTACAATGGTATTAGTCTCATCTATGAGGCACAAAGAGATTCCTTTTCTTCATTGCTCAGTCTTCTCCCAATAGATTTAAGGCACAAAACCCCAACCCCTCTTCAACCGGCACTCTACCAAATCTAGTGATATCACTAATATTTCTGGTTAACCCAAATATGTCTTAAGAACAATTGTATCAAGGATTATAGTCTTGGATTCATTCCATTTGGAAATATTTCCTCACATGCCCAAGACAAACTAGGGTATTTGGGAGTTAGGCGGACTCAAAATATTCCAATGATAATTCAAATGGCCACATGTTCACATGCATGAAGACTAGTGATAAATGAGCGTGGTCTTAGAGTGGATAGTGCAATTATTTTGGAGACAAGGCATTTAGACTATTTTGGGGGTGTAAATTTTTCAGTGGGTTCAAACAATTAGGGGTTTGGGCCTCTTTGGGCCCTGAATTGATTCCAATACACCAATTTTTGTTCAAACCCAAACTTATTCCACCTCAGTTCCAGTTCATTCAGAGTTTGGAGACTCGCCATCTTCGATGCGCTAAGTTTTTTTCAAGTGGAAAGTATAAATATGTGGTCTGGTCCAGTCCCATATCATGTGAACAAGTGGCTACCCAAGCCTCACTGTTATGCTAGATTCGACAACATAGAGGCATCCTTTCTAACCCTGAATTGAATTTTTTTCTCCAATGATGAATTGAGGTTAATCCTCCGAATATGGTCCTCAATTCGATTCCAGCCAAACACAGGTGCTTTCTATTCAGGATTATTGCTTCCACACTACTCCCTGAGTGTTGTTCAGGTCCTTTGTACCTTCAACACATCATTAATGATGACTTTTTCCCATGCAAGCTTTTATAAAATATAAAAAATAAACCTCAATGCTTGATGAGATACCAACAGTTATATCATAGAAACGCTAAGGCAGAAACGGTATGTCTGTTCAATTTGAAAAAGTCTGAACCTACCCCCGTATACCTTCAACCCAAGATCATGGAGTGTTTTCCATTTCTAACTACACACAAATATTTTATTTGATGATTTGAGGATCATCCTCATGATAGTGGAAGTAGATGCACCTATGGTCATCTCCCTAACGTGAAGGAGAAGCAAAGGCAAGAATATAATACCCACAGTAGGACCCAACACCATTTCCAGTAGAGGTATGTTTGTCTTCCACCTCAACTAATTTATATTACAAAATCTATCTTTGCTTCATCAACTTATTTCAGAAATGATGAATGTAAGGATGGCCTATATAACGAGCTTCTTGCACTTTCTGTTCCCAGATGTTATTTTTCTCAATAGGTGAGCTTTTTTAGAGAATTAATCTTTACTCTATTGCTGTAGGATTAGTTTAGTTAATAATCCATTGTTGTAGTATTAGTTAGTAGAATGGTTTCTTTGTTTTAATTGTTTCTTAGTTGTATAAATATCTCTGTCATTCAATAAAATACAATGTGTTCTCTCCAACATATTTCTTGTTGCTCATCCTTTTTGTTGTTGCTTCCATTTTTTTAATGGTATCAGAGACAAGTTTCTCTGCCATTACATTCCTATCTCTCATTGATGGGAGAGAAAAGAGTCTAGACGCTCTGTGTGTCTCAAGAGTACGGTGTTGTGTGTGAAGATGACGGTGTTGTCAGACAAAAAATATGGTTTCCACCACATCCATAAATATTTGGATTCTACTACTGTGTTAAAGAGAAAGGTCATTGTAGTGCTGAAGAAGTAGCACTCGTTGAAGGAAGAGAAAGGCCACTGTAGTGTAGTGTTGAAGAAGTAGCACTCTTTGAAGGAAGAGAAAGTGTCCCTCACGATTTGGATTTAATTCTGGGATTTGGTATCTTCAGAATTTATTTGGATTTCGTTCTAGGATTTGGTATGTGCAGAATTGCTAGTATTGAAGGGAAGACATAATTTTTTGTTCTATTTGGGCTATTTTTTCAAAAGAGAATTTTTTTACTTTTTCTATCTCTAAAAAAATATATATATATTGTTAAATATATTATCCCTGACCTTGATTTTCTGCAAAGAAAAAATATTTCTTTGTAATAATTAAGCTAGAAATATGTCAAGCTAAGATGTAATGTTTGCAGACAAAGATCTCGTGCTTGTTGTATTCTTCATTTCTTTAGCAGTGTAAACGCTCTTGTTTTCTACTAAAGGTAGTACAAGTTTTGTTGTAAAAAAGATGTCATATTTTTTATTGTTTTAAACATGGCTTCAAAAGGCCAGTTTGCAATCCCTATGCCATTATTTAGTGGGAATAATTACGATTTTTGGAGTCTTCAAATGCAAGCATGGTTACAAGGCTTAGGTTTTTGGGAATCAGTAGAATTGGGGTTCACAGAACCTGACACAAATACAATTACTGGAATGAGTGATGGTCAAAGAAAAAAATTTCATGAAATTAAACAGAAAGAAGGTAGAGAAAATTCGTTCATTTTAAAGTCCTTATATGACTCTATTTTTCCTAAAATCACTGCTGCTAAGACTACTAAATCAATATGGGATATACTTAAGGTTGCTTATCAAGGAAATGATAAAGTAAAAATGGTAAGATTAGAGACTCTCATAACACAATTTGAAACACTTAAAATTATTAAATCAGAAAAAATTGATCAATTCATGACTAAATTTATGGGTTTTTTTAATCAACTTCAAATGAATGGTGAAGAACTTGTAGGCCAAAGAATTGTTGAAAAAACTCTTAGATGTTTGCCTAAAAAATTTGACATGTTAGTTATTGTTTTTGAGTCGAGAGAATTAACAAAATTGTTTGTGGAAGAATTAACTGGTTCTTTGTTGGCTCATGAATCAAGAATTAATTTAGATGTCAGTAATTTAGAGCATCCTTTCAAATCTAAAGCTTCTATGGATAGAGGTAGAGGCAAAGGTTTTCATGGCATGAGAGGAAAAGGTAGAGGACAGTCTCAGTCTGATGATAGATCATAGGTAACTCAAACACATTCAGAGCAGTCTCAAACTGATCATGGTCATAGGTGGATAGATAAATCAAAAATTCAATGTCACTACTGCAAAAAATATGGCCATTATAAGTCTGAATTTCAAATACTACAATATGTTTTGAGTAAAAACAAAGCCAATGTCAGAGACACTGAATGTGAAATATCAGATGCTTTATTTTTGGCATGCCAAGTGACTGTGCAAATACCTAATAAAGATGTTTGGTTTGTAGACAACAGATGTAGTAATAATATGACTATTCATAGTGATTTTTTTGACATCTTGATACATCTTTCAGTTCCTCTATTGGTTTGGGTGATGATCGCTAAGTTAAAGCTTCAGGAAAGGGTGTTGTACCTATCTTAACCAAACAAAATGTTGTGAATAATATCTATGATGTTTATTATGTACCCAATTTTAAGCATAATTTTTTGAGTGTTGGTCAGTTAGATGCACATGGTTATGATGTTATCTTTCACAACACTACTTGCACGATAGGTGATAAACATAAGTCTCTTGTTGAAAATATTCCTATGACAAAGAACAGGTTGTATCAATTACAATTGAAAAGTGAGAAGTTGTATGAACACAACGTTTCAACGCCAGCTGACACTGATTTATGGCATTTGTGATACGGTCATTTACCTATCAAAAGTATGAGTTTGTTGCAAAGATAGTCTATGGTGAAAGGTTTTCCTTCTTTGTTTGATCATATCTCTTCCTGTACAAGTTGTATAATGGGTAAGCATAAGCGAGATAGTTTTGCTTCAGCCTCTAATAGAGCTAAAGAAAAACTAGAGTTATTTTATACATATTTTTGCGGTCCAATGAAAGAAAAATCAGTTGATGGTAGTCTCTATTTTATTAATTTCATTGATGATTTTAGCAGGAAACTTTGGTTGTATTTCATCAAAAACAAATCTGAAACATTTTCCACGTTTAAAGAGTTCAAAGATGAGGCTAAAAAATAGAGTGGCAAGTTTATTAAAGTTCTGAGGTCTGATAAAGGAGGTGATTATGAATCTAATGAATTCATTGATTTTTGCAACCAACTTGGTATTAAAAAAATAACGACAACCAGTTATACTCCGCAGCAGAATGGAGTCGCAGAAAGAAAGAACCATACAATTATGAATATGGATCGAGGTTTGATCAAAACAAGAAATTTTTCTAAACATTTATGGGCTGAAGTAGTTACATGTTCAGCATATATTTTGAATAGATCGCCAACTTCCAGTGCTCAAATTTTTGTACCTAAAGAAGCATGGAGTGGACAAATGTTAAATGTTTCACAATTTCGAGTATTTGGTTGTATTTCTTTCGCTCATGTCCCCAAAAAATTAAGAAAGAAGCTTGATGATAGGAGCTAAAAGTATATTTTTATAGGATATAGTCATCAATCTAAGGCATACAGATTGTTTAATCCTATAACTAAGAAGTTCGTCATAAGTCGAGATGTGAAATTTCTAGAAGACAAGTCTTGGAATGAAATGGATAACAATACTTGTCCTAATCCTTTTATTCTATTAGACGAAGATCAAGCACCTACAACAAGCACTCCAAGATTACAGGTTCAAGACAAAACCAGCGTTAGTTCATCAAGCAGTAGAAATTCATCATATTTTGAGTCTGATTCTGATAATCCTAAAATGAGAAACTTAAGTGATATTTATGCACAAGACGATGTTGATGATATTGTAAATTTTGCATTTCTTTCATTTCAACCGACTTGTTTTGAAGAGGCTATAAAGGAAAAAGAATGGGTAGATGCAATGAATAATGAAATTGATGCAATTGAAAGAAATCAAACTTGGGATTTGGTTGATCCACCTGATGATCAAAATACTATAGGTGTCAAATGGGTTCTTAAAACAAAGTTAAATGAGTGAGGTGAAGTTGATAAGCACAAAGCAAGATTATTTGCCAAGGGTTTTGCACAGCAACCTGGCATAGATTATGGTGAATCATTTGCACCTGTAGCAAGAATTGATACAGTTCAATTTGTATTAGCTATTGCAAGTGGCTTTTTTGCCAAATGGACATAATTTTTTCCTTTTTTAATGGTATTTTGAATATAGAAGTGTATGTTGAACAGCCACCTAGATTTGAAATCAAGAATCAAAACCATAAGGTGTATAGGTTGAAGAAAGAATTATATCGCTTGAAGCAAGCTCCAAGAGCTTGGTACAACCGAATAGACCATTACTTGTTGAATAATGGTTTCAAAAGAAGTGACCATGAACCCACCTTGTATATCAAGAATGATCATCAAGGTAATTTTTTGATACCTTGTATTTATGTTGACGACATAGCTTATACATGTAACATGGAGTTAGATGAATTTAAAGTTTCAATGAAAAATGAATTTGAAATGATAGATCTTGGATTAATGAGACACTTCTTAGGTATCGAAGTGAAACAAACAAACGATCGTATGTTTATGAGTCAACAAAAGTATGCTACTGACATTTTGAAAATGTAAACCGGTGGATACTCCTATCGAAGTTGGTACAAAATTAGGTAAATATTATGTGGGTACTATTGTTAATGAAACTTTGTATAAGCAACTAGCTAGTAGTCTTATGTACCTTACTGCTACTAGACCTGATATAGCATTTGTAGCTAGTTATATTTCCAGGTTTATGGAATCTCCTAAAGACTATTATTAGAAATCTGGAAAAAGGGTCTTAAGATACATTGCAGGTACATATACTTATGGTTTATCATATGTAGCCTCTACAGACAGTAAGATTTTTGGTTATATAGATAGTGATTATGCAGGTTCTATTAATGATCAGAAAAGAAGTTCTGGCTATGCTTTTCTATTTGGTAGAAACTTGATCTTGTGGTCATCCAAAAAGCAGCCCATAGTTGCGCTATCTTCAACAGAGGCTGAGTACATTGCAGTGAATTTAGCATCATGTCAAGCAGTGTGACTAAAGAGTCTTCTCTTTGACTTGGGATATACAAAAAATGAACCTATTTCAATCCTTTGTGACAACACTTTCACTATTTCCTTATCGAAGAACAATGTCTTTCATCAAAAGAGCAAACATATCGACACTCATTTTCACTTTAATTGTGAACTCATCAAGAATGGTGATATTGCTCTCAAATTTTGTGATTCCAGGGAACAGTTAGCGGATATCTTCACCAAACCACTAGGAAAAGTTAATTTTGAATTCAATGTCAAAATTTAGGCATAAAAAATTGTAACCATTAAGATTAAGGGGGAATGTTAGAGAATTAATATTTACTTCGTTGCTATAGGATTAGTTTAGTTAATAATTTTTTGCTTTAGGATTAGTTAGTAGAATGATTTCTTTGTTTTAATTTTTTCTTAGTTGTATAAATATCTTTTTCATTCAATAAAATACAACGTGTTATCTCCAACATCTTTCTTGTTGCTCGTCTTTTTTGTTGCTGCTTCCGTTTTTGTCAAGCTTCTCAGAAGACAAGATTTACCTTTTTTATATATTAAGGAATAGTACCCGACTCAATAAAGCTATCAGTTTCTTGAAGTAATTAACTTATATTCTAACTTAATCAATTAATTATTTTATACTCTAACTAGAACGACCGTTAAAAAATTCTGATACTTATTTCTTCGGAATCAATTGAATTGAAGCTATAGCATCATCATTGGTTGGAATGGCCTGCGATATTTGGGTCACAATTTCTATCGGTTAAACAAATAATTGGAATACCCAAGGTGACACATTCTCTAATAGCCATATATTTTATTGTTGATAAATGGTGATTACAATATCGAGTAACCCCCTCATATATTTTATCCCACCCAGATATGTTTCCAAGTGAGAGAATTATATCTTTAACATTTTTGCATCTCTTCTCGGGATACAATTGAGTTTCCTTGTATTTTTTTCTTCTCTCAAGTACCTGAACTTCTTTAGTCTCTTTTTTGTAGTGGACCAATTCATTGACATAGCACTAAGCCCTTATTACAGCTCATTCTACCAAATCACCATATTTATCCTTCATACTAACTATTAAGAAATATTTTCCTCTACTTGGTGCGTCAAAAATGAAATCATGCGATGATGAGAAAAAAAGAGTAGTTCTCGTCATATTAGTGATATGAATACCTTTATGATTTTCAGATATGTAAGGTTCCATTATAGGATTCCATTTCCTAGTACGCTTGACAGCCTGTATCCTCTTTCTTTTTGGGCACGAACTTGATCATCTAAATATCTGCATCAAGTTAAAGGTAGAGAACGTCATTATATATTGGATAGTGACATATCTGATGCTCAAATTTAGGTAAAATAATAAAAAATTGATATCATGGTAGTAGTTAATTCTGAAATTAACTTATAGTCTAGAGTCATGAGCTCATGGCCTGTCAAATATTTCCAAAGGTCCTTCCGGGTTTCTCCACTAACGAGACAAGTTCGGGGCTATACTTAGCATTGAAAGACTCAAGAGGTTTTCAGCCCTTGGCTCTTAAGCCATGATTGGTACATACATTTTTCACTATTGGAAAGTAGACAATGCTACAATCTACAAGTATAGTGTTTTTAGTGGATCTACAAGTTGTCTGCTAATATGCTTGATGTTCGGCAAACTCTGCATTTGCTTGAACCTAGGGAAAATAATATTGATTGTCTCTTGTTACGTTAGATCTGTCCTCATTTTCTCGTTAGGACTTAATTTTTCGTTTCTTTATTCCTCTATTGAATGAGAAAGTCAGTTTCCTAGTTTTTTCTTTGATAGCTCATGTTGGTCTCAAAATAAGCTAATACATTATATGTCTATTTTCAGGCACCATCTTTGTCTTCGATTTGATTTCATACACTGTCTTAGTCAGGGTCGTCACCAAAGATTTAATATATTTTCAATGGCTATGGTGTTATAACAAGTGAATCAAGGGGTAAAGAGGCATTGATTCTAAGTACGACTAAATTATTCATTAAAAACCTGAGTAGATGGAACTAATAATACCAGATCACATTCTGGGACCCTCTAGCTGTGGCATCCATTCCAGTTGTGAAGATTGTTTTGGTAAGTGTTCTTGGGGCTATTTTGTCAACTCAATATGTAGGTGTGCTAACTAATGAATCTTGAAGAAGTTTAAATACAGTAAGGATCATAAAATCTCAGACATTCAACATTCATATTAGATCCACACAATTGGAATTATATCCTCTAAAATGGGAACTATGACAAATTCTATAGCGCGGCTCTTCATAAAAGGTTTTAAATTTTGTAAAGTCTGAGATTTTCCATAAAGATACTAATGACTAGCTAGTAGTTTGGAATATAGGAAATTAAGCTTTTACCATGCCTAGGGAGTTGTTAATTGTAAATGGCTTTGCATATTTAATGTTGTTTTAATGACAATGTCACCATCAACTAATATTGTGTTGCTGGGTTTCGATTGTAAAGACCTCTTTTCTGTTATTCTGTCACCATTAATATTTTTTTTTTGGGTTTATATTGTAAAGACCTCTATTATTTTATTCTTGGTATAATATACTGCGAAAAAACCATAAATAAACAGAGGAAGATAATTTTCCAATAATTTAATTCATTCAAGACCACAAATTTAATTCATTCAAGACCATAGTGGAAGTGGCCTATCACAATTTTTACTTGCATGGTCACATAATTTTGTGTATGTGCCACTCAACACGTCATCTCTTTTGTATTTACACCAGGTCTTATTTTTGAAAAGCCTAGCACAGTCGGTGACATTTGAATATCTCATTTCATGGTATGATTTTTTAGCTCTGTTGTCATCTCTTGTACATGTCTTTCACCTGTAGAATTTCATAAACCTAATTAGTTAATCACCCTTTTGGGATTATTAGCCATCTTAACCCAAAAATGATGTCGCTCGACCTAGTACCAGTCACAAAAAGAAGGATAAAGTTTTGCAGCTCAACTTTGTACTTTGTTTTAGACATGGTTTTCACTTTACTTATCATTATTTACCATATATTTTCTCTTTTCAATCTCTAATACCAAAGAGTATTGATTGGAATCCTTAGAGACTATTTTCCCTTCAGAATTTCTAATAACTTTGGACTTTGTTTTAGCTGGTGTGTTGTTTGTCTAGACTTCATAAACATGGGATGGCTTATAATCTTGTGAACATAATATTGAGTCACCCTCACTTAAAGAATTAACAACTATGGTGGCAGGGACTTACTGCCCCACAGCCGATCTTGTTTTCTAGTTGTTGTTAAGTGATTCAACTGGTTACTTTTCAATGTATTTACATGAATATGGAAATATGTGTATAGTGTCATATGTTGCTTATCTTCATAGATGTGTTTGATTAAACAGAACCCAATTCCATTCGTCATTAATGAGGATTTGGATTATTTTTAATGTAATCTCATGTGAAATCGTGTACGGCTGCATCTTCTCCTAAGTGAAAAAAATTCTAAATTGTTCTTCATTTTCAAAAATTGTGTTCTAGTTTCTTGTTTATCATAACATCACTGGCGAGTATTCATAATAATCAGATGGAATTTGTATTAGTTTTTTCAAAGGTTTCTAATGTGAGTTAATGATCATCTCAGGTATTGCAATCCATATGTCTCAATTTCAACTCTTCTAGGGTTTCAGTAGAGATTGTATGACTGACTGAGTATATACTATTACAAGGAGATTACAGCAAAGTCTATAAATTTAGAATCATAAATTTGATTGCATCGAAAGTTCTAAGAAATAATGTTTTGTCTTACCAAAACCCAAAGTATTGAATATTTGATTTTGTTGCTTTCTCTGAGTGTAGTGGTATTGTTTCATTTCCATCTATGAACTTAGGACAATATACAAACTGAGCTTGAAAATCGTTTTGAAAGAAACCTTTATTTATCGAGTTAATTTTCATAATCTTTGAAATACTAAATTAAATATGAGACCGATGAATCTTATCTCAGACAGCTTCTTTGATGACAATGAATTTAAACCATATAGAACTTTCCTTTCCCAATGATTTTAGGACTGCCACTTTGGTTACACGAAATTTAATATTGCATGATTTGGCGTGAGCCTATAGGATTTGAGAGACCAACATAGAATATTGTATACATTATTAGAAGGATTAAAGTTGGAAAGAGTTAAAATATATTAAAATCACAAACTGAAATCTTAAATAGTTTGATTGGGTGTTTTTTTCTTTTCAAATTGGGTTAATTTTATCTCATATATATATATATATATATATATATGTGTGTGTATGTATGTATGTATGTATGTATGTATGTATCTATGTACGTATGTATGTATGTATGTATGTATCATAACATTAAAGATATAAATTAGTTTAGTTTGGGTAGTTGGTAGAAATATTGTGTCAAGTTGAGTTTATAATATATATATATATATCTTATGGGAAAAAAATGAATATATTAAGAATATTTTTAATTTTAGATTTAAAAGTAAAATGTGATTTAAAAAAAATAGAGAATAAGATAAGGGTTCTTGCACAAAGTTGTCGATAAGAAAAGTGGCAGTAGGGTGCATAGGAACAATGAAACATAGAAACACATCTACATTGTTGGAAACACACACCTAATACTATAGCCTTGGTAGTACCTAAACATTTAGGAATTGGATCAAGAACATGTAAGAAAAAATATGGTAGAAAATGCTTAAAGCCAATATGTTCCTAATATTATAGGATAAGTACTCCCCAAACTGTTAGGAATTTGAGTACCCACAATCAACATAATATATAGTGGAAAAGGCTTAAATTCATTCTCAACACATTGTAATTATCTCATGGTATGAATTTGTAGTACATCAATTATACTTTTCTAAATCTAGATCTCAATGAAAATTCATCAATCAGTCATGATAACACCTCATAAAATATAAGTTTTTACAACTCATATAAATGTGGTTTTGGGATTTCCGATTTTGTAGGGACTAATAGTCTAGCATGAAATGTTGTCCATGTTCTCCAACTCATCCTTTTCAATAAAACATGTTGTAATGTCCATTTTTTCATACATTGGGAACAACCACTAACTTAGTAGCCTAGCCATTCCCATAGGCTACAAATTAAAAAGTAATGATGTAATATTTGGGAATTAATTAATTAAAAAGTGAGGAAGGAAAAAAATAGTATAAATCACTATAATAGAAGAAGAAAAGACCCATGATATTCAGATGAATCATGGTATTCAGATAAGTCAATGAATATTAAAGGAGATGAGATGTGACTCTTTAAGATGGCATTTGAGATTATTTTTTTGTTGTTTTTGAGTTGAGCTGTTAGATATTGTTTGTGTGAGAGATAACACTATGTATAGGGTAAATTTCAATGGTCAGTGGTCCACCCTATTTGATCTAGTGACGAGGGATTTATGTATTAATAAACATACCCTAGCCACTAGAATGTGGATGGATCAAGTTAGTTCCAATCATTGGGCTCAACGTGGAGATTTTGAGGAGAGATTAATCATATCTCTTATAGGGGAATAATGTTGGAGGAGCTATTGGCATGCATTCAAATAACTTGTTGCAGTTTTAAGAGGTTCTCATAACCATATTTGGCATATATTTCCATATACATATTTAATAAAATTAGGATGAATTTATAACAAGTATTATTTGTTTTTTTCTTGATAATTTTTTTTAAGGTGCCATGGTGTTATTAAAATTTTCGGTAAAATTATCTCTGTAATTTTTTTAAAGAATTCTAAAGAGAAGAATTATTAGAAATTTTTAAAAAATAATAAAAAAGGAATATTAAAGTGGTATCAGAGTTAGTTTTTCTACCATCTTGAAGGGCTTTAATTATGAGCTGCTACAATGAGATCATGTTGAACTTTTTTGGTGAAACCTATATTTGCACAAGAGTTAAATTGTTGAATTCTTATGAGGCTTGAGCTTACCACTATTGGAGATGAAGATTCCCTAGGCTCAAGAATGATATGGGGTCTAATCAAGAAATTTCATTGGGTTGAGCTTACTTCTGTGGGTAAGGAAGGAAATCCCATTGCGATGACTTGACCATTGTATCCAGAATGAGATGAGTAATCAACAGAGAAAAAGTTGTGCCTATGTGTTTATAGTCACACTTATTAAGAGTTGATATGGGGAGAATTTAGAATGACAATTCCAACATTATGGAGAAGTGGCAAAAACGTAGATGCTAAAAACATAACCAAAGATGAGGTGAGATTGATGGGCTTGGGTAAGGTATCTCATATCTCAGTGGTGCTGCAAAAATTCAAAATTGTGTCATCAAACTACATAAGTAAAAAATAATTTTCATCATTTGCATGCATATGTTTTACAGAGACTGCATGTGGAGGAAATTATTTAAAAATATGCCTTGGGATGAAGGGAATAAAATCACAAGGTTTAATTACCAGGTAGAGAACCCACGTTGTAACAAAACATGTATTAAGGAAGTGTGCTTCCCCTTCTATGACAACGAAAAAATAATTCAGCTCGTGTTCGTTGAAACAACAAGGGACAATATTTTGTATTTCAGGGGCCTTGTTGGTTAAATCTGGCCAAATTTGAGTGCAGTCAGTTCACTTCATTGAATTATTAGTTCATTGGGGCCAAATTTTGTGGTGTTTGGAGAAGTTGCATCCCTTAAAATTTTTACGACTGAATTTCCTGATATGTATGGGTTGAAATCCAATATTTTCAAGTGGATTATTTGGAGAAACATTGTATCGGAATATCCATATAATCTTATTCAAGATGAGTTCACAGTAACAATTAAATTTATTTAGTTACAAAAGGATGTGTTTATTGGGTCGAGTTATATGGATCATCCTCATTGATATTTTTGATAGGGGTTGATTTTATTGATTAGGGTTTCTTATAATTGTTGGGTCAAACAATTAAGAAATGGTTTCATATTCAAGATGTCAAATTTGGAGTTTTGTTCAATCTTTTCATGATCAAATTCATTATTTATTTTGGGCTAAATTAATTATTTTTTAAGGCTAGAATATCATCTTTAATAGAAAATGTTATGGAACCATGTCAATAAATAGAAGAAAATTGTAACACCCCTAGTTTTATGTTTTCTTCAAGATTAGACATTTGAACTTTAGATCCAAAAGGGAGTGGACCCCAATGGATAAGTATTTTGTGGAATGTATTTAAGTATTTATTTTGAAATTAAATCAAATTATTCTGTGCATATTGACCAAATGAGAATTATGAGATCATTTTCCAAATCCATGAGGTATGGAAAGAGGCTAAGATTTCCCCAAAAATCTTTCAAAAATCCTTGAAATAATTTATTTCCAAATTAGATTTTTTGAGGAAAAATCTACTTTTCCCCAATGAGGTGGAGAGTAGTTGGGAAGAGGTAAAAAGCTGGGAAAAGTAGAAAGCAGCTTTAAAACTCCCTAAATAAGGGAAGCCTAGGCAAATAGGAAGAAAAGCATCCTAAAATTCTAGACGCAGAATTAGAAACAGGCTTTGGGGAACAAAATCTTAAATAAGATTTTCTTGAATAGATTAGAGGTTGGTCTATTCGAGAAGATGATCTTAGCTTGGGGGTGAGTTTTGTGGACATAGGAACTCTAAGGTTGGGAGGATTGGTCAATTACAAAAGTGGTATGCTCATAATATTCCTGTATGGTTTAAATTTCTAAATTTCCATGCTGGATGAATTTTGATTGTGAATGTTAGTATATTTAAAACCTGAAATTGATCTTCCATACATTTAACAAAATTATTGAGAAGGAATTTATCCTCTTAATTCTGTAGAGTTGTAGGAAATAAAATTATAGGGAGAACCAGCCAGAAGCTCTAAACCTGTACTGGTTTAAATATGGAGGTTTAAACTACTCCTATAATCCATTAAGAATTTAACTTTAATTTTCTTCTCTAAAATTATTGATTTAACTAGTTATGAGCCAGACATCTAGCAGTAGAAGATTTTTGGTGTGCTCGAAGGAAATGTAAATATTAAGTGTTGTACAAACAAAATAGATACCCAAGCTAGGGTAGAATATATTTATGTATTTGTTAAGTTATTGCAAAACAGAAGAAGAAAACAAATCTGAGCTGAACTATACATAATTTTAGTGCTCAGAAATAGATGTATTTTTATGAAAACCACAACATTAAATAAGAAATTTTCGCATTTCAATTCATGACCATCTCACTACTAGCTAGACCAATTAATATATAGATGAGTTACATGTAGAACAGAGTAGAGCATGAAATATTATTTCATTTAACAACCTTTTTCTATTGCTATGATAGTGAAATGGCAATAGGGAAAAGAACCAATTCATGTTACATTCAAGGACAGTGTAAAATTTATAACTGTAGGAGTAGTGAAACATTGGTGGAACAAATATATATACTGTACTAAGATTCTAAGATGGCAGTGAGTTAAATTCTAGAAAACAAAGATAGAAAATCCTGATACAAAATCATCGCAGGAACATTTTAAGCAGAACTACACTGGATAAAGAGTCTCATGTACAAATTGATATATACTGGGGAAGGAAGGATATAAAACCCTCTGAGTTCACCAGATATTCTCAATGCATAATGTAACAATTTTTATTTTAAAATAAGATCAATCAAACCCTCGACTGTCAAACAGGACACAAATAGGAAATTATCCAAACGTCTGAATCTCAATAGATTCAAGTTATAGTTACATCAAAATTAGAAATAGAAATTAATAGGTTCGGGAGCAATGCCTCCATTTTTTTTCGAGAGTCATTGGTGAATACAGACCTGGAATAGAAGCAGAGTGAACATTAAAACTTAAAGTTATAAGGAATAGCTTGGCGAGTAAACTCATGAAAATTCTACTCATGTCTGTTACCTGTACACAATAGAACGTCCGCATGAGTTAGATACTATTGTAAGGTTGGGGGTAGGTGAACTGAAACAATAAAATAATTGGAAACCAACGATAACTGGAACTTGTTAATGGGATAAGGGACGGTTGTTTAACTATCCTCACCTGAGAAAGAGAGAGAGTTCCTGAAACGAAACTCTGACCAAATTTCAGCACAGGAAAAAATGAGTAAATCGTGTGAGAAAATTCGAATGACAAGTTTGATAATAATACACATCATAGTCATTCAGAATTGGTACCTAAAAAACTCCAGCATGATGCCATTCTAATACAGGTGCGATGAATAATCTTCCATCATCCCGTGGACGACTGAGGCATTTGAAACGAACGCTGAGAGTAGCACACACAACAACCTCGTAGTTATGAAAAAAAACAATTATATATATATCTATATATATATATATATATATATATATATATATATATATATATAAGTGTTGACATTCTATCCTTATGTCAGGGAATACGAATGTTAATAGCTTGAAATGAATTAGGGAGAGCCGAGAGCTCTCTGGCCTACCCTAAGGAAATCAAAATTTATGCAGGCGAGAGGGAAGAACTAATGACTAGGGGAGAAAACCTCCCACGTAATTCCTACATTCACCAAATTAAACTCAAATCGTGACACGACCAAACAAGAATATCCATCCGGATATGAGATGCAGTATAGAAAAAAAATTATCGCCAGAACAAAATAGATTTGTATGAAAGACCATACAACCACGCTGTATGGGTTGTCAACTCTTATTATAGGCGATTTGGGATTTTGATAAATCCATCCACTTAAAAACTACAGTCTTATGGATGAAACACTGGGAGTTGTATATAGTGCCATTGACAATCCAGACGTTTTGACTTGCATACAATTGAAAAAAAATACTATATATGGATACGAGCCACCATATTTAAAATCTAGAGACAGAAACACAAGACTTATATCTGAACACAATAAGCACCATACCTTTGGAGGAGACGTCGACATGTGCCAAGTCCTCTCCATAGTGCAGAGGCGGCACTGATGCCTCGTCAGGTAAGGAAGCCGAAGAAGTCGATAAGACTAGAGAGTAATGAAGTAAAAACAAATGAACATGGTGTGTGTTATACCCATTTTTTCCATAAACCCTATGCGCATCCAACCGTCCAGGTGGCAACTATCCGTCGTCTCGCGCACGGATAGAGAAACGACTGAGCGAGGTGAACCTGGACATTTCACAATTAACGCAGAATGTACTAAAATTATTACCAACTTACTAATGCAGAATGGAGAAATAAAATAAGCTCGGTGACTTATCCATAAAACCAATATAAAATACCATACATATAGATTTGGAAATATGGAAAGAGTAGAACGTAATTATTCCAGTACAAGACTTTAAGAACGACGAGAATGAAATTCAATACACGGCAGACAAAGTACTCCTGCTTATTAAATTGACATCAGAAGAGGATTTATAAATAAAATTGTAACTGAATGTCAATTCTGAACCATGAGAGAAGAGTACTATGTGGCCTTCAATGTGGAACACAAAACAACAAAATCAATTCAGTTGAAAAGGTCATATCATAGCCACGTTTTAACGTGTGGGTCGAAATTCCCATAGTACTTAAGGGAGTTGGACATAGTACCTATATATGTGCATATTAATACAACAACGATATAAAGATATACGATAATGCAAAATCATAGAACCCCTACGATACATAGCATAATCTCATTTGATGTGAAAAAGAGAACTACATCAAAATCCCTCCTAAATATCCTTAGAGAAAGAAAAAATTAAATTATCATTGGAACAAATTAAATTGCATTGACATAGTCAACACAAAGAGTAAACTGGTTGAATTAATGCCCTAACTCTAATAATAAGAATTAGTGTATTAGAGAGAGAAAAAAAAATTTGTGGTGTGAGATGAGGTGCATCACAAATGGTATCAGAGCTCATGTTAAATAAAACTGGGCTATTGTTGTGCTCACTGTATAAATTATTTTTACTGAAAGAAAAAAAATTCTTTGTTACTGATGTGTGTTATTTAGTGTATAGTGTGCTAAAGCAGAAAAAGCCAAATGGCTGAAGGTGATGAAATTTATTTGGATCTGCATGATGAAGATAATACACCATATCCCAATGCTCCGGTGATGGCTATGTTGCATAGTTAGCAACGAGAGATGGCTAAGCTAAGGAGCCAGAATGATAGACTGTCATTAGCTAGTGAGGAGTAGGAAAAACTCATCAAAGAATTGACTTCACGAAACAGCCAGGAGGGTGAAGGTTCCGGAAAGAGGAAGAAGGGCAAGTTCTCTGATGAGTTTTAGGAAGAGGACATTACTAGACATCAGTATAAGCAGAAAAAGGAATTACAGGGGGAATTCTGAAAGATCAAACCTCCCTCCTATGATGGGGAGAAGGAGGAAGATGCTAAAGCCTGGTTGTTGAATATGATTAAGTATTTCCAGTTTTATGAATATGAAAGGAATCTAAAGGCCAGATTAGCGGTCTACCAGCTACAAGGTAAGGCTACCTTGTGGTGGGAGGAGACGAAAATGGTCCATGCCATTGAGGAAAAGACAGTGACTTGAGAAGATTTCAATGTTAAGTTCAAAAACCGCTATTTAAATGAACGTTATTATGATGATAAAGAAAAGGAATTCCATGAACTCAGACTGGGACAGCTCACTATCGATGAGTTTATCACCAAGTTTACAAATCTATTAAGCTATGTCCCTTACATTCGTGAGGAGAAGGCAAAGGTGCAAAGGTTTTTGAAATGTTTTCCTATTTTGTACAAGGAGAGGATCAAATTCGATAATCCAAAAACTATGGACGAAGCAGTGATAAAAGCAAGATTATGCTATCAGCAGTTTAAAGGAAAGGATGAACCTGGTAAGGCTGGGTAATAAAAGGTGAAATCAAAGGAAAGAAACAGAAACCAACCTACTTAAAGAACTTTGGTAGGGACCATCAATGGAAAAAATTTAATAAACCAAAAGAAAGTCAAACTACACAATCCCAAGTTGGTCCCAAGCAATTAGATGGAGATAATAAAAAGGAAGGAACAGTTAAAATGATGGAGCCTCTGAAATTTTGGGGTTGTGGAGAACCTCATCGGTTGAGGGATTGTCCCCATCGAAACATTCAAATGATTGTGAGAGATCGAGAAGCTACTAAAGTAAATGACATAGCAATAAATATACCCACTATCAGTGCAGCCTTGGAGAATCGACAAGAAGAACACCAAGCTACCATGGTTGAGATGGAAGGTAATATTGCTGACCAATCTGTTACAGTTTTAATTGATCCAGGTGCTTCTTTGAGTTACATTAGTCCACAAATTGTTGAAAAATGAAATCTCAAGACTGAAAAATTTTCACAGTCTTGGTTGGTCCAGTTAGCCACTGGCACCAAGAGGAAAGTAACTCATAAGTTACCACAAACAGTAATTAAATTAAATGATTTTTAGACAGAATTAAAATTAAACATTCTACATTAGGCTCATATGATTTGCTGATAGGAATGGACTGGTTAGAAAAGAGGAAGGCTATGATGAATTGTTTGGATAAAACTTTACATTGCATAGATGAAGAAGGGAGACCCTTTACCCTCAAGGGAAAACCAAAACCAATTTCTGTAAGACAAATATCAACTCTGGAAGTAAAGAGGACAGTTAGGAAGGGATATCAAGTATATGTTGTACATGTTGAGGAACTAGGACAGCAACCTAAAGACAATCTACTGGACACTCTACCAATGGTAAAAGAATTTAAGGAAGTTTTTCCAGATGAGATTCCTCATCTTCCCCCTAAAAGAGAGATTGAATTTTCAATCGATTTGGTGCCTGGAGCAACACCTGTCTCCAGAGCCCCTTATCGAATGAGTCCCCTCGAACTCATGGAACTGAAAATGCAATTGCAAGAATTGCTGGATAAGGGTTATATCAGACCGAGTGTGTCTCCCTGGGGAGAACCAGTGATTTTTTTGAAAAAGAAGGATGGAACCTTTAGAATGTGCATTTACTATCGTCAACTGAATAAGTTGACCATTAAAAACAGGTACCATTTGCCCTGAATTGATGATATTTTTGATCAAGTAAGGGGAGCTTCAGTATTTTCTAAGATTGATCTAAGGATGGGTTATCACCAGCTCAGAATTAAGGAGGAAGACATTAGTAAAACAACTTTTCGAACCAGGTATTGTCACTACGAATTTGTAGTCCTACCTTTTGGTTTGACAAATGCCCCTGCCACCTTTATGTGCCTAATGAACAGTGTCTTAAACAAGTACCTGGATAAATTCGTCCTAGCGTTCATAGACGATATTTTAGATTACTCAAAAAGTGAGGAGGAACATAAAGAGCACTTGAGGATAGTGTTGCAAACTTTGAAAGAAAACCAGTTATATGACAAGTTCAGTAAATGTGAATTCTATAAGGACAAGATCCAATACTTAGGACATATTTTTTCTGAACAAGGGTTGGTTGTTGACCCTGAAAAGATAAAGGCTATTAGAGAATGGCCGATGCCAACTGGTGTTTCAGCAGTTAGATAATTTATGGGGATTGCAAATTATTATCACAGATTTGTGGAAAGATTTTCTGCAATAGCATATCCCATAAATTCACTACAAAGAAAAGGTGTCAAATTTGAGTGGACTAAAAAATGCCAAAATAGTTGTGAACAATTAAAATTAAAACTCACTACAACCCCTATACTGAAGATTGTAGATCCTGATAAAGAATTTGTTGTGTGTACTGATGCTTGTAGAGAAGGGTTGGGAGGAGTGTTGTTGCAAGAAAATTCTATTATTGCTTATGAGTCTAGGAAACTTAAGACACATGAACAAAATTATAGTGCATATGATTTGGAATTGGTGGTGGTAATCCATGCCTTGAAGATGTGGCGACAGTATCTTCTTGGAAATAAATTTACATTGATGACTGATCATATTACTCTTAAATACTTCTTTTCCCAGACTGATTTCAATGCTCGACAAGCTAGATGGTTGTCTTTCCTGAGTGATTTTCATATGGACATAAAACATATCAGAGGGAAAGAAAACAAAATTGCTGATGCATTAAGCAGAAATGCTTGCCAAAACATAAACAACATTGGAAGCAATGCTAGTTTTGATTTAGAGGAACTAGTGAAAAAGGTAGCAGACCAAGATCCAAATTATGAGAATCTACAAATAAAAATACAGAAAAAGGAAATGGCTAAATATACCCAAAACCAGAGAGGGTTGATTTGCTATAAAAACAGATTGTATATCCCCAAGGTAGAATCTTTCAAAAGAGATATCCTAGATGAATACCATACACAACCATATGCAGGACATCCAGGATATCAGAAAATGCTTACAGCCTTGAAAAAGAAATTTTTTTGGCCAGGAATGAAAAGGGATGTAGCAGAATATTTAACTAGGTGCATGGAATGCCAACTAGTCAAGGTTGAACACCAACACCCAGCTGGTCTATTAAATCCATTTCCAGTTGCAGAATGGAAATGGGATACAGTTTCTATAGATTTCATAACAGGGTTACCCAGGACCAAGTACCAGCATGACTCAGTTATGGTAGTAGTACACACTTTAACAAAAGTTGCACATTTTATACCTATAAAATCTACCTTTGGGACAGCCCAAGTAGTAGATGTGTTCCTAAAAGAAATAGTAAGGCTACATGGGGTCTCAAGGATGATTATTTACGATAGAGATGCTAAGTTTACAGCTGCCTTTTGGAAATGTCTGTTTGGGGGCATGGGCACTAAGCTGAATTTTAGCACTGCCTATCACCCGTAGATAGATGGTCATACAGAGAGAACAAATCACATTTTGGAGGATATTTTGAGAATTTATGTGATGGATAGGCCATCAAAATGGGAGGACTACTTGCATTTAGCTGAATTTTCCTATAATAACAGTTATCAATCCTCCATCAAAATGAGTCTATTTGAAGCACTCTATGGAACGAAGTGTCATACTCGTTTGAGTTTGAGTCAACCTGAGGATAAGCTAATGTTGGGGCTAGATCCTTTACAAGAGATGGAAATAATTGTTAAACAAATACAAAGAAACATGAAGATAGCACAAGATAGACAGAAAAAATATGCTGATAAGAAAAGGGTGCATCGAGAATTCAAAGTGGGTGATAATGTGTATTTTCCTATTAAACCCAAAAAGAGCACACTTTATGCTGGAAGTTGTGCAAAATTGGCTCCTAGATATTGCGGGCCTTTTGAGGTGTTAGAGAGGGTGAGACCAGTAGCTTATAAGCTGGCCCTACCGCCCCATGTTAAATTTCATGATATATTTCATGTTTCGTTATTAAAAAGATATATACATGATGCTTCTCACATTGTTGATTGGAATGTGATAAAGGTGGAACCAGAAGGGGAGTTCCTTCCAGAGCTGCTTCAAATATTGGAGCGGGAAGAAATTGAATTGAGGAATTGAACAGTAGCAAGAGTAAAGGTGCACTGGAAGCACTTTACTACTGAAGAAGCTACCTAGGAAAGAGAAGCTGAGATGATGGAAAAATATCCATCTTTGTTTGAAAAATGAACTCTAGTAGTTAGTTTTCAACACCGAGGACGGTGTTTGCTTTCAGAGAGGGAATATGTAACACCCCTAGTTTTATGTTTTCTTCAAGATTATACATTTGAACTTTAGATCCAAAAGGGAGTGGACCCCAATGGATAAGTATTTTGTGGAATGTATTTAAGTATTTAATTTTGAAATTAAATAAAATATTTTTGTGCATATTGACCAAATGAGAATTATGAGATCATTTTCCAAATCCATGAGGTATGGAAAGAGGCTAAGATTTCCCCAAAAATATTTCAAAAATCCTTGAAATAATTTATTTCCAAATTAGATTTTTGAGGAAAAATCTAGTTTTCCCCAATGAGGTGGAGAGTAGTTGGGAAGAGGTAAAAAGCTTGGAAAATCATAAATTAGCTTTAAAACTCCCTAAATAAGGGAAGCCTAGGCAAAAAGGAAGAAAAGCATCCTGAAATTCTTGACGCAGAATTAGAAACACGCGTTGGGGAGCAAAAGCTTAAATAAGCTATTCCTGAACAGATTAGAGGGTGGTATGTTCGAGAAGATGATCTCAGCTCGGGGGTGAGTTCTGTGGACAGAGGAACTCTAAGGTTGGGAGGATTGGTCAATTACAGAATTGGTATGCTCAGAATATTCCTGTATGGTTTAAATTTCTAAATTTCCATGTTGGGTGAATTTTGATTGTGAATGTTAGTTTATTTAAAACCTGAAATTGATCTTCCATACAATTAACATAATTATTGAGAATAAATTTATCCTCTTAATTCTGTAGAGTTGTAGGAAATAAAATTATAGGGAGAACCAGCCAGAAGCTCTAAACCTGTACTGGTTTAAATATGGAGGTTTAAACTACTCCTATAATCCATTAAGAATTTAACTTTAATCTACTTCTGTAAAATTATTGATTTAACTAGTTATGAGCCAGACATCTAGCAGTAGAATATTTTTGGTGTGCTGGAAGGAAATGTAAATATTAAGTGTTGTACAAACAAAATAGATACCCAAGCTGGGGCATAATATATTTATGTATTTGTTAAGTTATTGCAAAACATAAGAAGAAAACAAATCTGAGTTGAACTATACATAATTTTAGTGCTCAGAAATAGATGTATTCTGATGAAAACCACAACATTAAATAAGAAAATTTCTCATTTCAATCCATGACCATCTCACTACTGGCTAGATAAATTAATAGTTAGATGAGTTACATGCAGAACAAAGTAGAGAATGATATATTATTTCATTTAACAACCTTTTTCTATTGCTATGATAGTGAAATGGCAATAGGGAAAAGAACCAATTCATGTTACATTCAAGGACAGTGTAAAATTTATAACCGTTGGAGTAGTGAAACACTAGTGGAACAAATATATATACTGTACTAAGATTCTAAGATGGAAGTGAGTTAAATTCTAGAAAACGGAGATAGAAAATCCCGATACAAGAACATCGCAGGAACATTTTAAGCAGAACTACACTGGATAAAGAGTCTAAAGTAAAAATTGATATAGACTGGGGAAGGAAGGATATAAAACCCTCTGAGGTCACCAGATATTCTCAGTGCATAATGTAACAGTGTTTATTTTAAAAGCAGATCAGTCAAACCCTCGATTGTCAACGAGGACACAAATAGCAAATTATCCAAATGTCTGAATCTCAATAGATTCAAGTTATAGTTACATCAGAATTAGAAATAGAAATTAATAGGTTCAGGAGCAATGCCTCCATTTTTGTTCGAGAGTCATTGGTGAATACAGACCTGGAATAGAAGCAGAGCAAACATTAAAACTTAAAGTCGTAAGGAATAGCTTGGCAAGTAAACTCATGAAAATTCTACTCATGTCCGTTACCTGTACACAATAGAACGTCCGCATGAGTTAGATACTATTGTAAGGTTGGGGGTAGGCGAACTGAAACAATAAAATAATTGGAAACCAACGATAATCGGAACTTGTGAATGGGAAAAGGGATGGTTAGTTAATTATCGTCACCTGAGAAAGAGAGAGAGCGCCTGAAACGAAACTCTGACCAAATTTCAGCAGTGGAAAAAATGAGTAAACCGTGTGAGCAAATTCGAATGACAAGTTCGATAATAATACACATCACAGTCATTCAGAATTGGTACCTAAACGACTCCAGCATGACGCCATTCTAATACAGGTGCGATGAATAATCTTCCATCATCCAATGGACGACTGAGTCATTTGAAACGAACGCTGAGAGTAACACACACAACAACCTCAGAGTTATGAAAAAAAACAATTATATATATATAGATATATATATATATATATATATATATATATATATATATACGTTAACATTTTATCCTTATGTCAGGGAATACGAATGTTAATAGCTTGAAACGAATTAGGGAGTGCCGAGAGCTCTGTGGCCTACCCTAAGGAAATCAAAATTTATGCAGGTGAGAGGTAAGAACTAATGACGAGGGGAGAAAACCTCCCACGTAATTCCTATGTTCACAAAATTAAACTCAAATTGTGACACGGCCAAACAAGAATATCCATCCAGATATGAGATGTAGTATAGAAAAGAATTTTGTCGCTAGAACAAAATAAATTTGTATGAAAGACCATACAACCACACCGTATGGGCTATCAACTCTTATTATAGGCGATTTGGGATTTTTTTAAATCCATCCACTTACAAACTACAGCGTCTCATGGATGAAACGCTGGGAGCCGTCTACAATGCCATTGACAATCCAAACGTTTTGACTTGCATACAATTGAAAAAAAATATTATATATGGATACGAGCCACCATATTTAAAATTCAAATATAGAGAAATCCAATACTTGTATCTGAACACGATAAGCACCATACCTTTGGAGGAGACGTCGACGTGTGCCAAGTCCTCGCCATAGTGCAGAGGCGGCACTGATGCCTCGTCAGGTAAGGAAGACGAAGGAGAAGCCAATAAGACCAGAGAGTAAGGAAGTAAAAACAAATGAACATGGTCTGTGTTATACCCATTTTTTCCATAAACCCTAGGCGCATTCAACCGTCCAGGTGGAAACTATCCGTCGTCTCGCACACGGATAGAGAAACGACTGAGCAAGGTGAACCTGGACATTTCACAATTAACGCAGAACGTACTAAAATTATTACCAACATACTAATGCAGACCAGAGAAATAAAATAAGTTCGGTGACTTATCCATAAAACCAATATAAAATACCATACGTATATATTTGGAAATCTGGAAAGAATAGAACGTAATTGTTCCAGTACAAGACTTTAGGAACGACGAGAATGAAATTCAATACACGGCAGAGAAAGTACTCCTGCTTATTAAATTGACATCAGATGAGGATTTATAAATAAAATTGTAATTGAACGTCGATTCTAAACCATGAGAGCATAGTAATACGTGGCCTTCAACGTGGAACACAGAACAACAAAATCAATTCAGTCACAAAGGTCATATCATAGCCACGTTTTAACGTGTGGGTCGAAATTCCCATAGTATTTAAAGGAGTTGGACATAGTACCTATGTATGTGCATATTAATACAACAATGATATAAAGCTCTAAAATTATGAAAAATCATGGAACCCCTACGATACATAGCATAATCTCATTTGATGTGAAAAAGGGAACTACATCAAAATCCCTCTTAAATATACTTAGAGAGAGAAAAAATTAAATTATCATTGGAACAACTTAAATTGCATTGATATAGTCAAAAGAAAGAGTAAACTGGTTGAATTAATGCCCTAACTCTAATAATAAGAATTAGTGTATTAGAGAGAGAAAAACAAAATTATTTGTGGTGTGAGACGAGGTGCGTTACAAAAATAGAGATCAGCAACTTAGAGTTCAACCTCTTCAAGGGGACAACCTCCTTCACATTAAATAAATGAATAATTATTTGATGATACAAATGAAAAAAACCCCTTTATATATATAGGATTCCATGGGGTCACAATATAATCCTAGCCAGCATCACAATAATAATGTAAGGGTACAAAAATAACAATAGTGGGCTTTTATGGGGCACAATAATAACAATATGGGGACTACAGGGGTAGAACAATAACAATAAGGGAGCTAAACTAAAAAATATAAGGTACTATACTAGGAATATAGGGACCTAACTTGCCCCTCTCATTCAAAAACATGTTGTCCTCAATGCTTTATTAGTTTTGGATGCTTATGTATAAAATTATCATCCTCCCATGTGGAATCTTTAGTGCATAAGTTCTTCCACTTAATGAGATACTCTAAAATTGATCGATTCCATATTTGTTGATTTCTTCTTTCCATGACTACTTTAGGTTCCAATATGATTTTTCCTTACTCATAAAATTCTGTAAATATTATTTGAACAGGAATTTTTTCGCCTATATCCTTCTTTAATCATGAAACATGCAAAACTGGGTGCACTCGAGAAGATGCAAGAATCTCCAATTTATATGCCATAGTACCAATATTTTGCAACACCTTGTAAGGAAAATAATACTTTGGCCATAATTGATTATCATTCTTAGATTTCTTGAGGGAAATTTTATTTTATGTCTGTAGCCATAAAAATACCTAGTCAAATACATCCAAACTTCCCTCGCTGCGATGTGGATCTGCCTGTTGTTTCATTCGATTTTGTGCCAAATTTAGGTTATCCTTTAAGAGTTGGAGAAATAATTTTTGATGCTCGATGTGATATTCCATTTCTTGAACCTTATAATTTTCTCTTAAATATGATGTGATGGATGGTGGATGATATCCATAAAGTGCCATAAAGGGGGTCATTTTTTCTATGGTGTGGAAGGAATTTTTATACAACCATTCACCTAGAGGTAACCACTTGACCCATTATGTTTGTTTATCACATACAAAGCAATGAAGATATCCTTCCAAACATTTCTTCACTATCTCAATTTTCCCATCGGATTGAGGATGATAAGATGAGCTATGAGCTAATTGAGTACCCAAGAAAGAAAATAATTTTGTCCAAAATTTCCAATGAAAATGGGATCTCTCTGTCACTTACAATAATATTTGGGTTTCCATATAGCTTTTAAATTGTTTCCACAAATGCAGTAGCAATTGTATTCACTTTAAAAGGATGATATAATGCACAAAAGTGTGCATACATGGTAAGTCGATCAAATACCACCATGATGACACTCTTTCCTTTGGACTTAGATAAACCTATGATAAAATCCATTAAAACATCCTCCCAACATTGACTTGGAATCGATAAAGGTTGTAGCAGACCCATGGTCTTAATTGTCTCAACTTTATTTTGCTGGAAAACCAAACATTCCCCCAAAAAATTTTGAATATCATATTTAAGGCCGTCCCCAAAAAAATATTTCTTCACCCTGTGGTAAGTTTTTAAAAATCCTCAGTGTCCTCCTAAGGGAGAGGTGTGCAATTCCAAAAGGATATTTTGTTTTAGTTTGTAATTCTTACAAAGATATAAGTAGTCTTCTCACCATAAGGAATCATTTTTCCAACTAAATGTATCAGATGTACTCAGATCTTGCTACAACTTTTGAATGAGTGTCCGCACTTCTTCTTCACTCTTCCATTCCTCCCTTGCTTCAGTTATCCAATCTGGTTGGAAAATAGAAATAGCACAAAGTAATTCTTTGACATCCTCATCCTTTATTGAGAGTGCATTGGCAAGAACATTTAGCTTCCCTTTTTTGTATATGATTTGAAAGTCATAACCCAACGTCTTTGTGATAAACTTATGATAAAATCCATTAAAACATCCTCCCAACATTGACTTGGAATCGATAAAGGTTGTAGCAGACCCATGGTCTTAATTGTCTCAATTTTATTTTGCTGGAAAACCAAACATTCCCCCAAAAACTTTTGAATATCATATTTAAGGCCATCCCAAAAAAATTATTTCTTCACCTTGTGGTAAGTTTTTAAAAATCCTCAGTGTCCTCCTAAGGGAGAGGTGTGCAATTCCAAAAGGATATTTTGTTTTAGTTTGTAATTCTTACAAAGATATAAGTAGTCTTCTCACCATAAGGAATCATTTTTCCAACTAAATGTATCAGATGTACTCGGATCTTGCTACAAATTTTGAATGAGTGTCTGCACTTCTTCTTCACTCTTCCATTCCTCCCTTGCTTCAGTTATCCAATCTGGTTGGAAAATAGAAATAGCACAAAGTAATTCTTTGACATTCTCATCCTTTATTGAGAGTGCATTGGCAAGAACATTTAGCTTCCCTTTTTTGTATATGATTTGAAATTCATAACCCAGCGTCTTTGTGACCCATTTTTGATGCTCTTTTCAAGATATTCTTCGTTCCAAAAAGTATTTAATAGTATCATGATCATTTTTTACCTTGAAGTATATTCCCATTAGGTAAGGTCATCATTTCTTTAGTGCATGTAGTATTGCCAACATTTCCGTCTCATAAATAGCTTTCTATAAATACTTTCCTTTGATTGGATGGATTTCAAAAGCAAGGGGTCTTCCTTCTTGCATTAAAACAACACCAATTCTATTTTATGAGGCATCACATTCCACAATAAAGTTTTTTTGAAGTTTTACGTAGCTAAGACTAGTGCTTGGAACATTTCCTTTTTAAGATGTTCAAATTCCTTAGTTGCTTCAAGAATCCATGAAAATGCATCTTTCTTCAATAATGTTGTTATAGGTGCTTCTATTCCCCCATAATTCTTAACAAACTTGCGATAATATCTTCTTAACCTGAGAAATCCTTGCAAATTCTTTATGGTTGTGGGCAATTTCCATTCCTTAAAGGATTTAATTTAGTTAGGGTCTACCTTAACATCCTCGTGAGATACAATATGACCCTGATATTCCACCTCTTGTACTCCAAAGAAACATTTGGAGGTTTTTGCCTATAATTGCTTCTCCTCCAATATTTTATGCATCCTATCAACATGTTGAACATTATCCTTCCAAGACCTATTGTATATTAGTATATAATAAAAAAATACTAAAAAAAAAATTGTAAGTAAACGTTTGAAAATGGAATTCATCATCCCTTGAAATGTAGAAGGTGCATTGATAAGGAAAAAAGGCATGACCAAAAATTCATAATGACCCTAATGGGCTCGAAATACTATTTTTAGAATGTCTTTAGTGTTCATTCGAATATGATGATATCCTAAATGAAGATCCAACTTGGTGAAATAAATTTCTCTATGTAATTCAAACAATAATTCATCAATCACATGAATGGGTAATTTGTCTTTAATAGTGAGAGTATTGAGCTCCCTATAATATGAACACATGAACCATGATCCATTCTTCTCATGCACCAAGGATAATTTTCTTTAATATTGAGCTTATTGAGATCCCTATAATATGAATGCATGCGCCATGATCCATCCTCCTTGTGCACCAATACGAATGGAGCAGAGAAAGAACTTTTACTATGTTAAATTATACCAGCCTCTAGCATTTCATCAATCATACGTTCAATTTCGCTCTTTTGGACATAAGGATATATGTAGGCCCTAATATTTGGAGGAACAATTCTTGGAATCAAATGAATAGCATGATCATGATCATGAATAGGTGTGAGTCCTTTGGGAGTTTCAGAAACCTTGGAATGATTTCCCGAAAATGTTTGGAGATCGAGAGAAATAGATGATTTTGATGTTGGAACTTCTAGCGAGCATAATTGTGCAATTACACCTCATTGTTCTTTCTTCAAAAGCTTTGACATGACATTAGATATGATTATCTTTCCCAAATTTTATGCGATACCCCGTAATTCAACTTCATTTCCTTCCAAAAAAAATTCAAGTTCTTGAAAATTAAAAGCTATTGTCCCCAAATATTGTAACCATTATACTCATAGTACAACATCAACACTATCCATTACAATGGAAAGAATTTGACTATTAAATACATATTCCCCCATGGATAGCTTGATATTATGGCACTTTCCAGAGAAATTTATAGTTCATCCATTTGAAACCATCACTTGACACTCTAGTGCTAGGTATAGGAATAAATTCAATTCCATGGCTACCTTAAAATGAATAAAATTATGGGTACTACTCAAATCAATACACGCTATTCCATTTCTCTTCTTTATATGTCCTTCTATATTGGGAGTTTGAGGATTAGTAATTCCTGCCAATGCATTACAAGATATGGTCGGATTCATTTCTTCTTCCTCTAGGGTTGGTTCCTGGTCTATTTCCTCTTCTTTTGAATCTTCTTACTCCTCTTCAAAATCTATGTAAAATAATTTCTTTTCAGCACACTTATGACGTTTATTATATTTTCTATTATAACTATAGTAAATCCATTTTTCTCCTTTTTCTTCAAATTCTTGTGGCTTCAACCTTATAGGTTGTGGAAGTCTAGGAGTAGAAAAACTTCCATATTTATAGTTGTGAGTGGTAGGTTTCCTTGTTTCCATAATTTTTCATTCAATTTTCCTTTCCAACTTGAATGATTTCTCCAATGTATCAAGTTCCCAAGGGTGAACCTCATGTTGGATGTTATCCTCTAGAGTCACTATGTTCCTCCAAAATATTGTTTACCCTTATATTCAATTTTTGGAAGTCCTCAATGTGCTCTGCAATTAAACCCTTTTGTTTGAGATTTATCAATTGGCTAAATAAGGTGTTGCCCTTTGTATCCTGATAATATGCTATAATTTTCTCCGTAAAAATTGACCAAGTGATAATTTGTTTACAAGAGAAAATCCATCGATACCACAAAAATGTATTTTGTTCTAAATATAAAGTTGCAATACATACCTTTTGTGTGTTTTTCACATTATGGAGATCAAAATATTGCTCCATCTGTAGTATCCATCTTGTGGGCTCCTTGCCATAAAAATTCCTCATATCGATCTTTGGCCTATGGTGGGTCTTCAGTCAAACATTAGAGTTTATCAAATCATTATTGATGATTTTTTTTTTCTCATCGTGAGTTTCCTCTACTACCTTTTCGCCATTAGGAATTTTTTCTTGTAGCAACTTTTCCAAACCTTCTATGTCTTTTTTCAAATATTCCATGTTGCCTTCTATACCATTGATCTTAGCTTCCATTCCATTCTTAAAACAATCCATATTATCTTCCATGCCATTCATCTTAGCTTCCATTCCTTTCTTCAAACCATCCATTTTAGCTTCCATTTCATTTTTGTTTACTTTTTGCGAGAGAGACATTTCTTGCGCATGGTCTCATAATTTTCATATATCACATTGCACTTATTCCTCTTCATGCATCAAAGTATATTTTTATGAGGGCTTAACAGGTGTGGAATTATTTTCGGGAGACATTATATAACCCAATATTGATATCTATGCTTCAATATTCCCTTTGAGTCACTTCAAATTTATTTTTCAAACAAAAGTTATGCAATTTTAAAAAATGATACACAATGTTTTCTTTCTTTTGAGAAGATCTATATTGAAAATGATGTGTACCTTTGATTTAAGATCCCCAATATCTTTTATCTGGTCATATAGTAGTCATTTGAGTCTTCTTTTCAATGCCATGGGTCTGACTTGATTTGGATTCTTCAAGGCAAAGTTATGCCCAATCTCCCACAATGACCTAATTATGGACTAATTCAATAGAGTGAACTTGTACGACATGCCACGTGTTACTATGTCATCCTTTGGCTCTGAAATAAATATACAAGAAACCACAGTTTGTGCACCTTCGACCAATTCTTACAAAATTCAAATATGATGCTTAGAGAGATAGTTATGATTATTTTCCCAGGGTCACCTCTTTGAGATGAAATTATGGAGCCTGCAAAAACCATAACTTCCACATATCATATCTTCGAAAATATTGCGAACCAATATCTAAAATTAGTACAAAAAAATACTTAGACATTTTATGAAAATGGTTTTTTTTTTAGTTTCTAAACCTTCTTATAAAAAAATTTATAGCGAAAATTCCACGATGATCTATTTGAAGCAGTGAAACCCTAGAATCCAAAGCTATGATACTGAATGTTATGGAACCAACTCACAAAATACAATAAAAGAGAGATCAACAACTTATAATTCAGCCTCTTTGAGGGAGCAACCTCCTTTACATTAAATAAATGAACAATTCTTGGATGATACAATGAAAAAAGCTCCTTTCTATATATAGGATTCCATGTGGTCCAAATATAATCATAGCTAACCTAACAATAATAATGTAAGGGCACAATAATAAGGGAATAAAATACTAATATAGAGACCTAACAACTAAAATATTACCTACCATTGTGTTGGGATTATATTTTGCAAGGGCCAAGGACCTCTGAAGCCAAATTGCATTTCCCAAATCCTAGCAACTAGGATAAATTGACAACACATTTTAGCAAGAAATTTCCTAAATAATAATGTTAGGTTCAGTCTCATAACTTCAATTAACCCTTCAAATTACTAAATAGGATGCTGATAATTTAGAATTTTATAGAATCATGGATGATATATAGAAACAAGCCTTAGAAGGACTCACAAATGCCATAAATAACTTGGTGAATAGGCCACAAAATTTTAGCACTACATTTTTTGGCAGTGACGTTCTAATGGAGAAAAGAAAAAGGCATATTAGTAAACCCTTCTCCAAAGGAGTTCATATTACTCTTCAGAAAAAGTAGTTGAGCGATATACAAAAATAAAAGGAGGTGGGAAATTTTCTCTTTGTACTTTGATGACATTTTAACTATATGAATATAGGGGATGTCCTCTCTAAAATAGAGGAATTATATGCATGCTTTTCCAAAGTAGCATAATTTTATTGTAATATATTAAGTTTGGAAATGAATCCATCATTGTTGACCCTTATTTAGCATAGGTTTATGGAACAGTTTTGTTAGGATGTAACACTCAGATTTTATTGTTGCCTATATGAGATCATAAGGTTAGTTGGTCATGCTTCCCCCTACAATGATGACATGTTAATAAGGGTCTTACAACGTATTATGGAGAGTCTCCAAGGATTATAGAATATCTAGAACTTTACCTTTGGTAAGAAAGTCAACATCTTGGATATGGTGGCCAGAACCAAAATGTGTTCCACTATGTTCAATATAGATTATAGTAATTGTATTTTTCAAATATTCAACCATTTATTCATCACCATCAAAGAAATTGATACAAGCATTGTAATAAATAGCATACAAAATATTTTGTCTTTGATTTTCGGTGACAACTATGCCATTTTTCAAGCATATATAATAAAAGGTGCTTGCTATTTGGTGGAAAGAGTAGTTTTTTTCACATGTTTCTCATGAACTTTGTGAAAGATTGATTTATTCTAACAATTAATGGTTTAAAAATAGCTAACTTAAAGATATTTAAATTCATTGGGTTTGTAGGAAATACATTATGTTAACAAGAGTAATAACTAAAAGGGAAGGAAGTGAAATTTTCCGTCACATTAGGAAAGGAGAACAACAAGTCACTTGAATGGAATTGGAAAAAGGAAATATTTCTTGCAATAAATGGTAGTAAAAATAAATGAGCAAGTGGAACCATGGAGCAAGGATCCAATGCCATAACTGATGAAGAAAACATGTCAACCAATGAGGAACTTGTATAAGAAGATAAAGTGGGGGGAGTACGTTCCTCCTCATCTACAAAATCCATATCACAAGAGGATGAAAATATCATTGACCCTAAATATATGATAAGTGAGTTGAATGAGTACAAATAATCTGTGGGTTTACAGGAGCCTAATGAGAGATGTAGTTTGAAACAAAAATATCATGAATCGCCTCTTTTGGATAACACATCAAAGGATCACATGGCATTATTTGGAGATATGGATGAGAATGGAAATTACGAAATAGCCATCAATGAAGTATAAATAGACATGAGGACATCCATAGAGGTTATAAGGAAATCACTAGAAGAACATTAAATAAATTTTTAATAATATTTTTGAAGGCATCTTGTAAATAAATGAAGAAATGATGAGGATAAAGGACACACTATTGAAGAAGGACAGTGAGATTAAAGAATGGAAGATCAAGAATTCCAGAACAACTATCAAGCTTCCTAGTATTGATGACAAATTAAACTCTTAATAGAGTAGTAGAAGAATCATTCTCTTCAGTTCCATTAAAAAAGAGAAGGTGGTTCCATGTACAATAGCCCTCTTTAGAAGTAAATAAGTAATGCTTCGAGTTAAATTTTGTTCACAATTTTAGGAGAGTGTAAGTGTTAGTAATATGCAATCTTATAATCCACATAGAGAGAAGGTAATAGATGGATGGTACACGAAGGCATGAATACAAGCTTGTATGATGTTTGAGAATTATAGAAAGCATATTAGAATGCAAGAACATAAGCTATGGCGTAGTGACATTTCAGTAATAATCATAGCAGTGCAGTGTCAACATGGTGATTTTTTTTAGGGATTCTTCTTGACTAGTGGGAGAGACACTTTTTGGGAATTTAGGTGGTTCAAAGATATTATGGTGGAAGTTTACATCTACCATGATAGAGGTCCAAAAAAATTAGACAATATGGATATCATGAGTTGGTACCATATCCAATGGTAAACGTATTGGAGATTACTTCTAGCTAGGGGTATAAAACAGTTGGAGTGTTTGAGCATTGGGGAAACCTAATTTCCTATTTGATAATGGGATCCTGGTGGATAATCCCATAACATGGTGGGTATTTAATATGTACGGGAATCCAATAGAAGGCAGGAGTCACAAGGATCAATAATATAATATTGTTGTAGCATGAGTATAGTAGATCCTAGTTTAGATTCATTTTGAATCTAGGAATTTTTCATGGGATGGAGATTCTAGATTCCATTTTATTGATGTAACTATGATTCTTTAGATTCATTTGGGATCTTGGAATTTGGATTATAATTTCTTGGGGAAAATAAATTTCGAGAAGGGAGGACTATAATTACGCTTTTTCTAAACATTGGGAAGAGAGACTAATTGTGTATATTATCCATTCCCATAAGCTAGAAATGTAATATTAAGAATTAACTAATTAAAGAGTGGCCATGGAAAAATATTATTATATGTCGTTTTACTAAAAGAAGAAAATAAACATGGTATTCAGATGACCCATGATGTTTATGCATGGTATTCTGATAAGTTCATAACTATTCAAGGACATGAGAGCACACTCCTTAGGCAAGAATTTGGGTTATTATTTTTATGTTGTTGAGTTCATCTCTTGGATCTTTTCTAGGTGAGATCCCACACTATGTATAGGGCTAGTTTTGTGGTCAATAGTCCATGCTAGTTGATGTTAGGTCCCTATATTACTAGTTTAGTCCCTTATTGCTATTAGTATAGCCCCCTTATTGTTATTTTTGTACCCCTATAACCCCAATATTGTTATTATTGTGCCCTTAAATTATTATTGTTAGGTCGGCTAGGATTATATTGTGGCCCCATGGACTCCTATATATAGAAGGAGGTTTTGGTCATTTGTAGCATGGAAGAATTGTTCATTTATGTAATGTATTAAAGATTTTCCCCTCGAAGTGGCTGATTTCTAAGGCGTTGATCTCTCTTTTATTCTATTTTTGGAGCTGGTTTCACAACATTTGGTATCAGAGCTTTGGATTCTAGGGTTTTTCTACTCCAAACAGGTCATCATGGAATTTTCACTATAACATTTTTTCTACGAAGGTTCAAAAGCTGAAATTTTTAAAGCAAGAAGCCGTAATCCTGAGGAACATCATTTCAAAATTTCAAAGCTTAGTTCACAATATTTTCAGAGTTATGGTCTGTGCAAGTTAGGACTTTTTGCATGCTCTTGAATTTAACCTAAACAGATCATCGTGGAATTTTTTCCACAAATTTTTTTCTATGAGGGTTCAGAAGCTGAAATTTACACGGAGAATATCCGAAATCCTGAGGAACATCGTGAAAAAATTTCAGATATTTATTCACATTATTTTTGGAGTTTGGATCTATGGAAGTTAGGGCTTTTTTAGGCTCCTGAATTTCATCTCAAAGAAGTGATCTTGGGAAAATATTCATAACTCTCTCTCTAAGAATTGGATTCGAATTCTATAAAGAGTGGCAATAATTAAATGGACTTTAGTTTCATGTATATCAATTTCAGAGCCAGAGGAGGAAATAGTGACACGTGGCAAGTCGTGCAAGTTCGCTCTACTCAAGTAGTTCATAAGTAGGTCATTGTGGGATATTGGACATAACATTGCCTTGAAGAATCCAAATTAGGTCATACCTATGGAATTCAAAAGAGGATTCAAAGGGATACATTAGGGCCAAATTTTAGATATTTAAGATACAAAATCACAGAGATAATTCAGTTTCAATATCGAGCTCCTCAAAAGCAAGAAAAATGTGTGTATTTTTTTTTCCGAATTGCATAAGTCCTGTAAAAAAATAAATTTAAAGTGATTCCAAGGTCCTATTTAGCATATATTTCAATATTGGGTTCTAATATGATTCATGAAGATGAAGAATTGCAACATGATCTATCAAAATTACAAGAGAAAGTTCACCAAATTTCGCTATCGCAAAGAGCAACAAAAAATGAAATGGGAGTTTTGAAGAAAGGCGTGGAAGTGAAGATGGATGTTTTGAAGAATAATATGGATGGTTTGAAGAAATGCGTGGAATATAAGATGGAGGACATGGAAGAAAAAATGAAAGATAACGTGGAAGACATGAAGAATGATCTAAAAGAAAAAATTGAAGGTTTGACAAAGTTGATATAAGAAATGATTCCTAATGGCAGAAACATAGTAGAAGAAACTCATGATCAGAACAAAATAGATGTTAATCGTTATTTCATAAACTCTAATGTTGGATGGAAGAACCACCATATTCCAAAAATGGATATGAGGAAGTTTGATGGCAAGGATCCCGTAACATGGATACTACAGACAGAGCAATATTTTGATCTCATTAATGTGAGAAACACACAAAATATACATATTGAAACTTTACATTTAGAACAAAATACATTTATATGGTATCAACGACTTTTCTCACTTGAAAAAATTGTCACTTGGTAAATTTTTACGGAGGAAATGATAGCACATTATGAGGATACAAAGAGCAATGCCTTCTTTAGTCAATTGATAAATCTCAAACAAAAGGGCTCAGTGGTGGATCACATTGAGGACTTCCAAAAATTGAATATAAGGATAATTGATATTCCAGCGGAACACAGGATTGATGTCTTCATAGGGAATTTAAAGGATAACATACAACATGAATTTCATGTTTGGGAACCTGATTCATTGGAGAAGGCATTTAGGTTGGCAAGAAAAATTGAATGTAAAATTATGGTGACAAGGAAGCCTACTACTCACATCTATAAAGATGGAAGTGTTCCTACTCCTAGACTTCCACAACCTACAAGGCTGACACCACAATAATTGGAAGAAAAAAGATCAAAAGGGCTTTTCTACAGTTGTGATAGAAAATACACTAAAGGTCATAAGTGTGCTGAGAAGAAATTGTTTTACATAGATTGTGAAGAGGAAGAAGAAAATGAACAAGAATCTTCAAAATAAGAGGATATACACCAGGAACCAACCCTCGAAGAGGAAGAAATGAATCTTACCATATCATATAATGCATTGGTAGGAATTACCACTCCTCAAAATCTCAATATAGAAGGACATATCAAGAAGAAAAGGTAATAGTGTTGATTGATTCGGGTAGTACCCATAATTTTATTCATTTTAAGGTAGCCAGGGAATTGAATAGTTTCCTATACCCAACACTGGAACGTCAAGTGATGGTTGCAAATGGAGGAAATACAAATTTCTATTGAAAACGCCATAATATCAAGCTAACCATGGGGGAATATATATTGAATAGTCCAATGCTTTCCATTCCAATGGGATGCGTTGATGTTGTACTAGGAGTATAATGGTTACAATCTTTGGGGACATTAGCTTTTAATTTTCGAGAACTTTTCTTGAAGTTTCTTTTCATAAGGAAAGGAAGTCGAATTACGGGGTATCCCAAGGAAGCCGAGAAAGATAATAAGCTCTAATGTCATGAGAAAGCTTCTGAAGAAATAAAAATAAGGTGTAATTGCACAGGTATGCTCACTAGAAGTTCCAACATCAAAATCATCTATTTCTATATATCTACAAAAATTCTTCGACAATAATTCCAAGATGTTTGAAACTCCCAAAGGAATCCCACCTATTCGTGATCACGATCATGCTATTCCTTTGATTCCACAAAGTTTTCCCCAAAACATCATGCCTTATAGATATCCTTATGTCCAAAAGAGTGAAATTGAACTTATGCTTGCATAAATGTTAGAGGGTGCTATAATTCAACCTATTCAAAGTTCTTTCTCTGCTCCAGTAGTATTGGTGCACAAGAAGGATGGATCATGGCGCATGTGTCTGGATTATAGGGAGCTCAATAAGATCACTATTAAAGATAAATTTCCCATTCCTGTTATTGATGAATTATTAGATGAATTACATGGAGAAATTTATTTTACCAAGTTGGATCTTCGTTCAGGATATCATAAAATTAGAATGAAAACTGAAGATATTCCGAAAACAACATTTCGAACTCATGAGGGTCATTATGAATTTTTGGTCATGCCTGTTGGCCTTACCAATGCACCTTCTACATTTCAAGGTTTGATGAATTCCATTTTCAAACCCTTCCTTAGAAAATTTGTGCTACTATTTTTTGATGATATACTAATCTACAGTAGTTCTTGGAAGGATCATGTTCAACATGTTGACAGGGTGCTCAAACTATTGCAGGAGAAACAATTATATGAAAAAGCATCACAATGTTTCTTTGGAGTAAAAGAGGTGGAATATCTGGGTCATATTGTATCTCATGAGGGTGTTAAGGTAGACCTTCACAAAATTAAAGCCATTAAGGAATGGAAAGTCCCCACAACCATAAAGTAGTTGCAAGGATTTCTCAGGTTAACAGGGTATTATCGCAAGTTTGTTAAGAATTATGGGAGAATAGTAGCACCTCTAACAACATTATTGAAGAAAGATGCATTTTCATGGACTCCTAAAGCAACTAAGGCATTTGAACATATTAAAGAAAAAATGTGCGTAGCACTGGTCTTAGATACGCTAGATTTCACAAAGACCTTTATTGTGGAATGCGACACCTCAAGAAATGGAATTGGTGATATTTTAACGCAAGAAGGAAGACCCATTTCTTTTCAACGTCATCCAATCAAAGGAAAGTATTTACATAAAGCTATTTATGAGAAGGAAATGTGCAATACTACATGCACTAAATAAATGGCGACCTTACCTAATGGGAAGACACTTCAAGGTAAAAAATAATCGTGATAGTCTTAAACACTTTTTGGAACAAAGAATATCTTTAGAAGAGCAACAAAAATGGGTCACAAAGATGTTGGGTTATGACTTTGAAATAATATACAAAAAAGGAAAGCTAAAAGTTGTTACAAATGCACTCTCAAGAAAGAATGAAGAGGTGGAAGCATTGCTTTGTGCCATTTCTATTATCCAAGCAGATTTGATAATGGAAGCAAGGGATGAATGGAAGAAGGATGAAGAAGTGTGGACACTCATTCAAAATTTACAGCAAGATCCTAGTACATGTGATACATTTAGTTGGAAAAATGATTCCTTATGGTACAAAGATCGCTTTTATCTTTGTAAGAGTTCCTAAATAAAACAAAAGATTCTTTTGGAATTGCACATTTATCCTTTAGGAGGTCACTCAGGATTTTTAAAAACTTACCACAGGGTGAAGAAAGAATTTTTTAGGATGGCCTTAAATCTGACATTCAAAATTTTGTAGCGGAATGTTTAGTTTTCCAGCAAAATAAAGGTGAGACAATTAAGACCCCGGGTATTCTACAACCTTTATCCATTCCAAGTCAACGTTGGGAGGAGATTTCTATGGATTTTATCACAGGTTTACTCAAGTCTAAAGGAAAGAGTGGCATTATGGTGGTAGTTAATAGACTTACCAAGTATGCACACTTTTTTGCATTATCTCATCGATTTAAAGCAAGTACAATTGCTACTACATTTATGGACACAATTAAAAAGCTACATGGAAACCCAAAGATTATTGTGAGTGACAGAGATTCCATTTTTAATGGAAATTTTTGGACGGATTTATTTTCTCGTTTTGGTACTCAACTAGCTCATAGCTCATCTTATCATCCCCAATCCGATGGTCAAACTGAGATAGTGAATAAATTTTTGGAAGGATATATTAGTTGTTTTTTATCTGATAAATAAACAAAATGGGTCAAGTGGTTACCTCTCGTTGAATGGTGGTATAACAGTTCTTTCCATACTACAAAAAAAATGACCCCATTTATGGAGCTTTATGGATATCATCCACCATCCAGCACATCATATTTAAGAGAAAATTCCAAGGTTCAAGCAGTGGAGGATCACATCGAGCATCAACAAGAAGTTCTCCAACTCTTAAAGGATAACCTAAATTTGCCACAAAATCAAATGAAACAATAGGCGGATCAACATTGTAGTGAGAGAAGTTTTGATGTAGGAGACTGGGTATTTTTATAGCTACAACCATACAAACAAATTCCCCTCAAGAAAGCTAAGAATGATAATAAATTATCACCAAAGTACTATGGTCCTTACAAGGTGTTGCAAAAGATTGGTACTATGGCATACAAATTGGATATTCCTACTTCTTCGCAAGTGCATCCAGTTTTCCATGTTTCATGATTAAAGAAGGTTATAGGTGAAAATATTCTAGTTCAAAAAATATTTCCAGAACTTGATGAGGAAGGAAAAATCATATTGGAACCTGAAGCGGTCATGGAAAGAAGAACTCGACAACTATGAAATCTGTCAATTTCAAAGTATCTCATCAAGTGGAAGAACTTACCCACTGAAGATTCTACATGGGAGGATGAGAATTTTATACAGAAGCACCTAGAGCTACTCAAGCATTGAGGACAACACCTTTTTGAAGGAGAGGGGTATGTTAGGTACCTATATTACTAGTTTATTCCCTTATTGTTATTAGTATAGCCCCCTTATTTTTATTGTTGTACCTCTGTAACCCTAATATTGTTATTATTATGCCCTTAAATTATTACTGTTAGGTTGGATAGGATTATATTGTGGCCCCATGGACTCCTATATATAGAAGGAGATTTTTTTCATTTGTAGCATCGAATAATTGTTCATTGATGTAATGTATTGGAGGTTGCCCCCTTGAAGTGGTTAATTTCTAAGGCGTTGATCTCTCCTTTATTCTACTTTTTGAGTTGGTTTCACAACCGTTGATCTTGTAAGGAGGGGATTTGGTGTTGAGAGATATATCATATCCAATCGAAAGAGGATGGATCAAGTTACATCCGCTCTTTAGGCTTCAGGTGGAGTTCGTGAGGAGAGCTCAATCAAATCAATCTCAGGTGCAGAACATTGGAGGATTTATTGTAAACCATTCATATATCTTGCTAAATCTTTAATAGGATCTCAAAACCATATTTGGCATGTATTTCCATATCTATATTTAATACAACATGGTTGAATTTCTAATAGGTATTTTATATGTTTTTTTATTACTTTTTTCAAAATTTCATGTTGTTATTTAAATTTCCATAAAAATTATCTATGCAAATTTTATAAATAATTTTGCAGAGAATATTAATTAAAATTTAAAAAAATAATTAAAAGGAATATTAAACGTGTATTATTGAGCAACATAATCCCCATGCTTCTAGTAAGTAGGTGTGCACACATGTGCACATTTATAAAAAGCAGCATGAACACATTCTAAAGCATGTGTGCATTTATGTTAGAATGTATAGGACCTTGAGACCCATACCAAACATTCAAAAGTGTTAATGCTACCTATATACCTAGTTATACATAAAAGATGCCCTTTCGAGGTGATTTTTAGTGGTTTACGGTCATTCATAGCCCCAAAGTCCTAGAATTTTCCTTGATGGCTTAACTCTCGGGTTTGTTCTCCTAACCATATCAAAGGTAAAATGACTCATACTTAATATATCCCCATTTAGAGACCAATGATACCCTAAAAATATCCTTTCTGGCGACTAAACATGTTCTTCGTGAACCTAAATTCCTAGAAGCTTCCTTAGACCTAAGGATTGGGTTTCCTCTCAAAATGATTTGAAATGACTGTATTAGTTTTTTTGTGATAAGTGTCTTTTTAATTTATAAACATGTGTATACTTGTCTCATTAGTTTGCTTAAGGATTGAGGATTTTAACTGTGAATTATAGATTATTTTAGGTGAATTACAAGCATAAAAAAGCTTAAATAACACTAAAAAATAGTGTAAAATAGAGAAATAAGTCACCACATGAAATTTACATAGAAAGCATGATGACGCAGTTCACCCCTCTTGGGCTACATATGTTGGTCCAACTCCAAATGGCATGTCCATCTTTCATTATGATAAAATTTTGCAAATACATGTAGTTACAATGCTCTGATGGCTATTTTATCTACACCAATGGCTCCATAGTGCTCCAATTAGTCAAAAATGACTCTTCATTCCCTCATAATGGGCAAAAAATGAGTCTTCTACTCTTTTGCCCAATTACACCTAGAAAAACTCCACTTAACTGGAGTTAATTTAGTGGATTCCGCCCAAAATTTAGGCGTGCTCCAAATATCCACTGAAATAACCACATAAGTTAATCTTAGCGCTTGGGGTCGCCACATGATGACCCCAAAATCCTCCGTTAGGGTGGCCACATGCTAACCCCAAAAGCCGCGGTTAGGGTGGCCACATGCTGACCCCAAAATCCACGGTCATGGTGGTGGTTAGCAGAAATGTCGCATTAAACTCTAGTTTGTTGCGGGTTGAGTTGTGTGGTTACCATTAACCTCCGTAGACACAACGTTAGCAATAACTGTGGCCATGTGACAAACTTCAGAGGAAAGGGTTTGAACGTTGCAGTCAGCTATCAGATTCCATCACCACGTAGTATTTTTGGTTGTAATATATGCCATGTGACAATTCCAATGGAACCACTAGTGGGCTGGGACCATCAGCGGTTCCAACCCCAAATGGGATTTGTGTCAAACTTTAAATACAACTGGTGAACCTTTGTAGTTAAGAAATTCATGTGGCTCGAGCAGTGTGGCATGTGCATGCTCTACCAGAGGTCATAGGGTCGAGCCCTACAGACCTCACCCAAAATTTGACATAGTGGTTCAAGGGCCACGTGGCAGCCTTAGGGCTAGCCACGTGGCACCTCCCAATTGGCCTTCAAAGCATAAACGTACAACCAAATGAACAATAAAGAAGCAACACTTTTAAAACCCCAATTTGTTATGAGGAAAGGAATATTTCTCATAATATTCCTTTTGGTGAATGTACCTCCACCCTCCTGATTGTGCATCCAAGTCAAACCTATCGCAATTATTACCTATTTGGAAATTCGATCAGAATGTGATATCTTGCTCATACGACATTGGTTTTTCGAGCCATTCACAGTGAGAGAATCAGGAAAACGAGGTCTACGCAACCATCCTAGTTTCAACCCAATCCTGTCACTATGGATTTTGAGAAAAATTTATGAACTCCTGATCACTCCTCCCCATTAGGAAGCTTTTGGACCCCAAAAAACTTGATTACATGTTCAGTATATGATGGTAAAACTCCCTCACCTTTCCAACCTCCATCCATTTTTCCTTGCTTGGTTTATTTCCTTTGAGCCAAACTCGAAGGTAGTCAATACTTCTCCTCTTGATGCTCTTGTCCTCCTGTTAAGAATTGTATATTCTTTGAGCTCATCTAGAAATTCTGGTGAGAAATCTTCAATAGAAGGTAGTTGAATATCACTTCCTTGATCATCAATCAAAGGTGGCTCATACAAACACATGTTTTCAACATTAAAAACTGAATACATTTGAATATAAGAAGGAAATTCAAGTTGAAATGCATTGTTACCAACTTGCTTTATGATCTTGAATGGACCATAGTGAATGGGTTTAATAATTTTACCTTCCCCTTGCAGCCTTTCTTTGCTAATGTGCAACCATACCTCATCTCCCTCTTGAAAATTGTGATCAAATCAATGTTTATCATGCCTCTGTTTGTATTTTCTTTGAATTTTCTCAAGTTGTTCCTAAACCTGTTGATGTATCATCTGAATTTTCTCAATGAACTTTCGAGCCTTGTCAATATCAGTATGGCCATTAATTGCAACATCATTCCCAAAGATGAAGTCTAATGGCTATTTTTGAAAATACCCAAAGCAGACTTCAAAAGGTGATTTCTATGTTGAAGAGTGATTTGTCCTATTGTAAGAATGTTGAATGTAATGTAGTGACTCATCCCACAACTTAGGATGTTTGCTCCAATATCCTCTCAATATATGCACAACGGTTATGTTCACCACCTCATTTTTTCCATCTATTTGTGGATGAAAAATGGTACTCTTTTTCAACTTTGTGTCCATCATCTTCCATAGATTTGACCAAAAATTACCAATGAACCTAGAATCCCTGTCACTAACAAGAGAAGTTGGCAATCCAAAATGAGCCCAAACATGTTGAAAATAAAGTTCAATAGTTTGTTCAGCAGTAATGGTTTTCTTACATGTAATATGTATACACATTTTACTGAATCTATCCAAAACAACGTAAAGATAATCATGTTGTCTTCTTGACATAGGTAGACCTCCAAAAACGTCCATGGAAACACTCTGTCATAGCCTTGATGGTACCAGTAGTGGCATGTACAACCCAAGCTTCCTATTACTAGGCCTACTTGTTGCACACATAGAACAACCTCTTATAAAACGTGAAACACTATGATCTACTATGTGAGGCCAATAGCAATACCTCTGTATATGTGCCACTATTTTTCTTACCCCAAAGTGTCCAGAAATAAGAGATGAATGAGATTCTCTTATGACACTTAGCCTCTCTCCTTGTGGTATACACAGCTTGCCTAAATGAAACAGAAAATTGTTATGCATGTGATAATATTTTTCTTCAAATTGATTCACTTCACTCAAACTAGCATACACATCTTGAAAATCAATGTCATGTGCATATTGTTATATGTAACTCTCATGTACGATAGAATCATTTTTTAGTAAACTAGATGCACTAATGATTGGTCTTGAAATCATATTAGAAACTTTATTGAAAATACCTTTCTTGTAACTTATAACCAAGTGAAAATGTTGAAGAAATCCCATCCACCTGAAATGTCTTGATTGCTACAATTTTGTTTGTGACTGCAAGTACTATAATGGTTGGTGATCGGTATGTACAATAGTCTCTTTACCCATCAAGTATTGTTTTTACTTCTTCACACTTTGTACCAATTCATATAGTTCTTTTTCATACGTAGGATAATTAGTTACAACACCATTAAATGTTTTAGAATGAAAATAGATAGGCTTACCATGCTGCAAAAGCATTGCGCCCATGGCATAATCACTAGCATCGGTTTGAATATCCAATAGCTGTCTCAAATTTGGTAATGCAAGAACTGGAGCTGAACTAATATTGTCTTTCAAATCTTCGAAAGATTTCTGTTTTTTTCCTCCCCATTGGAAGCCTTTATTCACACTTGTCACTACATGCACAGGAGCCATGATGGCAGAAAAGCTAGCAATAAACATTCTCCAATATTGAGATGCACCTAAGAAAATTATTACTTTGGTTACTGTTTCAAGTGTGGGCCAATTCACAATGGCTTCCACTTTAGAAGGATCAATTCTCAACTCTCCTCCTCCTACAATATTTCCTAAATAGACCAAATAAGTATTTCCAGACTCGCACTTTTACATCTTAAGAAACAATTTCTCTTTCTTCAAAATATCAAGCACTCTATTCACATGCAAGACATGATATTCTCTTGTTTTTCTCAAAATCAATATGTGATCTAAGTACACAATCAAAAATTCATGAAGGAATGGACGCAAAACACTATCCATAACACGCATGAAAGTTGTTGGTGCATTACACAAACCAAATGGCATAACTAACCACTCAAAATGTCCTTATTTGGTTTTGAATGCAGTTTTCCATATATCAAATTCTTTAATTCTTACTTGATGATATCCACTTTATATCTAACTTAGTGAAAAAAAATTATTCTTTCATCTACCAAGAAAATCATCTATTCTTGGGAGTGGGTAATGATTCTTTACCGTAATCTTGTTCAAAGCTTTAAAATCTAGACACATGCGCGAATTCCCATATTTCTTTGGTATCAAGACTATGGGTGAACCGCATGGTGAGGTGCTTGGCCAAATCATTCCTTTGTCCAACATATTCTTTATTTGCCTCTTTATTTCAGCATTCTCCATTATCAACATGTGATACATACCAATGTTTGGAAGAGGACAATCTTGTTGTTACTGAATCTCATGTTGAGTCTCTCTTTTTGGAGGCAATCCTATAGGCAACTGAAACATCTCATGATGTGCATTAACCACATCATATAAATCTTATTTTAACTTAGTATCACATCCCTAAAATGATTCATGATTAATATCAACTTTATTCTTAATCATAAGAAGAAAAAAAATTCTTACTTGAATTTACCAAGCTCTTTACATGTCCAACATTTACCTAACAATGTTTGCCTTCTTACGATGTGCTCTAACAATGAAATCCTTGCCATATTTAAATAAATGATACTTGTTCTCATGGATATGGAAGATTTGTTTCTTGTCATACAAGTAAGGAATCCCAAACACAATGCCTGTTATGTCAAGTGAAACCACATCTAATTCAACTATGTCAACAAAATTTGCAATGATTGCAAACCACAATATACATTTCTTTGAAACTTGTAGGTTTTCATCCTTACAAATATAATATAATGGATATGGTTTTGGATGTGGTATAGTCTCAAGGTTAAGTTTCTTGACCAAGTCTTAAGAGATTAAGTTTTCTTCTGACCCACTCTCAAACAATGTGTCAATCTTGGTATGTTTGGATATGACGCTGACATGAAGTAATTCAATTATTTCTTCTTCATTTGGAATGTTTATGTGACAGTTTGATGTAATAGTACTAGGTTTAGTCTCAATTTATTTTATCTTCATGTTATTCAATCCCATGGCTGTAATCTTAGATTCATCATCTGAATCATCTCCTAAATCATGTTGAGTTGTAGCTACAATTTTCTATTTCCCTTTGTTATTGGGTTTATTTTTCCTCATTTCAGGATGTAATTTCGAACAATGAGTTTCATCCTTGCCTTATTTTGAACAATGTTTACAAACCAATTTTTCTCCCTTTTTCTTAACATACGCATTCTTTTTTCTTTTACCTTTTATGGTCTTCTCTTTGTTTTTACCCTTAAAAGGTTTCCTTCTACCCTCTTCATAAATGTTCTTCCGTCTAGATTCTAATTGTGTGGCCTGAACACATACTTCAACTAGACTCGTGGGGTTAAACATGAGAATAGTATGTTTTAGGTAGTTATCTAAGCCTCCTATGTACTGGAGCAAAGTATCATGGCTCTGCAAATCTACCCCTAATAAGATAACTCTTCTCCTAAATTCTTCGGTGTATTCTTCCACATTTTGTCCCTTTAATTGTCTAAAGTTATACTAGTTCATTATGCATTTATGCATATGATCTGATGGATATAACTTTTTTATTATAGCATCAATGAAATATAACCATGAAAGGATAATCTTACCACATTTCTTGATCTTCTCCTTTGTCTTGGCTTCCCACCAGATAAGTGTTGCACCTTCCATTCTCAATGAAGCTAACTGGATTTTGGTGTCATCATATTGAAGGTTCTAGATTCTCAAATAGACCTCCAATGGCCTAATTCAATTATCGAGATTTTATGCATTGACTTCAGCATTAAACATTGGCAATTCAAACTTAACATCATGTTTTAAAAAAATAATTTTACAGGTGTTCTTTGACTTGTGTGGCTGATGTACTAATGAAGAAGTAGAGGATGATTATGATAATAATGAGGGTGAGGATGATGGCTCTCCATTGCCTCCATTTCCTCGATTTCCCTTCTTTGACTTATCTTCATAATTCTGACTTTGTGAATATCCTTGTCATTCCTTGTGAAGTTTGGATCCTTCTGCTTCTAGCCTCTCATTCCTTTCTTGATAAAGGATTCTAACCATCTTAGTCATGTCAAGAAATTCTTTCCTGAACACTCTTTCTTCCTCCTTGGGATCAACTTCTTCATGGATTTATCCTTCCTCTTGAGGAATGCTTAATGTAGCTTTTCCTTCTTTACCAGGTGAACTAGGTGGTGGATATTATGGCAATATTTATCTCCTTTTCTTTGCCTCTTCTTGAGACCCTTTTGCTCCAACCAATTTTCCTTCTCCTCTTTTGAGCTTGAGCCTTATAAGCATTTAAAACTTGCAAACAATTAAACAATTGTTTGCCATAAAAAACACCAGAGAATAAACTCTAGCTCTGATACTAATCTGATCTGAAATGACTATATTAGTTTTGTTGTGCTAAGTGTTTTCTCAGTTTATAAACATGTTCATACTTATCTCATTAGTTTCCTTAAGGATTGAGGATTTTAACCATGAATTGTATATTATTTTAGGTGAATTATAAGCATAAAACAAGCTTAAATAACACTGAATATCAGTGTAAAATAGAGAAATAAGTCACCACATGAAATTTAGATAGCAGGCATGATGAAGTAGTTCACCCCTCTTGGGCTACATCTGTTGTTCCAACTCCCAATGGCATTTCCATCTTTCATTATGCTAAAAAAATTTCAAATACATGTAGTTACATCACTCTAATGGTTTTTTTCTCTGCACAAATGGCTCTAGAATGCTCCAATTAGTAAAAAATGACTCTTAATTCCCTCAGAATGGGTGAAAATTGAGTCTCCTACTCTGTTTCCCAGTTACACCTAGAAAAACTCCACTAAAAGTGGACAACTCCACTTAACCGGAGTTAATTTAAGGGATTTCGCCCAAAATTTAGGAGTGCTCCAAATACCCACAGAAATAACGACAAAAGTTAATCTTAGAGGTTGGGGTGGCCACATGCTCACCCCAAAATTTGTGGTCAGGGTGGAGGTTAGCAGAACCATCGCATTAAACTCCTGCTTGCTACGGGTTGAGTTGTGCGGTTAGCGTTAACCACTCCGAAGATAAATTTAGCTATAACCATGGCCATGTGAAGAACTTCTGGGGAAACAGTTTGAACGTTGTTGTCAGCAATCAAGTTTCATCACCGCACAATGTTTGTGGTTGTAATATATTCCATGTGACCATTCCAATGGAAGCACTGCCAGGTTGGGACCACCGGCGATTCCAACCCCAAACGAGATTTGTGTTAAAATTTAAATACAACCCACGAACCTTTGTAGTTAAGAAATCAGTGTGGCTTGGGTGACGTGGCATGTGCACGCTCTGCTAGAGGCCGCAGGGTTGAGCCCTGTGGACCTCACCCAAAATTTTACACAGTGGTTCAAGTGCCACATGGCGACCTTAGGGCTAGCTATCTGGCACCTCCCAATTGGACTTCAAAACATAAATGTACAACTAAATGAATAATAAAGAAGTGACACTTGTCAAACACCAGTGGGTTCTGAGGAAAGGAATATTCCTCAAAATATTACTTTTGCTGACTGTACTTCCACCCTGCTGATTGTGCATCCCAGTAAAACCTGGCGCAATGTTTACATGTTTGGTAATTTTATCAGAATGTGATATCTCCCTCATACAACATTGGTTTTTCAAATCATTCACGATGTCGAAATCAAAAAAATGAGATCCAAGCAACCATCCTGTTTCAACCCAATCCTGTAATTTTGAATTTTGAGAAAAATTTATGAACTCTTGATCACTCAATCATTCCCAAGAACCCAAGACCCATACCCAATTCTCAAAATAAAACAGTTCTCATATTCTCAGTTGAAGACTAAAAATCCTATTAATAGATCACTTATGTTAGTTTAAGGTGCCATTCAAGACCCTTGAGCCTTAATTCCTTAAATCTCATGTGTTTTTATTATGCCCTAATTCCTATAATAATAAAATTATATCTTAAGACGAATGTGGCTCACCCCCCCCGCCTCAAACCATATCCATTACTATGATATCCATACCTAGTTCTAATTCAATATACCCACTCTTACTGTTAAGGATATGCTTAAGAGGTAATGCATAATGGATCACTATAAGGAAAAGACCCTCTAGCAGATGTTTTTGAGGAACCCCTTATAAAAATACCCTAGACATCCATTTGTAGCGGAGGTTACTAGGGGAAGTTGGTGGGTGGAGGTTTTGTGGATGTTTTTCTTCCATTTTGTTTATTATCCTAAACCGCACCGGTGCATTCAACTAGAGACAACACTAGTGCGCATAAAACGTTGGCACACTAGGACACCATGCAATCAGTACAAACCCACACAGTGGGTCTTATTACTGTAGCACATGGGTTATTTTCAAATATTACGCACTGGTGCATCCTAAAACCCCACGCCAAAATGGAAACAACCTGGTATGGTTTTAAGAAACCACACTAGTGCGCCTATAAAACCCGTGCATTGGAATAGGGTGAAATAAAAAAAAAATTACAGCAAAAAAATTGAATTTTTCACTTTCTAGTGCTCTAGAGCTCTCAAGCACTTGTGCAACTTTATCTTGTGTGAGGTGCCCTTCCATCGGTGCTCCCATTACACACAATGTTGTTGTCCATTGCCCACCATCTTCATTTTGAATTTTAAAAAATAGTGGGAAAATTTAGTTTTGCAAATTCTACAGTCAATATGCCTCCTCGACAGTAAAATGTACAAGTATTTTCCTTGTTTTTCCATAATTAAACCTTTTAGCAGATTATTTTTGTAAAATATCTTAAAATTCACCTTATTCAGAAATAAAGTAAAAATTCTCATGTGATGTTCTCGAGTCGTTCAGCTCGTACCGGTTCGTAGTGCTACCTATAAATTTACAGGGCACACCACGACCAATGCTAACAGTATCCACACCAGTTATGAGGTAGTACTGAAATAGTGCACAATGATTTCTTAAAATTTTCAAAAAGTGCAACACAGTCGGTTACATTGCCACACCGTTGAACCTGTTGAATAGCGAGAATGCGGTGCATTGACGGAAATATCCACCCCGGGGTGGGTAATTTTTTTAGCGCACCGCATTCTGGAAATTCGACATGGTCAATGATGCGGCCTGGTAAACGACCACACTGTTGAATATGCAGTGATGTCAGGAGGGCAGTGCGCTTCCTAAACTATATGCCCTAGGGCATATAGTTTTGTCAGCGCACCGCCCTCCCGACACTGGTCCATAGTCAATGGTGCAATCTGTTATAACACCTCACCGTTGACCTTGGAACAATTCCAGGAGGGCAGTGCGCTAAAAATTTGCAGGTGCACCACCTCTGGTGCGCTGAAAATTTTCTGGTGCACTGCCCCCGGTGTGCGACAAAAAAAAAAGACACACCGTTACTGGTGCATGCCTCTGTTTTGTGGAGCACCAACTGTTTTTTTTTTTTCAAAAAAATTTATATATGTATATTCATAAATACATGTATAATATAATAAAAAAAATGTATTTAATATGTCAATTATTCAGTGATGTCAAAGGAGAGAAGAGAGGGAACAACAACAACAAAAACAGGCGGACCAATATAACATGGTTCGCCTGTGGGAGGCACGAGAGAGGAAGAGAGATGCATACCCTCATCCTATTATAGTAGCTACCAAGAGGCTCCTAAGGTAGGCATGCCTCCTCAAGTTCTATGAGGAGGCTACATCCGTAAAGGGACATGGTGTTTTTTACGACATATTATCCGCAGGTGGAATGCCCACCTACAGGCTTTCCGTGTTGGTCCTAACCAGTGGTACGCACCCACTAAGGAGGAAATTCATTTCATTACTGGCCTATCAAGGAGAGGGGTGGATTTTCCATCATTCCCAGAGGTTCCAGTTGTCTATACTGTAGGGAGTCCGTTGGTGTACTCCTAGAGATACATTAGTGTAGATATTATTGTCTCCTTCAAATTTTCAGGTCTCTGGAGGTTAGTGACGTATTTCTTCATTTGGTAGAGAGGAGGTGACGTGCCTCTCACTACTGATTTTGACCATTTCACATGACACAAGTGAAAGGAAACACATTAGTTTCCCACTTATATTTTATGTTGATTCTTTAGTACAAGAGCCACGACTTGTAAGGTGGTCCGCCCATTTTTTGTGGCAATTTTGTACAACTTTAGATAGATGTCATGCTCATGCACAAGGGAGGGTCAACTTCCCTTTTGCTTCAGAGCTATTTTGTTTATCTTTTGATAGGTTTCTAGAGACGAGGCCTACTTTTGTTCGACAACCTCATAGGTCGATGATGCATGTACGGATGCACATTTGGGGATAGATGATGCCCAAGAGGGGCGAGTTTGAATTTTTCATGAGAATATCACATGATGCACTGGAGTTGCTAGCTAGTGTTGATGAAAATCCTTTCGTTATGGTCCCGTGTACTTACGTTGGTTTAAATTGATGAGGGTGTGTCAACATCATCTTCATAGATGATGAGCTGCCAGATGATAGAGGTAATATTATTGTTTTATTTAAATTTATTCTAACATTTTTTTTAACTTGTTTTTATTAAAGTGTTTAATGAAATTTTCTAATTATTTTTGTGTACTTAGATATATTTTGTAGACATTGGGTCATTTCATGGCAATGAGATGAAATAACCACCAAATGATCTAGGTGTGAATCCTGATGATGATCAAGATATGGTAGATGCCGAAGATCATGAGGCCGTGTAGACAGGCCTGGTCTTCATGGTGTGTCTGTACTGCCTTTTGCTAGGCGTAGGCTTGACACTAGATTGAGGATGGATTTGGGCAACCAAATCTGTGTATTTTTTGTGGAGGCGAGAGTTAGGCCTGCCACCATGAGAGATATACAAGCTGATGCTAGGCTCGTACAGATGTGGAGAGGCATGTTGTGTGAAATTTTCAGCCTGATGCAGCATGTTGTAGGAGCTACGAGCTTAGTTACATAGTTGAGGAGGGCCCTTCGATGTCATAGGAATGGTTGACATTTAGCACGTCAATATTCTGCGAGGAGAAACACATCATCTGATGATCACGATATTCGGAGTGATCATTCACCTCGCGTCATGCTAGGTGAGAAGCCGACAACATCGACTAACAGTCACGATGGAAAGCAGGAAAGACCATCAGCCACGTCGAGTCAGTAGCCTGCAGCATCCAGAAGTACTCATGATCATGAGAAAGTTGGACCATCGACCATGTTGATTCATCACGATGAGTATTCAACAGTTGATCCTGATCAACATGAGGCACCAGTACCAGATCAGTAGGCATGTGATGATCAGCATGTATCTGAGCTTGTCGAGGCTGCACTATTGACTGAGCAGACCTTGACTAGTACTAATATTGATGATGTACCACTAGTTGATATTTGACATTTATATTACAGTTGTATATTTTTTGCATTATATGTGTGTGTGTGTGTGTGTGTGTGGTCCATGCATTTTATTTTCATGTTGCAGTTTTACTTAATTTACATGTTGGTAATCATCATGATGTGTATATTGTTAGGTCATGTTAGATATGTTCATTTAAAGTGCAACTTGCAGATAGATGTGTATGTGATAGCAGTTATTTGACCTGAGATGTATATTTGATGTTTGTGTTGTGATGATGTTATACAATGGTAATTGTGTTTTGTTAGATGATCACGATCACGAAGATGTTAGCGAATTTGAATGTGATTTTTAGTCGAATATGATGTTTGTATGATGGTTATCATGATCGTGATGTTTATTTAATTAAATATTAAATGATCATGATATTTATTAAATATTATATCGTGATTGTAATTGAAATTTTGATTTTAATTGTATGTAAAATTGTAAAATTGTATTTGTATTTGTAATTGTAATATTTAATTTATTGTTAAATGATTTTAATTGCAATTCTAATTGTATGTAAAATTCGAAAATTGTAATTGTATTTGTAATTGTAATATTTAATTTATTGTGAAATGATCGTATTTGCAATTTTAATTGTAATTGTATATATGTAAAATTGTAAAGTGGTAATTGTAATTGTATTTGTATGTAAAATTCTAAAATTTTAATTGTATGTGAAATTCTAAAATTATAATTGTAATGGTATATATGTAAATTTGTAAATTTGTAATTGTAATTGTAAATTTTATGTAAAATTATAAAATTGTAATTGCAATTGTATGTAAAATTCTAAAATTGTAATTGTATTCGTAATTTTAATTTTAATTGTAATTGTACGTGAAATTGTAAAATTGTAATTGTAATTGTAATTGTACATGAAATTGTAAAATTGTAATTATAATTGTAATTGTATGTAAAATTCTAAAATTTTAATTGTATATGAAATGGTAAAATTGTAACTGTAATTGTAATTGTAATTATAATTGTAATTGTAATTTTAATTGTAATTGTATGTAAAATATTTGTAAATTTTTAATTGTATTAATGTGAAAATTTTAATTGTATTAATGTGGAATGATTTTATTAAAATTTTTAAATTTGTAAATTTGTAAAATTTTAAATAAGTGTAAAATAATGAATCTAGAATAATATGAATTTTTGTAACATAATAAAGTTTAGAAAATAATGCAAATAAATTCATGTACTTTAGAATTATCATTATTTTATTATGATCTTACATACAAAAAAAATAACTTTCGACAGTATGCCATTGTTTTTAAGATCAAAATAACTGCAAATTATGAAATATTGTTTTTAACATTAACACAATGCAAATTACCAATTAATTCAAAATACATATTATAATGTTTCGAAAAAAAAGAGTCAACTTATAAGTTATAAGGTAGTTAAGTCCTCTTGTTTATAAAACCCATATTAAAAAGTATAAATCTTGATGAAATAACACATGTACCATATCACTCTTGGTTCTCATGATCATCCTCATTATCTTCCAGCTCACATGGCATGATAACACCATTTTTTTCAAAAAATGTTCTGATCTATGGTCATGTGTCAATAAGAACCACCAAGCCTTATCCAACACATATGGGTAAAAAAAAACTTGGTTGCGGTGTTTGGGGAAAAAAATGGGCTCCTCAACTTCATCCCAAATATTTCTAGAGTTGATAAATATCAACCTACTATCTCAATCTTCCTTTACATTATTTAGATCAAAGGTGTCCCACCACTTGCACCTAAAAATAACACATCGGAAAGAAGAGAAATCCACTTCAATTATCTCTTGTATCTTTCCTAAATAACCTAATGTCCCTTGTACTAGGTTTTGATCATGGTGGCTAGATCGATTAGATTGATCGAAATCGACTTACACTCCACATTATTGTGTGGTGTGTCTATCATCGGCATTTTTTGTGTGAAAATGGTGTCCATATGCCCACATAGATGGGAACAAATGCACCTACAAAAAAGTTAAAAAATCATAGTGTCATGTGTCTTATAATAACCCAACAGTTAAAATATTAAATATAGATGTAATTACATTTGAAAGGTGAATTATTAAGTTTCAAATGTACATATAAATTAAATATATTATTACTGAGTTGCTACACCCAATCCCTACATTTAGCGCATTCTCTTCAGCACGCGGGTAACGGCCATTTGCACCATAATTCTCTCTGACTTGTTCAACAACCCAACTGTTGGGGCATATTTTTGGCATATTTTCTTTGAAATGATCAGGATAAGGCACACTTCTACCATTCAACCATCTGAATTATTTCCTGTCACTATCCCATTTCATCCTATTTTTTTCGTAAAATGCGACCCACAGTTGTGTCGCTTCGGAATTGCAAAGAAGGAATTTATTGATTTCTTCAATTTATGCATTCGCTGATGAAATCAAATCAAAAATATGTAGTACATAGAGATAAAAATATACATTATATTGAATTTGAACATTAATATTTACTTTGTGTAAATTCAAAAAATTATAAGTCGATTACTCTTTATCAAGGGATTTTTTCCATTCGTTTGGAGAAAATCCTTGTCTCTTTTGTATTCATCCCTTTCATCGTCCCAAATCACCACACCTGGTCTGTTTTCGATATACTTGATGTAATCACTAGCATAATATAGAGACGCATACGATATATACCCCTCTGCCATAGACCCCTTGGGTTTTTTCCTTTCTCGAACAAAACCATTCAATTTCTTCATGTACCTCTCTAAGAAGAACATCCAATGACAAGAAACCACCCCAACTAATTCAACCTCATATACTAGGTGGATTAGAACATGAACCTACAAGTCCATGAAACTCGTCGACAGTTCCTTCTCAAACATACAAACAATCTCAACTATCTCTTTATGAAACTGCGGAATGCTAGCCACATGAATAGTCTTTGACGTCATCCAACGTACAAATGTAGATAATTTATAAATGGAGTGTCCTAGGTCTTGATGGAATTCATGTTTCACACACCCATGCATGAACAAAGGATAATGACACTGCAAAGTTATAAACATATGCAACAATATACAAAAATAGTTATGTTTTATGATCCGTGCACGGGATAAAATTTATTAATATAAAAAATAATAAAATAATGCTTTTGACATTATACATACTCTTATAAGATTCAAATGGTCATGCGATTTCAACCCCGAAAAATGGTCATCCATGATGAATCAATGCCGTAGTGAAGACTCGTATGAAGATGGTACCCTCACACCCATTATAACTTCCTTTCCCAAAGAAATACCATATTTTTTTAAAATCCATGGGACATCACCTTATTTGAAATACCATGAAATAGAGGGACCAATGCGTGCCTCTAATCCAATACTTTCTAATTGTCTTGGCCAATGTTTCTTTTTAGTATTTGAATTGATAAGATATTTTCTAACAACCAATGTGTCACTTTTTGTTGATGATATGTGCCTCCATAAAGAATATGAAATTTTTTTAAATATATTCATGGGATTGAATAAGTGGGTAATCTTAAGATTCTCCCAATATGGGAGGTTATAAAAGATATATTTCCTTTTCATCCCAATGGAAAATTTCTCAACATAGGTGTCGATGAATTCTAGATCATCGAACATAGGTTCCCCATTTGAATCAAACATTATATGAACTCCTTGTCCTTCTCTCTCTCGTATTCTCTAATCCATTCAACTAGTGTTATTATTGGAGGCCTTTGGGTTCTCTCTCATTTACCATTGAAAGTGGATGCTACTCTTCTCTAAGGGTGTTCTTCTGGGAGGAATACCCTATAGCAATCATACACTGGCTTTCGTAGGTCCTTGCAGCATCTAGCTTTCACAGAAGGTCCTCAACATTTACATCCAAAAGACCCTTTTGTTAAAATACCTACGAGATTATTATATACAATTTATATGCATGGCACGTTAAATAATATCATGCAGATGAGAACAATTACAATGAATTAAATAACTAATATGCGAAAGAATATTGTTACGTATATAATCAAATCAATAAACATGTAATTTACCATAGAAAACTCCTAATCCTGGATAATCATGTGTCTTGTAAGCACATTTTCCATACAATGTAAAAATCCTCTCTGCTACGATGGGTCTTGATACATCGTATGAATTTATCCCATCCCATAATTCCTTCAATTCATCTACCAGTTGTTGTAAGTAGAGATCCATATTCTTCACTTGTCTTCTACCAAGGACTATGAGAGCCAACATAAGATGTTCATTCATCATGGAAAACCATGGGGGGATATTATTATTGATCACTACTATAGGCCAAACAAAATAGTTGATGTTCTAGAGGGAATATGGGTTGATGCCATCCATGGCTACGCTGAGTCGTAGACTTTGTACTTCATCCTTGAATTTTTTGGGCCATGTATCCTCTATATTCTTCATGGCTGTTGAATCAGTTGGGATTCACATAACTCCTAACTCACTTCTATGTGAGGCATGCCATCCATGAAACATAGCTAATTCATTGCAATGAAAGAACCTTTGAATCCTTGAGATTATAGGAATGTGCCTCAATATCTTAAAAGGAGGACCACGCAATTTACCCTTCTTTTTTTATTTATCATACCTGTCATGCCCACATTTTGGACATATCTCTTTTTCTGCATATTCTCCTCTATATAGAATACAATCATTTAGAAATGCATGATATGATATGTACTCAACACCCAATACCTTGAACAATTTATTTGCCTCTTCGCAGGTACCGGGCAAGATATTATCACTCAGAAGAACCTTATCTTTGAATAGCATGTATTCTGTGATCATGGAAAATATTAAATGTACATTAATTTCGATATAATTATTAACATTCATAAAATTGACCATTTGTAATGTTCATTGTGTGATTATATTTCTCAAATTTATATAAGGGGGGAATTTATGGTAACTTACCTCAAAATTTACGACAAACATGCATTTGACAAGCCAAAATTTTCTTTCAAGTTGTATATTAACATCATTTCCCCCAGCTAGGTAGACTTTGGATAACCGCCAGGTCGAAAGAGAGGTGTGGTGGAAGAAAATTTAAGGCTTTCGAAAAAGGTGTGAGTGATATGAGCATCATCCCCTAGTTGATCATCTTTTTGTAATGCATCTAAAAACATTGTCTACATGGCAGTTGTATCCCCTAAGTAATCATATATACCCACCTCTCTTTAATTTCCTCCATTTCTAGCTTGTGAAGAACTACTATTGCTATATTCATTCCTAATTAGTGAATTTGGACGTAGCGGGAATTGAATCGGCAGTTGATTCAACCATTCTTGGTATCTTTCCTCTCCAATTTTTTCTCTTAATTAAAACTTCTCTTGATTTGATATTTTCGTGGGGTGCAATGCAAGATGGTAGGTAGGTTGCTCGTCATCACTAGAATCCTAATAATTTCAAAAAATATATTTGAACATGGTTTCTACAAAATCTATGATATCAATTAGTAAGAAAATTGACAATGCATGCTTAATTTGCTTGACGTTGAAATAATTACATTAATATACCAAACAATTATTATTACCATCATTGTCCTAGGACTGTGGCTAGAAGATGCAATATTGTTACAATTGGCAGGGTGAAGTGGTTGTCCATTTTCATCTACCAAATACGCCTTGCGGTATGCTGCTCCTGATAAGAGCTTCCTACATTTCGGAGTTGTTTGATTATTTTGTGCATATGAACTCTATTATGAATCTGCATGAACCTACAAATTTGTATACATTATAAATTTTATTAAGCTGATTTAAATGGATAAAAAACATAAATTCAATTAGATAATGAAAATATAAATAAAATATGAAGTAAATATTACGTCTCGAGATGGATAGGGAGAACTCTGTGATAGACTTTGAGAAATATTATGGAATGAGATGGATTTTTAAGAATTTTCCATTCGATATAATTATGATATTTTCTCCCTGAATTTGAGAAAAATCAACAATAAATTTTAGTGCACACAACTAAAAGTAATTTCAGTGCGTTAAAAATGGACTTATTGTTATTGGTGTTTATGTACAGATAACCCCACTAGTGCTATTTCAGTTAGTATGCACCGGTATCGTGTTATTAACTGATGCACCGGTGCAGTGTTATTAATTGACGCACTAGTTAAAAAAAGCCGCAAATAAAAAAATGAAACTTTATTTTTTTAAAGTGAAAAAAATGGTAAATTGAAAATATAGGTGGCAAAATATTTTCGAAAATCTAATTTCATAAAACAATTCTTTAAATACTAAATATATTTCATTAGTTCACTAATTTTACAAAAAAATTCAGCCAAATATTTTCACAAAGCATACCTGGAGCAAGAGAGCATGCGAGAACTATGGAGCAGCAAAATAATTTCGAACAATACTATTCGGACAATCATAATTCCAAACCTCTAGTGATTCAAACCTTGTAGCATAGAATTTCAGACGATCTCTTGATTAAATTTTATTGTTTTTTTTTAACATTTTCTGCAGTATTTTTTACGCAGTAAGTAAAGAAATTGAATTTGTTGTTCATTTTCTACGAAAAAAAAAGAAAATAAAAAAAAAATAAAAACATAAAAATTACCCTAAACTCTTCATTCTTTTTGTTTCTGCCCTTGCTTCTTCCTAATTCTATGATTTCAGAATTAGGCTTTTCCTTTTAGATTTATACGGTTTATATTGCTATATATGTGTGTGTGTGTGTGTGTGTATGTCTATGTGTGTGTATGTATATATATATATGCCTATGACATCCAACCCACAGGACGACTTGCATAGCTGGATCCCAATCCATGTCAGCCCTTGCGTGAATTAAAAAAAATATTTTTTTTTTAATCAGTGTGCCTTGCATAACCTAGTGCACTAGTTCGCTATCTTATCCCAGTGCACCGGGCACGTACTGTTTGATAAAAAAATTTAAAACAATTTTCTTTTAATCCGTGCACCATATGTAAAATAGGGCACCAGTGCACTATTTCATTATAGCACACCGCTCACATACTCCTTAGAAAAAACAATTTTTTATTTTGTGTTAATCGGTGCACCATGTAACATATAACGCAATGGGTCTCCTAGTTTATAGAGAGAACTGTACGGTAGGCCCTTGTTTGTGAGAGGTGTTTATAAGAATAGGCCGCACAGCCCCATCCACGACACCATATGCTAAAAAAACTAACAGAAGATGATTTTCATTATTTGGTTTGTGTTAATCAGTGTGGTGGTGAACATGTAACGCACCAGTGCTCCTTATTGACATAGATCATTGTATGGTGTTTTATACTGTTTGGGCGGTGCGTTTTGAAGACCATGATGCACCGATGTCGATGCTTACACCATGAAAAGCGCACCAGTTTCTTGATATTTTTTTTACCTAAAAAGTTGATAATTTATTTATAAAATATATCAATGAATAATATGGTACATGTTTCATATTGATAAAGAAATGGTTGACAAGAGATCAAGTAACAAAAATACTAATAACACATCAAGAAAAGAAAAAAAGGCAAGTTATTTGTAAATTATTTACAAAAAATATTATTTTTGAACTATATGTAAGTTTAACTAATATGTATTGTTTATTGTGTATCATGCAGAGCCAGAATTTGAAAAATCTCATTAATATTATTTCTGATCTAGGACCAAAAGAGCGTAAAACTTGATGGAAAATGTTCGGATATTTCGACACATAAGAAGTAGGCTCGTTTTGTGTCACCTTTGTAAATCCTTCAATCCTATCCCAAGTTGTTCTTAAGGGGGGATGTTAGTATATTTTGACACATAGGAAATAGTTAAATATAACTTGGTCTAGTGTAGAGTTAGGTAAAGTGTGTTTCTTTAGTATGTACATTTGTAACTTATAATCCGACTGTCACAATTTGTAGTGATCCAACGGTTCACTCTCTCCTTGGTATTAATGACACTTGATCTGTGGCTTAACACTGAAGTGGTCCATGATCTCTATTTAAAGAGCATGGAGGGTCATTTTTCCAGTATCCATTTATGAGAGAAACATATGTAATCTTTCTTTTTATATTAATAAATTGCTTGAAGCGACCACGTTTGCTCAGGCCATGGACTGTTTCCCTCTTCGATGGTTTTAACCACATGATATACTAGTGTACTGATCTGTGATTTTTTTGTGAGTGGCGACCTTTGGTTTTTTATCTAAGGAACTTACCTTTTAAATTCCTACATGGTATCAGAGCTATTTTGAGGGCCGAATCCGTTGTTGATCGAAATCCGAAGCAGGTTTGACTGCATACGACTATTGTTTTCTAGATCTACTATTTATAAACATTTTTAGGCTTGGAGAACTACTTTGTTGTGTTTGGAGTGTCTGTTACAATGAGGAACCCCTTTCGTTTCATGTGAAAATGTTTCTATTTTCCCAAGTTATGTCATTTTAGATCTAGAGGTACAAAGTATATATTTTGCAGTTATATTTATTAATCATTTTGTTTATTAATCTTCTTTGTGTATGGTCTTTGCTCTGTGCTGTGTACGATTTTGGTAAATTAGAACCAGGAAGACAAGATTTTTTTTTTCTACATATGCTCTTTCCCCACGTCTTTGTGCAATCTCAGGAAATTAGAAATAGTGAAAAATAGATAGTTATCGGTAAGACTTGCATTTTTTTTTTCTCGGATTTTGTGTTTTTCTTGTAGGAAAAAGCACACAAATCGAGGAAAAAAAAAACCCTTCCTCCTTTCAAACAACTACATAATCCTTTTACTCACTCACATGCTGAGAATTTATTTTATGAGAATAGAAGTCTTGGGCTTAAGTCTCTTTCTCAAACTTATTTTGTAAAAATATTTTTGTTAAAGGGGGGGCGGTGGGTATTTTTTTGTTAAATTCGAACTTCATCATCAAATTGCAAACTGTTCCCGTAACTATTCGACATCTACAACCCTTTTTTTCAAAAATACATAACTTCTTCATCCGGAAGGCATTTTTCGAGCCAATTTTTTTTCATCAACCTGATTTTTTGAGATCTTTCCATTAGAGTAGTTAGTTTTAGCCCTTTTCAACTTCAGTTTATAAAAAAATGGAAAGTGCATGCCCGGTTATTCTTAAGAGCATAAATTATTTCCAATGGCTACCTCATATGGTAGATTTTCTTAGAAGTAAAGGGCTTTATATAATAGCCACGTGATAATAAACTAAACCTAACAATGGAGATAAAGCTGCTAAATGGGAAAATAAATAAGACCAATCACGAGGGTTGATAGGAATGTCCACTTCTCAAGATCTTTGATTTCATATCCTTGAAATTGACACCCCTGATGAAGCCCTGAAAAGCTAAATACTATTTTTGGCATTCAAAATCAAATCAGGTCCCGCCAGCTTGGAAATGATTTTCTTGCTTTAAACCCCAATAATTTCTCCTCTATTGAAGTTTTTTTGTCCAAATTCAAGACCCTTAGACTACTTTTAGAAGGTCTTAAGGTCAAAAACGAATATGGTAGCCTCATCTATTCCATTCTTTCTAAGCTTGGCCCTGCATAATCTGTATTTGTTTCCACCTTCCACTAGAGAAGCCATCATTTCTTCAATAACCGCCTACACGAACCCTTCTTTTGATGCCTTTTGCGATTCTTTGATAAGAGAACAACAATAAATCTCACACCTTGGTCTTATCACTTCTGGAAATGCTTCTAAAAAATCCTTAGTAGGGCAACAAAAACCATATTAGAAGAATCCCAAGAAATAGTATCCTAAAAAGTATGGTCCTAAACCAAAAAAGGGTCCTAAGAAATTTGAGTTGCAAACTGAAAAACTAACTCACCAAACATATAAGGAAAATAAAAACAAAGGGAAGAAAAAATATAGACATTGCAACTTTTGTAATTGTGATGTCCACCTAGATTCCAAATGTTTTAAGAAGATGGAAGCCTTGGAAGCAACAATGAAGAAGCACGACATCAATTTGGATACCTCTTAAACTTCATCTTCAGGAATGACAGTTTCTTCTTGTGGTTGTCAAGCATTTCGTTATGCATTAAATGTATCTTCTTCTTCTCATTCTCATGAGTGGCTCATTGATTCTGGAGCTTCTTACCACATGGTCAAAAATTAAGCCAAGTTTTCTTCTTTAAATGATTGTAACGCCAAACATATTTACGTTGGTGATGATAGATCTCCTAGTGTTGTAGGATCTGGAACCATTCATCTAGATAATGGTCAGTTTAATGATGTACTATGTCTTCCTACCTTGTCATGCAACATTCTATCTGTTTATCAAATAACTCATTCAGGAGAAGGGAAAATAGTAGAATTCTCACCTCATGATGTTGTAATAAAGGACCTCAAAGATCCTAGACATATTTTAGCTCTTGTAATTGATGACGATTCCACAAGGTTGTATAAGTTTGAAAAATTTGGGTCATCATGTCTTCCCTTTGTTTTTTTTTCTCATAATGATGAAGTGATCAAAGTTTGGCATGAGCGATTTGGTAACTTAAACTATTGATCTCTTCAAACTCTATGTAAAGAAAATATGGTGGCAATTATTCCTATGGTATCTTACGGAGACAGTGTTTGCTCCGGATGTGTACTCGGAAAACATCATCAAGATAATTTTGAAAAATGTGCCTCTTGGCATGCTTCAGCCCCTTTGCAGCTTGTGCGCAGTGATTTATGTGGTCCACTTCCTGTTGTTTCTTTATCTTGTTGCAAGTACTTCTTAACTATCACTGATGATTTTTCCATACGCACTTGGGTATACTTATTAAAACTCAAGAGTGAATTTTTTAACATGTTATTGGCCTTTAAGGCCTTTGTTGAGAAACAATCTGGACAACAAATTCTTAATTTAAGATCAGACAATGGAGGATAATATTTTAACAAAAAAATTATCAACTTTTGCACTGAGCATGGAATTCAATTACAATATACTATTCCATATACTCTGCAACAAAATGGTGTAGTTGAAAGGAAGAATTGCACCTTAAAAGAAATGGCTAATTGTATGCTTCAATCTAAAGGACTTGGTCTCAATTTTTGGTCAGAAGCAATTAAATGTTCAAATTACATAGTAAATCGCACTCCTACTAAGGTTTTAGAGAAGATAACTCCAGAAAAATCTTGGATCTCAATCAAACGAGATGTAAGTGACTTTCGTGTTTTTGGAAGTGATGCTTGGGCCCATATTCCAGATGCGAAACATAAAGCCTTAGAACCTGAGAGTGAAAAATGCATTTTTGTTGGATATTCTGAATATGTCAAAGGATATAGACTTCTTCAACCAAAATCCAAAAATATAATCATTAGAAGATATGAAAAATTTGATGAAAATATATTGGCCTGCGAGCGTAGTTCAGCGGGTGTGCCACCTTTGGCCTGTGGGCTTGATTCGACATATGTACCACCTCTCTCTATCTCTTCTATTTTTGATAGCATTCCTTCTAGTTCAGAAGATGATAGCGAGGATGAAAATCATCCTCCACCTCTTGAATATATTCGTTTCATTCCACATCTTCCAAGATGGTTCCACTCTACTCGGGATGCATCAGGATCTCTTTCAAGTGACCCTACAAATCAACAACGTACACGTTCTATGTTTGAAAGAGCCTCTTTTTTATTGGCTCAAGTTTGAAAAAATCCTAATCCAAAAACCTTTGAAGAAGCTTTTGGTCATCTAGATTTGGATGAAGCTATGAATGAAGAATATCATTCCTTATTGGCAAATGAAACTTGGGATCTTGTTCCTCTTCCAAAAGGAAGAAAACGTGTCAGATGGAGATGGGTTTACAAAACAAAATTTGGACTAGATGGAAAAGTGGATAGACATAAATCTCGTCTTGTTGCTAAATGATTTTCACAAGTTGAAGGAATTGACTATACTGAAACCTTCTCTCCTATTTCCAAAATGAATTATATCCACCTTGTTCTTTCCTTGTTGCCTCCTTTAAATGGGAATTCCATGAGATGGATGTTAAATTTTCCTTCTTACATGGAGATTTGCATGAAGAAATCTACATGGAACAACCCCCTGGCTTTATCTAAAACAAATCTAGCATTGTTTGTCACCTTAGGAAGTCCCTCTATGGTATCAAACAAACTCCTTGGGTTTGGTATGCAAAAATGGACAGATTTCTATTATATACTGGCTTTTCTAGGTGTCATTCTAACAACACTGTCTGCACCAAGAAAGTGGGTAAGTCCTTCACCATACTTGTTCTTTATATAGATTATATTGTCCTTACTGATATTGATCCCAACCATATAAACCATGTGAAGTCTAGCCTCAAAAATAAGTTTGAAATGACAGACTTAGGACACTTGCATTATTTCCTTGGTCTTCAAGTCTTGCAATCCAAAGAAGGTATTACCCTCTCTCAGTACAAGTATGCCTATAATCCTCTACACCACTTTCACATGGAAGAATATAAGCCAACCCCTTCTCCCTTTCATTCTGGAGTTAAGATTTCAGTAACTTGTACTACCCGTGAAGTTGATGCTACCTTATACCGTCAACTTGTTGGTAAACTTTTGTATCTAAACCATACCCATCGTGACCTTTCTTTTTTCATTGGTCTTGTTGCTCGGTTTATGCACCAACCTCATGAAAGTCATTGGAAAGTAGCTAAAATAATACTTCGATATATCTGAGGTATAGTTCAGTTCAGGATTCATTACAGTGCAAGAGCATCTCCATTGTTGATTGGTTTCACTGAATCTGATTGGGCTAGTGACCTTGATGATCGAAATTCTACTGCGTGATATGTATTCACTCTTTGTTTAGGACCTATTACATGGTCTTGTAAGAAACAAAGTGCCATCTCTCTGTCTTTAGCAGAAGAATATTATCGTGGTGTAGTTGAAGCCAGCAAGGAATCCATGTGGCTTTGTCAGATACTACCTGAATTTTTCCTTCATCAGCAACATCCAACTACACTTTTGTGTGATAATTAGAGTGCCATTCAGCTATGTAAAGATCCAGTTCAACATCAACATATTAAACACATCAAGCTCCACATGCACTTCATCAGAAATCTCATTCATGATCGTGTTATTGAAGTGTAGTATTGTCCAACCAATGATCAAGTAGCCGATATCTTTACAAAGGCTCTCACAGAAGTGAAGTTTACCGAAATTTGATCCATTCTTGGCATTCAGGAAAGTTATCATTAAGGTGGGATAGGCTCTAATACCTCCTTACTTCTCCTATTGTGTCATCTTTGTAAATCCTTCAGTACTATCCCAAGTTGTTCATAAGGGGGGATGTTAGGATATTTCTACACATAGGAAATAGGATCCTTTTGTCTCACCTTTGTAAATCCTTCAATCCTATCCCAATTTGTTCTTAAGGGGGGTTGTTAGGATATTCCGACATATAGGAAATAGTTAACTATAACTTGGTCTAGTGTGGAGTTAGGTAAAGTGTGTTTCTTTACTATGTAAATTTGTACCTTATAATCCAAGGGTCACAATTTGTAGTGATCCAACGGTTCACTCTCTCCTCAGCATTAATGACACTTGATCTGTGGCTTAACACCTGATTGGTCCATGATATCTATTTAAATAGCATGGAGGGTCATTTTTCTAGTGACCGTTTACGAGAGAAACATATGTAATATTTCTTTTTATATTAATAAATTTCCTGAAGTGGTCGCATTGGCTCAGGCAATGGACTGTTTCCTTCTTTCAGTGTTTTAACCACATGATATACTAGTTTATTGATTTTTGATCTATTTTTGAGCGGTGACCTTTGGTTTTTTATCTAAGGAACTTACCCTGTAAATTCCTATAGAAAATTTGCAAAAGGATGAATCAGGTGAATGAAAAAATATTATCCATCCAATATGAGTTCATTTTTTTAATTTTCATTAATAATATACTTAAAATTATTAGATAACATGTTTCAAACAATCTATTAATTCACATATGTTTAATGTTCTACAGGGAACAACAACTCAGAAAAGGAATGTTGTTTTAAAAAAAGAAAAAAAAATAGAACATGAAAGTGAAAATGAATTGCTCCTTAGCTCATCTGGAGTGGTGCTGACGGTTAACGAAATGGGGAAAAACATTTACAAAAGTTTGAGGGATCTAGTGGAATGATTGTATAAACTTTCTTTCCACTTACAGTACAAAAATCAATCCAATGATTCCAGGAACCAAATTTTATCTAAACTACAGGAAGAGTTTCCAAAAATTGGTCAATGAGACATGTAATACTTTTAATAGCAAAAACGTACAAAAAAAAAGGAATGAAAAAGTAATATTCCTTTAAATTGTTTTCTAGAATTATTTATAAATATCACTTTTCTTATAATTTATTGTCATATATGAATATAAAAATTAAATATTTTATTGTCATGTTACATTTTCAGGAAGATTATGAATATCTCAAAATATGAATGAGTTGATATCTAAAATATGCCAGTATGAATGTCCAAAATGTGTACAAGGAAATGGTCAGAGAAATGGAAAAAAATGCATCATGAGAGGAGCCATCTCAACAACAACGTGCTTCAAATGTAATAAGTAATGATTGAATTTTTCGATAATTAACTAAAATAAATAAAAAATTTAGCATTAAATATTAATTTTCAAGTATTTTCTTGCAGAAAAGAAAAGAAAATGGAACCAATTCAGCACATAAAATAGGACGACAAGGAAGAAAAGGGTTGATATCTATGTTTGTGAGTAATTTCTACTTCCTTATAATAACATAACTAGATCTCATTTTTGTATATTTTAAGTTGTTTTACAAAAATTATCATTGAATGTATTCAACTGGGTGCTAACATACAAAGAGGAACCATCAGACGAATTGATTGACATTGGGCTAAATATGGGTTGTGAGTATATTTTGGCATATCATAAATTAATTGTGGAATTTGTAAGAATCTATGAATCTTGTTTTACTTAGCTCCATCTATAATTAATATAACAAAAAAATCTTTTATATTAAATATATGAATTGTTATGGGGTATAAAACTGTTAGGAAACAAAGTATGGAATTGCGCCAACATATAAAATCTTGAAATATGGCATATTGCATGGTTTTGAAAGAATGTGTATAGTTCATGAGTCAATTGTTTCTATGGTACATCATTTCTTTTCGATTTACATTTATGTATATTATTTAATATTGAAATTTTCATTATTCTCACCAATGTATATACCCTCATTACAGTTTATTTTTATGTTTGTATATGGAAGGTGAAGAAGAAGAAAAAAATCAACACCGTGAATGAAACATTCTTGAAAATAACCCGAGTCATGGAAGTAGCTCGAGCAATGACAACAGTTCAAGTGAAGAATGATGATCATTATTTTTGGATATCAAAGCAAGGCATTGTATCTTTTGAAATATTTGTCTATGAAATCAGACATTTTGTTTAATTTAATGGACATAGTGTCCCAATTTAAAGACAGAGGGATACCAATAATTGTCCCATTTTGTATGACAAAGACTTTCTTATTCATATATATAAATAAAAAAATATGTTTTAATTTATTCTATTTCGTTCTCCATTGTCGTTATGAAATGTAACACTAATGATTAAATTTATGGATGATTAAATATTATAATGAAGAGATGTCAAATCTGATGATATGATATAACAAATTAATCCAAACATCACATTCAAATGCACTAATAAAAATTTAATTGATATGAATACTGTTATAAGATATTTAATGTCTTTTGATGAATAATGAATTAAAAAAATCACAATAATTATGATATGATATAAGAAATTAATCCAAACATCACATTCAAATGCATTAATAAAAAATTAATTAATATGAATATTTTTATAAGATATGTCGACTTTTGATGAATAATGAATTTTAAAAAATCACAATAATTGCACTGTCACACGTCGATGTTTCTAAATAATTCAAAATGAACACCAGTGCGTGTGAGTTATTATACACTGGTGCATTTGTATGATATAGTGCACCGGTGCATTTCTACGGCCTATGGGCACCGCACAAATACCAATACCAATTATAAATCTCGGTGCGTTTGTGTGATACTACGCACCGATGTGTTTATGTGGAACTACACACTGGTGCATTTGTATGACCTATGGGAACCACACAAATACCAATAGGAATTAGAACAATTGGTGCATTTTTCTAATACTGCGCACTGGTGTGTTTCTATAACACTACATACTGTTGCGTTGATAGGACATATGGACACCGCAAAAATCCCAATACTGATTAGAACGGTCTCATGCGTTGTATCAAGTACAATGCACCCAGTGTGGTTTTATACCTTTACATCTCGGTGCATACACCTTAGACCACCCCCGGGCCGACCGTCTATATGGCATGCACCAGTGTGTTGATACCTTAGTAGCGCACCGATGAAAAAAACATCTGTAATAACCTCCAGTCGCCCAAGCTTTTTAGTTGTGTTGAAATTCCGTTAAAATCTTTGCCAAAACCTCCATTACCAAAAACAAATGTTGTAGAAAATGTTTTTTTGACAACATTGGCCAATTTTATAACACTAAAAACCTCCTTTATAACCTCGACTAGAGGGTATTTTCCTTGTAGTTGATTGGTGTGTGATTCTTAGATATTGATGATTAGAAGCTTCAATTATGATTTACGGGCTAGGTTTCCCCCAAATACGCCCAGGCTGGAAAGAGCCATGTATATGGTATAAAAAATTCCTTAATGGCACCCATGTCCTAGGTCAAAGGAATGGATAACCTTAAGAGGTATTTTCTGGTGGTATGATGTGTTATTCATAGCCAGGTATTCCAAAAATATTACTACAAGGTCTAAGAAATACATTTCCTTTGATGACCATGAAAAGGGCCCTGATATTCATAATTACTTCTCAAAATATCCCAATGATTCTTGTGTCCCTAATTTGAAGACAAGCATTCCCTTAGGATGTCAAGTGTGGTGGTTTGAGGTTTTTATCTAGGGCTTTGACACTTAGAATAAACCTCTACAAACTAAGGCCAAATTTGAATTATCTTATCCTATCAAGGACACTAGTATGAATAATTAATGCTCGAGTCATCTAGTTTCATTGATATACACACCTCGAGGTGAACGGTAGAAATTAGGGGAAAATTAATTTCATCACAAAAACATGCACATGTTATTAGAAATGTGTGTGCATAAATATGTTATGTGCATAATTAATAATGCATGTGCATTATCAAGAACTAAAACATGTTATTAAGAATGTGCACAAGCTCTAGATAAATGTTCATTCTTTCCATTAGACTACTATTTTTTGGTCTGGAGTGACAACTTTAACATGCACATTTCTTGATTTGGTTTCCTTGGATTTAGGTTCAAAATGAAAAACCTAGTGGTTTTCACTTGCTATGCACTCAATAAATATATAAACACATATACCATAAAATTGTTAAATTTTGGCATAAATCAAATCATTCACTCACAATAATTAACACAATAACATAAAAAAAAAACCTTAAGGTAGGGAAACACCATATTTTGTTTCTTAATGAATGAAATGACACCACAATAAATTATTGTTTACTACAATTACAATATACTCATCGTACACATGTTGCATTATTGTGCCTTTTTTATAATTCTATCTAACCCCTTGGGATCATTTAGAGAAAGAACTTTCTAGTAAATGGAAACTTCTAGTAAGCCTTCTTACACTTATTAATTTCTCATAATTACATGGTAATTATTTTCTAGAAATACCCTTATACATAGTAATAAAAAATCATTTAACTATTATTATTCTTCTTCATTAGCTTGCTAAGTACCCCATATTACCCACATGTGTATATTATATTCAACTTCCTTTGCATGTTTAATCCTTGAAACTCGGGAAGAAACCAAATAATATGATTAGCTAAGAAATATTGCTACTTAGTACTATGCATGAGCATCCATTCATCCTAGTGAAATGTGAACATGGGGTCCAACTGCTTCCTTTCCCTTTTTATTTAGAATTTTATTTCTCCGTTCCATGTAAGTTTGATATCTCCATGTTGTTCTGATACCTCCATGTGCCTCTCAACTAGTTTCCTTTTTTACATCATTTTGGTCTATAATAGGTTTGTTGCTGCTCATTCCCTTTCCTTGATGGATTTTTTATTTTAAAATGGTGCAAGTCATGATATACATCGACTTTAGTTCTTGTATTTTCTTTCCTTAATTCTTCAACATTTCTCCTCTTTGATTCATGTGGCTCCTTGGATTTGACAGTCAAGAACTTTTCTTCATGCTTTTCTATAACTTATTTTATGGGTCTCATTTAGATCTTCTTTTTTACAAATAGACATATCATACAATGATATTTTCTTGTTCTTATGCCAAAGCTTTAAAAATTTATTTTGTGAATTAATATTAATTGTACCAATTTATTTTTTCCAAGGTTATCCAAGAATAACGTCCACATCATTCATATCTATAGCATGAATATAAGAATGCACAACATATTTTTCCATGTTAAATTTCAAATGTTTTAAAATAGTTGAATAGTCTTACAGTCAACTTGTGTGTTGTAAATATACTTTGTAGTAACTTGCAATCTATTATCCAATTGAACAATGATGAAATTATAATAGCAACCAAGATAAATAGAAATAACATGAGTACATCTGTCAACCTGCAATATATGGTTCCCCATGAAAATAAACCCTTTATTCTCTATTTTTCCCTTTTTGTTAGCATGAGACCACCTATCCAACAATACGTTTTCATATTCTCTATCAGAAAGTGTCTTATTATTATAATGGTTCTGAAAATTCTATGAAATGGTTGTGGGTGAATGCATGAATATGGCTAACGCTTTTGGGCAAGACGTGGTGATGAAATTTAAAAGTTTTACTCTTTTATCGAATTTAAGCCCTCAAAATTCATATAAGAATTGTGAATTTTGATTCAGAGTAAACATACAATTTGTATAGAATTATGTTGTTCTCCTGAGAAAATTTATTGCCAAAAAAATTAGTTTCATATAATCTATCAATTTTCCATTAAATGAAATTCTTGTCCTTGCAAATCCATACATCTTAACGAGTATGTGTGTTTGTGTGTTCGCAGGAAATAACATAGTCTAAAATATGTAAATTTCAAAAAAAATATATGAGAATGATATAAACAAAGAGAACTAATTTATGTATATTAAAACTTTATTTTTTTAAGAAAAAAAATATTTTTTATTATTTTCCAAAGTTGGTGAATTAATATTTGAATTGCATTTTTCTCACACATGCACTCACGTAAAAAAAATTTCTACTATTTAAATAAATGAAAAAATCAATTGTACCTTTTTGAAGAGGAATCATAAATGAAGATGATTGTATTTTTTTATTTTTTTTTTGTTTTATATATTTTATGTTATTTATTTTTCATTCAATCCCTTTGAAAATTTCCAAAATACATTCAAGCATAATGCTTAAAATAAATTAGATGAAAAATACCATATGAATTCGAAACATGTAAAACTCAGATTCCATTGCATAGAGGATTCCTTCACGTATCCAATTTGACCAACTGTACCACCTAAGGACAAATATTAGCTTAAGCTCACCATGCTACAAGATGATGTTGCAGAGAAATATGTAGGAGGGAAACTAAAGCTTTATATGGGCCCTTAATAGCTTGAATGAGTTCTTAGGTAAAATTTGATCGATCTTTTAAAATATTTAAGCAAGGGCTCAATCAATCCCTTCCAATCATAAACCCCACGTTCTGTTTTAGGTGGGAATTTTGAAGAAATAGCTTGATCAATCCCCTATTTAACCATGGGTTACATAGGCACTGTATCATGGGTTTATTTGATAAAAAAAATGAGAAATATTTAAGCCATCAATTAGCTCGATTGAGGGATAAAATAATTTTTTTATTGAGCTTATTTTCCCTCTCCCAACCTGTGTGCTTACCAAAACGTATGACCCATCTTCATGAATTCACCCTTATATGTTCTTTGAAACCATCATGTAATCAATTTTTATCTCTATTCTCATAATTAATTTTAAAATTATATAAATTTCTTTATATTAAGACCATCTTATTAATTTTTCCACGAAGAACCAAAAATTAGAATCTGGGCTTTAAAGAAAATCATTTACTTTTCAATAGAGATATTTGATCTGAATACATTAAAATGGGTGTAGTTGTGACTATATTTATTATATTGGCTACTATGACATCAATTACGAAATACCACAGTCACTCTGCATCTATGGGTGTTAGTTGTAGTAAAATTTGACAACTATATCAAAATATATAATATTTGCAAATTGTGAAATTATTCTCAAGAAAAACGTAAAATAACTAAATCTTAAATCAACAATATCTCCACTTGCTACCAATTTGGATATGACTTAATTTTACAAATCAACTTTTATTTTCATAATAACTCAAGTATCCAACTCTTTTCTTTAAAGTTTTTAAAAAATATTCATAAATTAATTTAAATTCCACTACCCACTTTTGTTCCATTGAGATATTTGTAAAAGGGAAAAACAATACTTCACTTTTTTTTTATCGAGGAAAGAGCTATAATACTAAATTTTGTGTACTCAATAAATATGAAAGTATATGATAAAAAAGAAAAAAAATAGGAATAAAAGGATTTTCTCACAGGAATTAACACAACAATGTTGAGAAAATTCTTGGCATAGGGAAATACCATAAATTATTCTTTAGGGAAAGAAACTACTTCACAAGAAATTCTTCATACAATTGTAATATACTCGACATATCCATCACCTCAATTACAGTCATATAATTTTATCTAACCTCGTAAAAACACCCTAGAGAAGGAATTTTCTAGTTAGTGGAACCTTCTAGTAAGTCTTATTACATCTAATGTTTTCACACTATTGAATGAGCCTTATTTACTAGCAATGGAATCATATACAGTAATACATACTCCCTAACTATTATTATTCACCTTTATATTATCCTTGAATACCTCCCAAGAAACACATATTGCCCCTAGATATACTATAATGATATAAATACACCAAAAATTCCATTTTTTAAGTAGCTCTCAATATCCCGTATTTTCACATTATTTTTTAATATGATAAAAAAAATTTCATCCATAGAAATATGCACACATATAGAGTTGATTATGCAGATTCTAAATCATGTGTGTGTTAACATATATTATAATCATAAACTACATATATCTTGTATTTCGACAATTACGTTTTATCACCTTGATCTTTTTCAAAATAAATTATCTGCTAACAAATATCTTGAATCAAAAGGAATCATTTGATTATTTTATGACTCTTATACCTTGTGACAATGCAAGGATGTATAATTTCACGGATATAATGATGTGTATATTCTTTTAAAAGTATACAAACACGGTAATAAATTAAAAATTATTAATAATTAATTCAGTTATTTTCAATTTTTTTACAATAAATTCCATCACTTGAGTACTCAACCCCTGCATGAAAAAAATATAATATTTGCAATATATTTTGTAGGGAACAAAACATATGAATATTAGAAAACTCAAATGTCATATAAACACACAAAATATATAAATAATAATGTATTTGTCTAAGAAAGCAATAATTTTATCGTCTTCTCATGAGAATGTGGAAAAAAAATGTTCAGGAAAAATGAAACTCAGAGTGTTTGAATAATTTTTTAGATGGAGAAAAATGGTTTTAGCACCCTTAAGGACTCCTAAAGCACTTATGATTCTGAAACATGACAATTATAACCTGGATTTCTAAAACTTGCACTGTATTTTGTCAAAATTGTGGCAGAAAACCATTCTTTTCTAGGAAAAATCATCACTTGTTTAGACTACACTAATAATAATAGATGTTAGGAATTTAGTTTGATTTCCTATACTTATTTGTTTTAATTCATTTATTGTGAAATTAACTATCCCTCTAAGTTAATAAATAGTTAACTTGTCTTATTGTCATTAACTTGTTAAGACATTATATCATAAATTTACACTCACCCTTAAATTAATGTGATATAAAATATATATTTAACTTATATAACTAGCACAACCATATAAACTAAAGGCATAGTCTAGCTAATGGACAAAATGGTTTTTCTAGCCAAGATTGATATTGTGATTTTTTGTTGTTTAAAATGAACTTTTAAATGCATAAATGGATTCAAATCCCTCAAAAATTACTTAGGAACTTCATCTTTGTAAATTAAAAAAATTGAACTTTGGTTTTTGAAAATCTCTACTACATTGATGTAGGAGCATTAAGGTAGAGCCAGCAATGTGACAAAGTTGGTCACATGTTGTGGCTTGGAAAGAGGGCTATTATTCCTACGCATTTGAATACTTTGTCTTTATTTGTTTTTAAAGTGTTTTGTTTAAGTTTAATTTGGGCTAGCTCAGCCAATGTACTTTTCATAATAAAAGAATGGTTAATTTAGGATTAGTTGAGAATTTAGTTGAATAAGTTGAATAAACTATTCTGGGAACTGAATGACAGTTTCCCAACAAGATAGGGATTTTAGGAAAAAGATAAAATGAAACCAAATCCATCATGGATGGGTTCTTCTATCTGGGGCGATAATGGAGAGACAGAGAAGCGGAAGTGCATGTAAAAACCAAATGTTAGAGTGATTGGCTCTATGTTTACCCTTTTCCAGATTATCTAAGTGTTTTGTGTTTTGATCGAGATCTTTGTCTTTTAAACAATTTTTTTTTCCAAATAGTGTCTAATTTTTTTGGTGCTAAATCGGGTGCCCTGTTTTAAATTATTTCTTTGAATCTTTATTCATGTCTAGTAGTTGTATTTAATATGCACAGCGAGGAATATTAATCGGATTTGCAAGCATGGTGGGTCTACAACCCTTGCATTATTCTTTCTTTAAATTGAATTGTTTTAGCCATAGAACAAAACAAATCCGAATCGGACTTGGAGGTTGAATGAGGATCGTTGATGCGAAACCAATCAATGGTGACAAACACACATCGCAACCAAGCGATCATCGCTTAAAGAGATTTCGCAAGTTAATTTTCATAACTTGAGATGCGAAGTGTTCTGAAGAAGGATTGCGCGGACTGTCAGATCCAACAGAAACTAAGGACGAAGATCGAAAGCAATTTCCCACATTGCAAGACTTAGGGGTTAGCATTAACGGTCATCACAAGGAAGTTTAAGAAGTTTGCGATGCAAAGTGTGAGAGGACATGTGTCGATGCGACACAACATTGCATTGCACAGAATATAAGAATTAACTGTAGTGTTTCGTAGTTAAGTCGTAGGGAATGCAAAGTGCTACTGAATGCTGATTGGTCAATAGATTTCGATGCGACCCTCCGATAAAGAACTCATGCAGTTTTTCGTGTTTTGTGGTTTATGTTTAATTCTGTGTATTATATGATAAACACCCCATTGTTGATCGCACTAAGTATGTATGTATTGATTTGGGCGGATGAATATTTTGAAACACCGATGTTTATTTTGCAACGTATGTATGTGGCTAACCCCCGATGTTAATATCTGTATGAATAAAGGGGATTTGTATTAAGAATAAAAAGAACTCCAATCCGCATCAAAATTCTGATATATTGCAGTGGGTCTCCATCATATATTTTGGACAAATTTTACTAGAAAAAATGCCTAGAAAATGGTCATTTATTTTATTAGTTAGACTACCTGTAAATTTTCAATGTAGTTGGGTTGAAGTGGTAGAGGCACATATTGTGTTTCCGTCCATGGAAATTTCAAATCTCCAGAGAGATGCTCTACTTCGTAAAAATTGTGACAATAAATCATATAAATTATAACTTTATCTAAAATACATATTATTATTAGTGATCAAATTAACTAATATATAATTTAAACATATATACATTTAAAAAAAAAATGTAACAAGATTCTTAACCATGGAGATTTCGTGACTTTATCATGAATATTCTTCCTCTATAAGTAATATTTGTTATAATACCATGGTTTATCAATATCAAAACCAAAAATACATAACTCATATCATATGACACTTGCTAATATAAAATTTTCTTAATTAATCAATTTAATTAAAAAGGAAAAAAAGAGATAACTACTTTAGTGATAAATAACATATATACATTTTTAAAAAACTAACAAGATTCTTAACCATGTATATTATTAATAGATAATGTGACTTTATCATGGATTTACTTCATCTATAAATAAGATTTGTTATAATACCATGGTTCATCAATATCACGCCCAAAAATCCATAACTCATATCAAATGGCACTTGCTACTATAGCATTTTCTTAATTAATCAATTTAATTAAAAGGAAAAAAAAGGACATAACTACTTTAGGGATAAATCTCAACCTTTGACTTTTGTATATTACTAAGAATATTCTAAAATATTCTATGGAGGTTGATTTTTTGACATACATTTGATAACCATTTATAATTAAATTAAAAATATAAAATCCATTCACATAATTATTTTATTAAAATAAAATTCTCTTATTATACCTAGATAGAAGTTATATTATTTTTTTTTTTAGTCAAGAGAAATTAGCTTTCAATTAATTCTAAAATTTTTACATAGTTTTTATAAAGTTTATTAAATTCAAAAAAAAATATTAAATATAATATTTTGGAAATTAAAAATAAATTTTGAATTTTCTTGTAAATTAAATTTCTATTTTTCATGAATCCATATAGATAAAGTGACTAATTTATATGTGTGTGTGTCATCATATTAAATTTCAATCAAATCTCATGAGTTGTGAATATTTGATTTGACATGTTATAATGTCATTAACAATTAACATTAACAACTTTCTCTGATTTCACATGTTATCATTAAACTATTTTATGCTTAGAATATATTAGTTTATTTTATTTTGTAAAAAGATATTTTATAAGTCAATAGGAAAGAGATGTGTAACTCTTATGTCCACATAGATTTTACATATAAATTAACAATAAAATAATATTTCAATATTTATTAAAGGTAAATTTTTTTAATATGGATCTTAAATAAAATATTGGTCAACTTTATCTAAAAAATATAAAGAAACTAATTGAAACAACTATTTTTTATTTAAATACTATTGAGATACTATTTCATTCAAAATTGTTTTTATATTTTAATACTACTGAGATATATCATTTTTAAAATGTTTAATATAGAATTGGAACGTGATATTTAAAAATTATTTCAATGTCAATCATAAATTTTATATATATTATTGGTGGGTTTTTTAATATGAGTGACGTGTAATTTTTATCATGTTCAACAAGGAGTCGGCATGTGTGGACATGCACTTGCACATGTATAGACTCACATACTAAGATTTAATGTAAATCTATTTTAAATTTGATCCATTATGCATTCATTTGTAAACAAAAGACTACAGAAATATGAAATAATATTAAATTTACAAAAAAGTACTTGACTTAGATGCCCATTGAAATAGTTCAATTCCAAAATAATATTTTAATTTTACACAAGTTTCATCCCAAGCATCATGTGCAAGCAGGATAAACTCCTTATCACTCAACTTCCATAAGAGGAATGCCTTAGCACTCAACACAAAAGATCATATGATCTGTGATTGCTATTATGCATCGGGTGTATTTTATTTTATTTTATTTGTATAATACTACAACAACACACTTTTGAAGAGAAATTTTTTTATAAAATTGTCAAAGGTTTTTCATTTCGATGTTACACAATTGTTGAGCATATATAAAAGTTATCATTTCAATTATCAAATTTTTTTTATTTTAACTTCAAAAGTACTCACTACTATTTTTTTTTTATAAACTTTTGCATTTGATTAAACTTATATATATTTCTTTAAATGCATATGATTATTTGTTCTTCTTTTTTGTAATTAATTATGCGATTAAAAGTTAATATTTTTCATTTTAAATTTTATATAAAATCATGTTTTAATTTTATAATTAATTTTTTTATTATTATTATCAAAAACTTGTTTCATAAAAATTAATTATTTATAATAATATTAAAGGTTAAATTTTCATAATTAATTATTACTATATATCAAAATATAATATAGAAAAATAACATTTATAAAATATGTTTTTTTATCAAAATGAATGGAATTATATGAATTATATAATTTATAATTATATAGAAAGTTGTTATTACAAACTAGCATACATGATCTGTAACATACACCATTAACTTCACAGGGAAATGTAAGGAGTTAAAATTTTTTTATACAAGCTACTCATCATTACATAGAATGTTTAACAGTTCACAGTGTAATTTTATAAATAAGAATAGTGAACTCCTTAACCCTTAGCAACCTCCATTACATTATATTAACTCAATACAATATGATGTAACCATCCATTCATCCCATTACTCATATAGTCATCCCATAATTTCCATTATGAACATCATAACAAGAAATGAATCAACCTCATCATCTGGACAAAACAATCAATCACACCATTGAACACCAATATACCCTGGAAACCCCGTAGGGTGAAAACCAGCAAACTTTTAAATTTATTATTAAACGCTCGTGAGGATGTTCAGCCCATCACTCAATGGCTTATAAAGGAGACCATTCCTTAACCATCGTTTATATAATCTTACAAGGAAATATACAATATCTAGCTTTCAACCATTCAAAATATATGATACCATTTACCCTCTGGTCTTCATATCTTCACATCTTGGTGGCATGGATGTACCTACAATGGACCATCACGCGTTGTACCTTCCTGCAACTCACACGCATCTGCATGAACATTAATCATTTACCTGCCACCAGGACAAGCATGATTTCGCTTCGTACATGACAAGAATAATATTCCTTTGTTCTCGTCACCATCATTTCCTGCTATGACGCTACATAAAATGGTGTCAAGATCCATAAAATATTAACCAATCATTTCACATATTTGTACTATAGTATTTTCTCCATCTACTCATGTATATTCATGACAAGCAAGTAAAGTACCTTGTCATTCTCTCTTTAACGACCCATACCTCATATGTGCTGGGTATAAGAAATCACAAAAACTAATGCTTCTGTCTTATAGCACACATTCCTGCAAAACAATGGCTACATCTCCCAAGCCTTTCTTTAAAATAAACTGTTACATCAGTTAAGATAATTATGCATGTGTTTTACATAAATTTAGTCAAAATAGCTAACCCTTAAGCTATTACTTTTAGTGCATGGTATGCACTTTAACATAACAATTGTTTCTTCCATGCATGTGAATGCATACCGGTTCCAAAAGACTCTCCCTAAAGGAGTGCCTTCACAAGGAAGCACATAAATCATACTCAATGTAGTTTAATACTACAAGCTATCTTTCTACATACCAAAAATGTATATTATTTTTCAATAAAAGCCAATAGATATGTTGCATGCTTATGCATGATCTTCCTCCCAAAAGGAAATCATAATCATGACAATATAAAAGTAATCACTTATTTATTCACTGATTAGTTCCTTTAACCATGAGTTTATTAAATAACACTTTACCAACATCATGGTAATTTATTCATGGATTTATTAAATAACTAATATTTGGAAACACCATGGTAATATACCTATGGTTTTATGAAACAATTAATCTCCATCAACACCATGGAAAAACTACCCATGGTTTTATGAAACTATCCATGGATTTATTAATTAATCTTTACCATTACGATGGTAAACTATCCATGGATTCATTAAATAATTATTATTTACAACATGGATTCTTTTTACAAAAACTTCTTAGTATACTACCACTCTTAACTATTATGTAAAATATTGGCATAATAGCAAATAATAACATAATAGAAATCTTTTCAAGAGAAGACAACAAGGATTCTTTTCCAAAAAACCCGCCAAGTTTCCCTTTCACCATTCTAGGTCTCTAATAACATTATCTTTCTAAAATATTAAAGTAAGTGTCTTTTCAAGAAAAGACAACAAGGATTATTTTTAGGAAATAAATAACCACAAAATAACGTGGTGAATCATCTTTTAATTAAAAATTCCTATCTAAATTCATTAAATACAATGCATAGAGAATATGAAAACATGCATATTTATCCAAACATGCATGAAATAAATTAACACAATAGACACATGCCTATTTTTAAATATGCATGCATTTAAAACATCTCCATATAAAGTTATGAAAGCCTTAATCTCAATATGTCCACCAAAACATATTTTCACCTTAAGAAGGAATATCTCAACTTATTTCCCTTGAATTATTTTCTCATATATTTACCCATCTTGATATGAGAATAAATTGTAAAATAAATGAATTATATTTTTCAACTCACAAAGAAAGAGATTATATAATAAATAAATTTAGCCACAATTATTATCTTGGCAGTCATATATATATAATATTTTCTTTATCTTTAAACTCACAAAGAGAAAGACTATCTAATAAAGAAAGCAAGCCAAAATCACCTTTCTTGGAAGTCGACTCTCATTCCAGTCAACTCTTATCAAGGAAAATAAATTAACACCATCTATATATAATCTTTTCTTATATCTTTTAACTCACAAAGAGGAAGACTATATAATAAATAAAATAAGACAAATCACTTAACTTGGCAGTGGAATCTGGTATTGCAATAATCATAATAAAAGGAAAAGCAAAATAGTCGAAGATAAATACTTAAGTGCAATGCAAATTGACCAGATTGCGGTGAATGCCTGCACGTTGATCAAGGGAAATGGGCACAACTTGTGATGCCCCTCCATGATAATTACAGGGTTGAGCTCGTAGTCCAACTCCTTTTCGCTCAAACAGGTGAGTATTATTGATGTGCACGATGAGAATGGAATGTCGTGGACCTTCATCAACTCCATTATCAAACTTACACGAATGAAAAAGAAATAATTACTGAGTCTGCGCGCACTTGAATGGAGATGGAGATCGACTCAAAAAAAATAATACGAGCCAGATCCTCACCTTTTTTTATACACTTTGAGTAGCAACCTTACCCACTCTTCGACTTGTAATCTTCCTTTTTTTTATACGCAACACATGTTCATTTTAACCGATTCAAGAATCTGTTTACACAAACTAATTCTTTCTTTTCTTGATTTAAATAGTTTAAGGTAAAATATATTTACCATTTAAAAGCACGTAAGATGTATGTTACATACTCCCCTCCTTAAGAGAACAGTGTCCTCGGTGTGCTTCTCTCACTGAAATTTAAACTGTATACTCATGGTATAATAATATAATCAACCCAAAGGGGCTCCTTCCCCTTGGCAATGAGACACTTTCGTTTCCTCAAATGCCTTTAATTGATACAATAATGTTTTTATCCATAGTCATAAGCATGTATAGCGCAAAGAATATTTCATTTTCATTTCTAACTACTTGTTCCTTATTTAGCTTACCAATTACTATCGAAAGAAATGATGCACAAGCTCTCATAGAATGGTTGAACACCCTTCAACACTTCCTGGAGAGAGCATGTAATGTATGACTGACAATTAAATCACATTAGTCACATAGTTTTCAAAATGAAAATACTTGCAACTACCAAACATTATTGCAATATAAAGAGATGTGTTAATCAAATTACTTCCATAAGTACTCAGAGAGAATCAACCCTCTCATCAATGCATCATGTGCACACTGTCTTAGCTCCTGCTAAAGACATCCATACAGTACTTAAAAAGTACTCAGAGAGAATCTAGCTCTCTAATCGTACCAATGGTCAAT